>OX419590.1:11029207-11629207 GCA_948473455.1 Teleiodes luculella
AAAGATGACAGAGATGATGACAGGTATACAATCATAGCGTGAGTGGTATCAGTGACAGAAATGCATTCATTGATTTAATTTATTTTTTTGTCATCTTGATTGATTTAACACAATCGCTTTCTTTTATTTAAGTTGTTGTGACCAATCAAGCTTCACCGAACTTATTTTACTCGGTTTTTTGCTTGCTTAAGCAAGCAAGTAAGATTTTTAAAATTTAAACATTTAAAAAACATATCCCCTGTTAAGCTTAATATAGAATCAAAATAATTTTATAATTTTATGATAAAATGGGATATTTACGGTAGTATTTGTAAAGAGCACAATAATTATGAAAACAGCAACCGTGAAAGCTGTAAAAAGTAAAAAAAAGGATAATCATCCAAAAACCTGCCACCTTATAAAAATATGGAAACAGTAAAGTTTCAGATTTTAATACTAGGTATACACTTTTCACAATAAATTTATTCGCAAACTGTAATAATCTCTAAAGATTAATGTAAAACGATTAACAAGTTGTTTTACTACACATAAACGCCAACCTTTGCGGACCTTGACTTTGCTGATTTAAAAGATAATAATGTTATAGGAGGTGCTCGTTTTAAAGATGGGTTGTTGACAAAAATGTCGTCTGCTTACAAACAATTAATGTCCCCGAGAAAGGTTAAGTGAGGGGAATCCGGTTGTGGACGGAGCCGTGTGAGAACGAGATGAAATAGGGCTGAGCAATCATTGCACAGGTGAGGTATCTGAATTAAAAAATAACACATAGGTTGATAAACTACAAAAAGACCGTGCAATGTAGTAAATAAAGAGTAAATTAAGATTTAAACAGATTTTTTTGTACACAAATTTGCTCCACAGAAACCTTCGAAGGTTTATGCGAAAGTTTATATAAAAAATAATATAGAATATGATTCAATATTGAGATACAATATTAGAATTCGTTCCCTACTTCGGAAGGCACGTAAAGCTCTTGGCCCCGGCAAATTGGTCGTTTTAGTTTTATAAACCTTCAAATTCAAAAAGCGTTAATTCGAAGTAAGATTTTACAAATCACTTTTCGAAGTCAAGGCGAGTTCACGGTTTGGCTGTCTTCTGTGGAGAAGATAGCCAAATTAGCTTAGGCGTAGAAACCCAAGAGAGCAAACATTAGGATGTGTAATATTAAAACGTGATTGTTTTTCATCTAATTCGGGTTTACTTGTATTAAGATTATGGCAATGATAAGATTGAATCAGCAGTGAAACCGTGGCAGCCCTACAAAGTACGATAAGTCTAGAATAAGAAAAACGTTGCAGTGTGGAGCACCGCTGACCCTCGCGGCATCCTGACATTTACACCGATGCGTATCTGGCGGCGCGTTTGAAGTGTCCTCTCATCTCCTCGCGCATGCGTGCTTCTCCATCTCTGCTGGACATGCCGCGATGGCGAGATACAGTTTTCACACTTTACGTAGCCGGCTGCTGTGACTGTTACTGTAATAGCTAGTATTTGTGCTAATTTTGGTAGGTACTGTGGCATCGGTTATGCCATCTCTTTAGCTTGTCGGCCTGGCTGCAAGTACATTCTAAATTTAAATAAATTTTGAGACATATTTTATTTTCATATATTGTGTCAGTTCCATTTTGACATCTTCCTACCCCAGGTCACGCCTGGACAGGATAGTTCATAATACTGAAGAGTTGAGAGAAGATCCCTTTCGCTCCATAATATAGTGATATGTTTCTTTAAAGTGATTCTATAGTAAGAGTTGTGTGTCAATTAATAAAAAAAGTGCGCTAAAAGTGACGAGGACTTATTATTTTGTGGCAGCCACATCAACTTCGTCATGGTACACATTACTACTGTCTCCTGTACCCCTACCATGAGTTGCTAACGTAACTTACGCGCTCGATATCGACTACGTAAACGTGCATTTAGTATGGAGAAATTTTACTTCAGATAACTGTCAATAGATGGCGTAGTTTTAATTCCATACTAAATGCACGTTTACGTAGTCGATATCGAGCGCGTAAGTTACGTTAGCAACTCATGGTAGGGGTACAGAGAGTGTTTCGTTGGGGGAGGCCTTTTTGTCCAGCAGTGGACGTCTTTCGGTTGAAATGAATGATAAGAGAAGAGTGTTTTATTTAAATTATCGTTGTTGCAGTAATAATAATTGAGATCAGGGTGTTTTTGGTCATATCAAACTGATATTATGATTGTGGCCTATGAAGATGTGAAAACTTTTTAAAATATACTTGGGCAGACCGTCAATGAATTAAACATAATAATGTTACAAAATTGGTACAAAATTGGTGACTACTGACGTATATTATACGTTAGTAGTCACCGATTTTGTTCGCCAATATTGAATAGAATTAATGAGAAAGACTTCTAGGCCACTAGGACTGTTGGTCTACTAAGGCCTATTTTTTTCTGGTTCATGGTACCTTGAGCCTCTTGGTGGGACATTATGGGCTGAGACAGTAACTAAATTATCATCATCATCAATGAAGAAAGTAAATCATCAGTGTCCATAAAAGGGAAATAATAAATTTGCCGTTGCGATTCGAATAAATTTGAATGAGTAAAACCAAAACCGTAATGTATTTATTTTTCACTATCTACATTAATGCATCACTTTTACACAAATTCTCGAACCACGTGAATGTGAATCATGTTTAAATGAATGTTGTCGTCTTCGATGGCGGTTGGATAAACAGCTGATTGCAGATCAGTTACAGCAAGATTTATTTTATTGGCCGCCATTTTAATCGGGTTGTCGAGATGTGCTCGAGCGAGATGTCAAAGTTTAAGTGGATTTTTAAAGGTGACAAATATTTTAATAAAAGTGAAGTAAAATTTGCCGCAAATTTACATAAAATGTATCAAAATTGTTTTTCATCTGAAAGTTAGCACAGCAGAAGAGTCTCCTCGAATTTTAAACAATTTTTGAGTCGTTGATTTGAACTGGTGTTTCATATTATCTTCTTTGTATGCTCGTACTACAAAATGACGACGAGTTTAAAGCAAAACTTTCTCCTTTAAAGTCTTTTGTTTAAAGCATCTTGTCGTCAATTACCTATTACATTGCAAAAATAATCGCGGAGAATTGCCGCTCTATTACACAAGGCTACTTTGTAGCTTTTAACCAGGCCTAATCGTAACCACACAGTTGAAAGAAACAGTTGCAAATTGGTCGGCGGCAGATTCCTGTCAAAGTGGACGGAACTGTTTTAAACAATTTACTCCCGTTAGCTACATGAACGCTGGAAAATCAGCGTCTTGACCGCAGCCGTCAGTGTCAATAGCCATTCAAAGTTCTATGTCAAACTGTCACGAACCTGCCTCTAAAATTAGCGAACAATACAATTAATCACAGTGATTTATCGTGAGAAGGGAGCAGTTACTTGTCACAGTGACAACGTACGCGAGTAATTAATAGAGCCGTTTAAGGTTATCTTAAGTTATTGTAACATGATACTTTGTCTTTTATAGTTACTTTCGAGGTGATAGTTACTTTTGAGTAATATTTAATAGCGGCAGTATTCAACTTAAAAGAGCGATGAAAGTTTTAAAAGAGATACTTACTTATGTTATGAACTTATATGATAAAGAAATATAACTGACGAAAGGTGTCTTAATATGATTTAAACATGTATTTTAATTTGCTGATGATCATACATTCTTGAGCGCCTCGATGGGGATGTAAGTGACAGCTTAGCTAACACTGAAAGGATGCCCGTTCAGTCTATTTCCGGAAATAAATAGAATAATTGGATTTCTCCATACAATTTTCGAATTCTGTAAAGTAGCCAGCACATGCGGCTGGATATGTTGACCTTGAGAGCGCCTGTATTCTGTAGTGGTAGGGGTGAATTTCGTAGTATGAGTGTCCAACCGCATGTGCTGGCTTCTGTACGTTTATTCGACGCTCTTACTACGGTGGGTGAAGGAATACATCGTGTAGCTAAACCTGCACGCACACACCTACGAAGTAATTCGACCTAGCGTGGTCGACTAATGCCCATTATCCCTTATTTTAGGATAGGCACTAGCCCCTCGATGGGGACATAAATATGAGCTGGTATAAGTAAGAAATAAGAAGTCTTCCTTGCATTAGTACTTATATAATAATATTTTTTATGATATTCATAAATATATTTATGGAAATGGTAGCTTAATGTGTCTTGAGATGTTAGTAATAAAATAGTCATAATATTTTCCTCGCCCATTCCACCATTGTCAACTTTATTCAATCCAAAGTTGTTTACGATATAATAATAGTACAAAATACATGCGACAACAAAGAAGTATGCTAAAAAACTTTTATTGTTGGAAACCATTCATTCGTGATATTATTTATTAATATTTCTTCTGTACACCTACTATATTTAGGGCCGGTTTTTCAATCTCCAGATAAACAAACAGATAGCGTTTATTCCATAGATAGCAAGATTTTGAATTTTTCAACAGTCGGATAAGACTTATTTGACGAATAACTCGGTTAACTAAGGAATAAATCTATCTGCCGCTTCATCCGCCAGTTAACCGTACTATTCCATTGATAGTTTCAAAACTGACGAGACACGAGACGCGTGATTTGGTTTTGGCACGTTTTGGTTTGAGGATAATAAATGTTTTCGGCTGTTTGTACCGTAATACGTCGCATTTAATTAAAATCTACAATTTACTATGGATATTTTTGATACCATTGACGACCTGGCTATAGAAGAAGAGGTCATTATAAATGAGATTCCATTATAAAGTAAATATTGAAAATACTTTAATTTTAATTTCACAACAACAACGTCGAAATCCGTCGAATCCAGTGACTATGGTGCAGGTCAATGGTGTATACGGTACGGCGGGAACAAAATGGGATGGGTACAATACAAACAAACAATGAATGAACCAAGGACTTTAGAATGTCCTTGGAATGAATACAAAAAAATAACTTTCAAATAAACGTGTCACTGACGACGCCGTCAAGTCAAGTGACGACAGAAGTATGAGTCGAATAGTTTGTCTCGCTCTAATGCCTGCATAAGCAATATATTTGTTTCATTTTTCTGAAGCTTGAGTTGCCATAGTTGAAATATTAGGCCAGATAGTTATCGATGGAATAAATATCGATTGAAAAATCTGCGCGCTGTTATTCGACTGTTAAACAGACGTATAACTTTATCCGTTAGATAGTTATCAGACCATTTATCTGAGGTTTGAAAAACCGGCCCTTACAATGGTGAATCGAGCACTTAACAAATACGGTCAGCAAGCAAATTCGAAAACGAAAACAGTTAATTTATATTATGAATTTTTCGTTTGTTTCAGTAATAACAAAAAAGCTTCACTATAAAGGAAAAAGTCTATTTATGTAAGTACATATTTTTATACCCCACACACCATTTGTAATTTTGTATTTAAATGCACAAGTTATTTCCAAATAAATAATAAATAAATGTATAATACCTATGTGATCTAGAAATATTGTGCGTAAAAAATAACTAAAAGATGCTAATCAGATTACCAATTTTGTGTTTTATATTGTTGATACAAATAAATGTGTTATTCCAAAAAAAAATTTTTCTGCTAACTGTACGTAGTATACCTAGGCGACAAAGCCCCATAATGTGATGTGCATAACGAGAAAACGATATTAAATTGACGCCTTTTGTGGAGACATTTTATTCTTTAGTAGTTTGACTTTGGCTGCGACACGGGCATTGTGACTTGACGTGGGCAGTGTAATGTGTTCATTTATTAATTTTATTGGTCGAGTTTTGTTCAAGTTTTGTTTTTCTGTAAACAGAGGGTTTATTTATTTGAACTTCACGAAAATAAATACTTCGATATCTTTTTAATACATATAACTATAGCTTTAATAGGAAGAAAGCTTTTTTCTTATATGAAAAAAAGAAAATTTTTATAATATTCTGTACAGGTTTATTTACACCAAGGAAAATGTAAAATAAAACTATTAATTAAGTTTATAATTTTTATCCTACTTAATAATAATTAAATTCTTTTATCATAAATTTTGGCCATAGGTATGTAGATCTTTTATAATGTATGCATTCTTGGCAAATAAATCATGTCTTCCTTTAGAAAAAATACACTACATATTTTATATGTATAGATTAAAGCAAGATTTACACATTTCCTTATAGTTTTTGACAGTCTTCCGTTAGATTATCATCACTATTAACTTGATTTAACCTGTTACTTCTCATCTTCAGTTCTCACATTATGTATGTAGTTAAGAGCCGTCCAAACATCATATGAATAAACATATCGCTAATATAAGTCGATATTGGCATACAAATCGCAGGAAGCCATTCTTTGAGTGATGTCTTCCTGTCTCTCGTCTGGAGTAATGAATGGCTGTGGCTATGGCAATAAAGCCTGTGAAAGGTCGCGGGTTCGAATCTCATCCATGCTAAAACTGGTTATTTATGTTTTTTTGGAGGTCGAGTTTTAAAATTTAATTAGGTCGTATAAGTTTTCTGTTCATTAAAACTATGCTTTTCTATCAATGCGTTAATCTATAAATAAAATGTAGTATATTTTTTTCTAAATTAAGAAATGTTTTTTTGAAGATGAAAACATTTAGGTACTCGTAAATTAAATTAAATTAAAGACTGTTTTTATTGTTACAAAGGTAGATACAAATAAGTTGTAAAAGGGTATATAAAATAACGGTTCTTAAAAAAAATGCAATTCCAAAAGGCAACTAGGTTTAGACTATGAAAAACCTAGGTTTCCCACATAAATTTAAAGAACACCAATGTTTATGAATAAACATGTCATTATGTGTCGTGCATAAATCGTGCGATATACAGGATGTGGCCGAAAGTTTGGCGCTGCGGTTGAACGATGGCTTCCTGTCTATGGGCCGTATGCGCAAGAGTTGAATGGTGGTAGGGATGCCACCAAACAAAGTCTCCAGTTGTTACTAGCTTCAACTGTTTTTGAGTGTGTCGTAAGGGGTGTGTAATATATGATATAAAGGATATCATTCACGTTTCATACAATGTTGGACCAAAAAGTGAAAATGCCGGCCAGAGAAAAAAAGTGTAATTTTCGGATAGAACACGTAATTCATATATTTTTTTACTATTACACCAAACCTGTGCGTCCCATGGTTGTGTTGGTATAAACTCGGATTTCAAGTTCACTTTTCATACAATTTGGACCAAAAAGTAAAAATGCCGGCCAGAGAAAAAAAGTGTTATTTTCGGATAGAACACATAATTAACATATTCTTTTACTATGACACCAAACCTGTGCGTCCTATGGTTGTGTTGGTATTAAACTCGGATTTCAAATCCGGTGAAGCTTGATTCGTCGTACTTTTGCGACACGAGAAATAAAAAAAAATACACAAAAAAACACAAAAAAAAAACACAAAGAAAAAAAAATACTCGGATCTGCTTTCGTACGGAATGTCATTCGAAATACGGATTTTCGAAATTGAAATTCGAATTTCACGCCCTCACAATCAATTGTCAAATCAGTTGTCAATGCAACTGTTTTACATTGGACGGCCACGCGATCGCTATTTAGCGCTTTTCACTATTGTTATTCTTATTTGTTGATATTGTGGCTTCAATGACATAATGAATGAACAAGAGTGTATTTCTTGTCGTGCTCCGATTGGCGATCGCCGAAGTTACACTTGGACTTCCCGAGAAGAGCAGCATATTTCTATCGCACAGTTGATAATAGAAGACCTAATAGTTTGTCAGGTAAGGATTATAATATATTTTTATTCAATATATATTCAAACATATAAGATCACTTCAATTATGCTGGTAGGTTTCTATTTACCACTTTTTTTGCAGGAAGAACCTACTGAGAATATTTGTCGACCCTGTTGGCAACGGGTTGAACGTCGGTACCACCGTCACCAACGTGATGATCTCAATAGAGTTTCCTAACAAGTGGGTCTGAAGATGAACATGGAGAAGACAAAAGACATGTCGAACGCCCATGTAGTACCCACTCCAATAAAAATTGGGGACTCTGCTCTCTAAGTTGTAAACCATTACGTCTACCCGGGTCAAACAGACCAGTTGACCAATGTGTGTTACCCGTGATGACTTACGGATCTGAGACGTGGTCGCTTACGATGGGCCTCATAAGATAGCTCAAAGTCACCCAAAGAGCGATGGTGAGGGCTATGCTTGGAGTTTACTTGCGTGATCGAATTAGGAATGATAAGATCCGCAGGCGAACCAGAGTCACCGACATAGCCTTTAGCGAAGAATCGCTAAACTTAAGTGGTGTAATGGGCTGGGCACATTGCGCGTAGAACCGACGGCCGTTAGGGCAGAACGGTTCTTGAATAGCGGTCGTGCGCCGGAAAACGTAGTGTAGGCAGGCAAACGAGGTGGACCGACGATCTGGTGGGGGTCGCGGGAAGCTGCTGGACTGATCATTGTGGAGATCTTTGGAAGGTCTTTGTCCAGCAGTGGACGTCATTCGGCTGAGATGATGATGATGATGATTTTATTGTAAATAAACAATAAATATATAAAATATTTTGTTAATATATAAACACCCTAATACCTAACAACAAATAAATACTCAATCATACTCAATGGGTAAACAACAATAATAAATATATATTTTTTTTTATTTAATAATTATAATTAATAATGAACAAAAAAAAGTTGATGAACGAGCATATTATGCATCATAATAATACTTTCTTAATATATTTTTTTATTATATTAAACAAATACATACTAAATCCATGTGGGCCCCTATTATAATAATAAAAAAAAGTTAAACTACATCAAATAAACATATATATATTCAATACAATATGATTACATGCGTCAAAATAATACTTTCATAATAACATTTTTATTATATTTAATAGTCTCTAACATTGATATACAATAAGTCTCTAACAATAGAACCATCCGATAGAAAATCCGTATTTCGAATGACATTCCGTACGAAAGCAGATCCGAGTATTTTTTTCTTTGTGTTTTTTTTGTGTTTTTTTTTTGTGTATTTTTTTTTATTTCTCGTGTCGCAAAAATACGACGAATCAAGCTTCACCGGATTTGAAATCCGAGTTTAATACCAACACAACCATGGGACGCACAGGTTTGGTGTCATAGTAAAAGAATATGTTAATTATGTGTTCTATCCGAAAATAACACTTTTTTTCTCTGGCCGGCATTTTTACTTTTTGGTCCAAATTGTATGAAAAGTGAACTTGAAATCCGAGTTTATACCAACACAACCATGGGACGCACAGGATTGGTGTCATAGTAAAAGAATACAGGAATTGTGTGTTCTACCCGAAAATTATACTTTTTTTTGCTGGCCGGCACTTTTACTTTTTGGTCACTTTTGGTCCAAAATGAATGATATCCTTTAGATAAACTAACGTTCAAGTGCTATAATTTTATATGATCTAAAAACATTTAGTATAACGATTCAAATGATATAATGTACCATTAATATAATTTTATTTAGTATAATTTAACTTGGTATAACAGTTATTTCATATAATGTTCATATTAACTAATAATTATTTGTCATAACGGACAATTTATATAAAATTTAGAAGACATAATAAACTTTTCGTATAATGCCTGATTTGTACTCAAAAGTAAACGACCGCAGATACTTTGTATTTTTTGACACATGCAAGCATCCAGGCATGCAAACGTGCGAACAAGCAAGCTTGCAAGCAATCATGCAAGCAAGCATGCAAGCAAGCAAGCAAGAAAGCACGCAAGCAAGCAAGCAAGCATGCAAGAAAGCATGCAGGGATGCATACATGTCAACCTAACCCGAAGGGTATGGCGGAATCGAGTGGGCTCGCTACGCTCGCCTCACTCGTTTTCGCCATACCCTTCAAACCTAACCTATCCAAGTCGGTGTGCCCCGGATTTCCGTGCTCGCTACGCTCGCACCCGCCCTGAAATACGGTGCCCTAATTTAAATTGTACTTTAATATAATAATTGTTTTTTTTTTTCAATAAAAATAAGCTGGCATTTTATATCAAATGATCATTATATCTTATGATTATTAGTTGAAATAAAGGTTATGTGACATGAATGTTATATGAAATGAGTGTTATACTAAATGTTTTTATAAAAACTGAACTTTATACCAAATGAACTTTATATGAATTAAAATTATAGCTTATAAACGTTATCCCAAATGAGTGTTATATGAAAATAACGTTATGTCTTTTGAAATTATATTATCTGTTTTTATACGAAATGAACCGCACCCGTGTCGTAAGAGACACACAAACTGAGATGGTTAGTAATGTTAACCAAGTGTAGGAATGCGCAAAGTTACACCACACTAGCTAAAATCGGAGAAAAAAAGTGTGAGGATTAAAGCAGAAACGTCATATTAGCTCAAATGGTCAGCCGATGACCTGATCTATATATTTTGACAGATTTATAAGCAGATTTTAGTAAACACGATAAATCGCAGTAATTGTGGGCTGTACAGATGAATGCCGCTGTCCGGTGATACCCTAAATTTATGGAACTAAAAAATATTGCGTGCAGTTTAATTTTACTCTAGTTATTATAAATGTAATATTACTTTCAATGTTTTATAACTGTATATTCAAAGTAGCCAACCCTGAGTTATAGACTTTAGAGGAAGTGGACCCGTTAAAGTATAGTATTGTATAGATCATAATAAGCATATTGATTATAAAAGTGACACTGTCTCGGATGTGAGGTCAGAAGTTCAAAGTCAATGGCAGTGCGGACGAACTGGAGTTTTGAATTAAAAATATATTTTTTTAATGCCGTAAGATTCTACTTTGAATATCACATTCATGATATTAATAAGAAGTACATAATGTGTATGAGAATTTAATTTTTACTATAAAATTAATAGTTTATTTTTACTCATAGTACTCGTAGTCTTCTTCTCCTTCTATTTCGGAAAATACGACGTATATTTAAGAAAAACTCTATAAGAAAATATTATTAAATTCTTACCAAATTAAATAACCACACGGTACTTATCAGCTCGTGAGTACCCTGCATATTATTTCTACCAAGTTGTGTGTACAGTTTTGTTTGAGCAGTTTTAATGACAAGTAAATTAAAGACTTAGCAGCTAAACGCTGAACCCAATTAACCTTCTTAAGTGCGAAAACAGACGACTATAACGACCATTACATTGTTCTAAGACGACGCGTTTGACTTAACACCTGAGAGTGCAGCGTGTGGTGCGAAGTGTAAGCATCTGCGGGGCGTAAAAATCGTAGCCGGGTTTAGTCCAAGTCAAAAGATTACAGCTGACTACTTTTACATACTACTACTACGCACCAGCTGACCGTTCGTGGCTACGCCCAAGTTGCCTTTGGATTTTTTCGTGTAGTTTCCTATAAGAATGAGATATTTTCCCGCGATAAAAACTATCTAAGATATGAGGTATCACCATACAAAATTTTATTTAAATCGGTCCAACAGTTTCAGAGTTTACGCCGTACAAACAGACAAACAAAAAATTTAGCATCTTCTATCTATGTACAGAGTTTCGACCCCTACAGTTTTATTTCGATGAAATACACTAAAATGGTTCATCTGATTTACATCAATTTATGAAACTGCTTCTGAAGAGTTTGGTGTTGTAAATACGAGTATAAAGACTAATATCGATTTTGATGCTGATATAATTGCATAAAAGTTCATTCGCTAGAAATTTCTTATACGTATTAATAAAGAGCACAGCGCCGTATTTTGTATATGAAGGGATAGGGGTGATATTTTTTCACGGTGCCTAATAAATTCTCCTCCATTTGAGCTGTAATTCCAATCCTTTTGGCACTATCTGATTCTATAAAACCAATCTTTGTGTTTATGATTTACAATTTATATTCCATAGTAAAATTTAAAACAATCGTCACCAATCTCTAATATTTGTACACCATTTTTCTTATTTTCGATGTGACAAAATCGTCACCGCACGCAGTCTCTTCTAACACACGCCGAGTCACCGCTGCCTGCCTCAGCTTGCACCGTGGCCGGTAGGGTCAGCAGCGTCGTCAAACACGGTACCGTTGCGACCCGGATGGCAGCACGTCCCCAAACAGACTGCCTAAGTGATTGCCGTCGGTACCGTTCACAAATACGCCGATAATGTGAGCTGAGAATATCGATGACTTCCTATTCTTAGGACGAGGTATGTATTGCACTGTGCATTTTTGTCCGAATCGACTCCCAAAGGTAAAGCACATGCCGGTAGACACTCAAAATTCGCCGCGCGAAATAACGGTGTTCTCAGGGTCAAAGTGTCCAGCCGCAAAAGCAAGTACAGCTAAACCTCTTGGAATTTGCACCGTTTTTTTACCTGCAGAATAACCGACGAGGTACCTACTGCGCACTGAGCATTTTGTAGGGATCGTTTCCCTAAGGTACAATTGAGAGAAGTCAGGGTTTGTGTGGTAGGTTAACCTCAAAACCCACACGATAAGCAAACAGTCAAGAGTAGATCAAGCTGATCATGAATGACTTTACATAATTCTTATATCTACAGAATAAGAGACAAAATCGCTAGTTGTGTTCATCTTTACCTTGCCTTGACTGTACTCGTTATCATTATCAGCTGTTATAAGTCCTCACCAAGGGAGTCGAAACTACCCTTAATTAAAGGTGAATAGACTTACACATTAATAAAATCCCAAGTACCGCCTCCAACTTTCCTACTTCGTGTAAACATGATACACGTCAAACAAAACTGAGCATGCCCAAGACAATAATATTGCCAGCATTGACAGACAAGGTGACTGCTGATAACTAGTTATTTAACTATCCTAACATTGAGTAAGTATTTTTTTATAGAGACGTGTTACATGCAAATCTTAAAGAAAGAAATTCCGTCAACTCTTTGAGGTGCGAGGGTGCTGTCTCGGGGTTGTGTTGTGATTGCTCCAAATATGCAGCTTTCTATTGGCCAAAACTGACGGAAAACAAAAAAATATCAGTGCAAAATCACATAAGTGTTGACAAGATCGGCTCGCCATAAATTACGTCTCTATAATGTTCGATCTTTTTGACTACTAACTATGTCACATCACTCACATCACATCACATATCCAACGAAATAGTCATTTAAAAAAATCCTATTGAATACTCCTTTCAACTCAATCTAGATAGAAACTAGTTTATCGTGTAATACTTGCAAAGCAACAAATGTTAATTTTATAAAAGGAAAGGTGAAATAGTTATAGATAGAATTTATCATCTATCCTATCCGACGTGTGCCAGTGCATACAAAATTGCAGAATGGAATAAACTCTAACATCTATAGACGTAGTTTTGGGTAACATTAGCAATAATTTGTATGTAGGTACTATAAGTTTACTAGAAAAACCGTATTGTACGTAAAAAGTATCTAAAGGTAGGTACGATGGCGGATAAAAAAATGTAAACATACGATATAGAAAAAAATACTGACATTTACACAGCCATCAAAGAAAAACACTGGCCACCAACAACAGCTAAGTTCCAAGAACTTTGACTTCAGCTCGGCACCTGGCACTGGCAGTGCGCAGCGCGTTCCAAATTTAAAATCAACATGCGCACGAGAGGCCACGCGCCCAGACGCGCGTGGGAGGCAGCAGGCCCGCCCAGGAAAAGTTGACATAACACGTTAGTTCACGTACTTGCCTAGACGAATCTAAATAGAGCACGGGGTTTCCAATATCAAATTTCTCAAGACGTTAATATAAAATTAAATACTATAAATATAGTTACCTCTGCTCAACACTGCTGAATGTGAACAATCTACATTGCTGAACAATAGAACCATTGCTTTTCGTCATGGTGGAGGTTTCGTTGGAATCCCGGTCAAAAATCAATTAAAAGCGACTTTGTTGGTTATATTTTTCAGTTTACAGCTAAATAGCCTGATTATTCAAAACGTTAGAAGAATCCGAGCTTTTTCTCTACATCGCGAAAATACTCGTTCCTGTAGCTATGTCAGGTCAGGGCTTAAGCCATAGGTACAAAGACTTTTACAACTTACACTTTAAATGTCCAAGGTAGGTTTCTAAGAAGCTTAAAATCCTAATCGCTGCATAAGTGTGTTTGTTTGTTGGTTTCCAAGCATCCCTTGGAGTCCTCTAACTGCCCACGCTTGGTAAACATCAAGTGCTCGTGTGTTTTCAAAAGCACTCGCGTGTTTTCAAACCGGCTAAAACTGGATTGTCACCACTCGCGCGGTCGAGAGGTCGGTGAGAGGTCACCCTCCAAACATTGTTGTGGTGCTTCGGAGAATTAGAATTAGTGTGATTTAGGCATATTCAATGAGGTTTCTGAAGTAGATTTTGATCGAATTTTGTTTAGAGAAGACCAACATTACAATACATTACTTTTGTTAATAAAAATATTTTTACTTGAAAATAAGGAAATAAAGTATATGAACCAGAAGACAATAACGCTCAGCCAAACATAATTGAGGTTTGTATTGGGTGTGTTTAAAATAAAAAGCGAATAGCAATAAGATTCTAGAGGAGGAAGAGATTTTTTCTAAAGGTAATTTGGTATCAGTAAATAGGGTACGACAGGAACAGTTCAAATGTTTATTACTTTTTGAACAAAAGGCGTCAGTTTTCATTCTTTTTTGTTTTGATTTAAATTAGAAACAGTTCGGGTCTGGAGGTGAGGAATTCTTTACGAGCCGTCGGCCGTTTGACCCCCGCCGCCGTTTAAAATTGTCCGACTCTGTTTACAGTTGTCTTTTAGTGTTACTTCAACCAGTGTCAGTTAGGCCTTGTTTGTTGGCTACATTTTCTTTAAACGTGTTTGCTTTAATGTAAGTGTTCACCTGCCTAATGGGGAGCCGGACCGACCCGCGCCGTTTAATATTTTCGCAATTTCCTGCTTGGTTGCCTGGAAGAAATTGCTACTTTAGCAATAAGGCCGCCTATTGGCTCATTGTTTCACACTTATGAAAATTTTAACTGTCCTATTTATTACTGGTGTCAATAAAGAATATTGTATTGTATTGTATTGTATTGAGACGGAAATAGTATTGATTTTCACTGCAGAAGCCTTTAATAGTCCATTCTTTTACTTGATATTTAAATTTATATGCTAATCGGCGAGTTAGAGTTCTTGTTGGCGACACAAATAAACGCACGTTATTGTGCATAAACCTGACCCGAAAAGTAAAAAAAACGTCGCCAAGTTAAAGAGATTCAATAGAACAAATTTTATCATAGCGATTGTTGTCAGAAACATTTAAAAAGAAAACATATATGTAGTATGATATAATATACACAGTTTATACGTCTGGTCATGCATAAATATATTAGGTCCTTACATATGAAATTGCCGTTCAGTATCAAAAAAGTGAAACAAGTTTTTTTTAATGAAATTATTATTTAATCAATCGAAGTATGCGCCGTTGTTATCGATACACTTCCGCCATTTTATAGGCAGATCATTGATACCTTTGGAAAAAAAATCCTGGGAGCGAGAGTCTATGAACTGTTTGAAGGCGGTTTTGACTGCCTCATCAGATTAGAAATTTTTTCCTTGTAAAAAGTTATCCAAATTTTGAAAAAAGTGGTAATCGGTTGGGGCAAGATCTGGAGAGTATGGTGGGTGACGCAGATCTTGCCCCAACAGACTACCACTTGTTTCACTTTTTTGATACTGAACGGTAATTTCATATGTAAGGACCTAATATTTTATTTGTGAGCAATACAACAGATCCGCGTACTCGTATCTTGGTGCGTATCAAATCGTAACCAAGTAATTTTGGTGAACAAGGGTTTAATTAATATGTGTTTTTTTGAGACAGATTGAAGTTCAGCCCACCCTTCCGAGGATATGAGCGTGACATAACGTAGGTATGTATTTTGAGATAGAGCCACTTCCCGGCAAGTTCGGTAAAGCTCGATTTTGCGATATAAGTAAAGAAAGAGTATGTATGATCAAAGCAATCTGTATACTTAAAGTAAGACCAGACTTTTCCAATAAGCATACCAATATCTCAAACAAGCATTAAATCTCGAATAGCCAGCGGAACTGACGAGGCCCTAACTGGAAAGACAAACAAACCCACACGCGACCACCTGTTGTTAGCTATTGTTAGGGCCAGGCGATGGGCCGCGTAGGGCCACTATTGGGTGTCCAGTCCACTATGCGACCATCTATTGTTAGGGCCAGGCGATGGGCCGGGTTAGGCCATTATTGGCTGTCCACTTGTAGGTTTGGCCATGATTCATATCCATAGACAAAAAAAAACATTGTTTCGATAGGTATTTAAGCAGAAAGTAAGTATGTAATTGTATATCTTGGTTTATTAGATACTTGATCGGATTTAGTTTTTCTATTATATTTTGTTTTGATTGTTCTTACAAGCTTTAGATTTCATCATCATCATTAGGATTATAACAGAATAATACCACCAAAAACACAAATATTATTTCTTGACACATATAATATTGTAGAAACGAACCAATGAATCCATAGACGGCTTAAATGTTCAAAAGGTATTAAGATAAGATAACACACCAAAGTTTTTTTCAGATTTATCCGCAAAAATTAAGCCTTGTGATTCATACGACAGCAAAGTACTCTATTTCATTCAATGTCAATTTTCAGGAATCGAACTCAGTACCAAGCCGTCCGTGTCAACCTTTAACCCACATTACGTTCGCGCGTAACGCATTCCGGTAAAAACAAGTGTCAACCGGAACATGGACGGACAGCATAACTAAATGTTTCGACTGAAGACATAATATCCCGACTAAGACATCTCTATATTACGAGTATAGCAGTAAAATATGCAAGTACAGTAATACAGTACAGTAGTACAGTAATATTGATGCTATTGATGATTTTTTGTTTTTCGGGTCAGTAGTAAGTTTTCTGATGGAGTGAAATGTTTTGTTAGTTCGCATCTTTGCTGTTAGCAGGCCCGGCGCACTTCGCGCCAGAGCTCCTACGCCGGGCGACCGCCTTAAGACGGAAAGTTACTAGGAAAAACGCGCGCGCTTGTGAAGACGCTATTATTTAGTCTGTGGTAATACGGACTCTCGCGGCGCGGTCTTAAGGTGCATTTTGTTTTAATACGAGCGCATCGACAAACGGTAGGCTATTATAGCCAGGGTCACGTTCGACGCGTTCAATGTAATTTGAACGTTAGTGGCGTGGTAGCTAGAATTAAATTCGCACGTTTGCTATCAGAGAGTGCGCCTTCTGTACCTAGTACTATTATTTATTCTGTGCTGTTAGTTAATGCTGTGAAAATGCACACTATAGTCTGTTTCATATAAATCCGGACAAAAGTTCATTGACCACTTTCTTTTCTTGACAGTTATTAAAAATAATGTAACGCCAAAATGTCTGGCAAGGTCACACTCTCACCCCGCCTTCTACTACGGTATGCCAAATTAGAAATTTTGCGATTATTTTTTATAGTTTCATCGTATCGTTTGAAAAAAATGTGTGCATTGTATGCAGGTGTCAATGACCTTTTGTCCGGATTAATATAGAACAAACCATAGACTGGAATCATACATTAAAGGCAGATGCGGCAAATAAAATAGAGAAATTTGTAACAAAATTTTATTATAATTTATGTTTACTTTTCTTTCTTTTTTAAGTGTACCTATGCAGTGTCGAGTATCTAGTAATGTGTCTTGATAATATTTTTTATAATGCTGATGAAAAATCACAATCATGCAAAATGAGGGGTAAATTTTTAAGCCTTCGTTCTTTGATTATATACAACTCCTAGATAGAGTGTCGCCTTGTTGACACCACCGAAAAAACAGGCCAACTTTTATATGCTTGTGTGCGTGACAGCTTATGTTTTACACAACTGTCATCTATTCATAGGGTTATCATGTATGGCGTTATTTCCACATATTTCGGGAAAATTACGAATTCTGCTCATAGTTATACGTTATGAGCATATTAAAATAATATTATTATTAAAAACTTTTTAAGAAGTTGAGTTGCGTACTTGGTTATATATTTGTTTGCGTTGTTTTTTAAATAGACACGTTTAATTATGAACGGGATATTTACATATTTACGCGAGTTTCTAAATAAATAGGTGCTGCATTATTGTTTCATACATTATATTATATATTTAAAAAACAAAAAAGCATTAAATCAAGAACCAACTTTTATAAAAAATAAAAATAATAAATGGTTTCTGGGGAAACATGGAATCAATAATATGGCAGCCCCGAGAAAATAACACAATATGGAGTCGCAATATCTTGACGTAAATTCAAAGCATTAAAGTTGAAAATTCATAGTTTTAACGTTATTTACGGATGGAAGACTATCCCTTTAGACATTTTAAATCTCCCTTTTTAATTCCGGCATACTTTTATGACGCAACTTGTAATTTTATTGAAGAAAAATGAAAATTCTGTAAGCCGCTTTGGACTAGCGGTTCGCTTGACATCTCAATTCGGACTGACAGATAAAAAATCGAGGTGAGGCTAACAGTTAACCTCCTTTTTTTTAGACGCTTTTGAACACCTTAGGCTCTATCTAGGAGTTGTATATAATCAAAGCCTTCGTTATTCTTCTTGGATGTTTTTTCTTTGTGTAGAATTTGACATTGCACGTCTAAAAACACTAGCTCAATGTATTTATTTCGTAGCAAAGACGAGAAGTTCACTAAAGATTCTTGACCTCAGTTTAAAAATGGCGAGAGCCGCGAAAGAGGCGAGTGGCGCGGCGTGTTAAGATTCCAGTGGGGTCGTCCGTTTTCTAAAGGCTGGCTCTGAATCTGCAATTAACCTGCATTAGCATCCGAACCGGCGACCCGCGTAGCGCTGCCGACGGACGACCCTTGAGACAATGGCGTGCAAGTTGGGAGAACACGGCGTTTCAAAGGAACTAAGGTCTACCAGAATCTAATGGCAAAAAATGAAAAAAGAAATTGACGTTAGCAAGGTTTTTTCGACATTTTCACCACTTTTAAAGGATATTTGAAGCCAAACCAAAAACAAACTCGAGATTTCACTTGACAGACGACTTTTTTTTTCCATATGAAAATCGCTATGTTTTATACTTTTTTTTGCCATCAGATTCTTCGTAGACCTATGACATGGTTTTTTAATAGCGTTGGCGTACAATTTCCTATGTAGATTTTTAAAGAAAGTGGATCTCTCAGAATTACGAGTGAAGCGCGCTGATTTTTTTAGCTCTTTGTTGGGTATAATGGAACTGATTAAAAAAAGGAAAATAATTTATTTATTATGATGAATAGAAAGAACGATCCCATAAAAATAACGATCTTTATTTTTTTTGTAAGAAGACCTTATTATGAAAACTTAATTTCTTTTTTTTTATATTGATCTGTTTAGTGCTAATTGTGACTAGTATTGAAAGCTCTTGGTTTGCGCCACGCATCCTCCCGCAGCCTTGACAGCGCGGGCGCAGGGCAGGAGCGCCGCGTACCGGAGCCGCGACGATTTACGACCGATAGTTTTTATCTCTTCTTTTGTCCTGCGTTCGGTTGTTATCTGTGGCTCGGGCCGGAGCTACCTGTGGGCAATCTGTATTTACTTCTCTACAGGAGAGCCTTTTTGTGTTTGGTTAGAAAGTCGCTCAGAATCGCTTCGCTTAGAATGGCTTCTTTGGAACTGTAGCGATTGATTAATCGGTTATAGATGTCGCCTGTTTGTTGACAGAATTAAATCAATAAATTGGTTTACCGGTGTAATTTGATATCTAGAGTATTCATCGATTTTAATTTAATAGGTTTACAATTGATTTTTTAAATCAAAACAAAACCGGTCATATTTAACTCGGGCCTTTTGTGCTACGTTAAATAACACTATAATAAAAAATAATAATAATATAATAATAATAAAAAAATAGTGGTAATGTACTACCTAGGCCTGTCTGTGTATTTTGAAAATTCAGATAAATACAAAGTTATGTCTAGATGCTTCAAAGTATGTATGTGCTGTCAATTAGGTATAACCAAAAAATATCAAGAGTTTTCAAAAACAAAAATGCTTTACAACATCCACATTTCATCCGCAATGAATAAATATCAATAATAACATCAACAAAAAAGCCGGCTCGTCTCAAACCAGCTCTGCGGCTTCGAAATGTCAGAGGTGGTCAACCTCCGACCGCGCCGCTCGTCCCACGACCCAGCCCTGATCCGGCCCTGGCAGTGACCCCGCGACCTGCGCCCCTTGAACCTGCCCTGGCGACCCCTGCGACGAAACTCACCTCCGCGGCACCGTACGGTTATGAATTCGTAATGAAGTTGACGATTGTGAAGCTTGTTTGGTTTCTTTTGAAAGCTTTTGCATTTTAACGTAAACGTTAAACGCTAAAGCGTCTCTTTAAAAGTACTAAAAGAGTACCTCATAACTAAATTTCTAAACGCTGCTACATTCCTTTGTTAGTTAAAAATTCCATTTAGTAAATACGATTTTATGTTTGTTGTTGTTCAATTCTTTAGTCTTTATAATTTGCGGTACCCTCCTGGGTCCGTATGTGGTACACAAATACTTATGTACACAATATTACTAGCTTTACCGCAGTTGTGATGTACAGAAGCCAGCACATGCGGTTGGATTGGACCTTCGCACTACGGAATTCACCCCTACCGCTACGGAATACGGGAGCTCTCAAGGTCAACATGTCCAACCGCTTGTGTTCAATAAAATATTAGAATTTGTGTTGTGAGGTAATGTCTAGGTCGTTTAACTATAAAAAAACTAAAAAAAAGAAACGGCAGTGAGTGATACAAAAATGTGTTGTTTTTTTCCCAAATCTACAAACCTACAAATCCGTCTCTATTTCTTAGATCATAGCGCTCATAATGAGAGAAGTAATAACATTTTAAGTCGCCACTATATACAAGGCTTAACCTTTTGTTTGAAAATTCAACCAAATTCATTGATTGTTACAAAAAGTCTCGAAATCTCAATATTCTTAAGCTCTCAAATATTACCTTTAAAAAATGCAATTAACCGTAAACCCCGTAAACCTTTTCGGGCAACTTCAAATATTTTGAAATGGTGGTCAAAAAAAGCAAATGGTCCAGGGATTAGTTGCTGGGTCGGTCCGGGGACTAAACAAAGGCACAGGTATTGTCCCGGCGATTTCCTGGTCATTTTCAAGGTTGGGATTAGGACGGACCTCCAGGGACGACTGCCAAATGCTACCATATGGCGTCTGCTGAACTTTCTAAGGCTTCTAAACTTTGCAACGTAAAGCTAGGTAAGTATAGGTATACAAGGTATAAACCTACATTTTGGCTTAATGACTAAAGTGGAGTAGAATAAAATCTAGTTTATTGTACCCAACATCCAATAACAGATAGTAAATAAAATTGAAGAAAAAAATTGTATGTACAGACACGCCGATTCTTCAGGTTTATTATAGTAAAGATAGAAGATTAAGAATTATTTTTCTGAGTACAGAATAGTTGAAATGGTAAATACTTTAACGGTGCATTAAAAGCAATAAAATTAAAGCAATTTATTGGTATTTAAGGTAGTCGAGTTGAGTGCCTATATATTTTAGTATGATGCATATTTTTTTACTTTAAGCCCCTGTACCGTAATGTAAATAAAGCTTTTCTGCATTGTACTCTCTAGTCTCTCTCTCTCTTTCTAGTATAACTTGTATATCGCTACGACTTCAGAATTGCCGCGTTGATGTCAGGTGAAAAAGAATTTTGGAGAAGAGGGTTTCTTGAGAGCCAATGGAGGTCTAATTGAGGATCTTCTGAGGTCCAGACCAGAGCGATGTACCGAGATTTTTTTATGTAAACATGACAATGTAATTCAAAACTTTAACAATAATCCTTAAACAAAGGTGAATATTATCTAATAGAGGTGGGAAAAGCGTTAACTATAAAGATCATTTGACAAAGAGTATAAAACAATTTTTTATTACTCTATCTATGTCATTTAGACCGAAATATTGCCTTCTATTATAATAATATCATAATGTTTATAAGTGGTAGTGTAAATATATAACTCAATTTATATATTTTTATACTGTTATGAATTATTAACACTCCATTTAATCTTTAACATACCACGCATAGCGCCCCTTACCCCAGGCCGCGACAAAAAAGTTGCACCTTGGAAATACCCAAAATCCCCTAATAATTCTGTCGGTTTCACCCATTTTCACCCCGAGCGTGACAGTACAGAGATTTATTTATCAAAACTATTTTGAATTCCTAAAATATTTTCTAAACAAACAGCAACCTTAGCCCTCTGACATACGGGTGATTGATTTACCTGCCAAATGCAGTTACGTTCGTACCTGTTTTTTTTTGCAAATTGCTTTCAATGCCTTCCCAGAAAGGACAGTGTCTTACCTTACCTGACCAATAGAAAAAATCTGGTACCTGATCGTGTAAAGGTTTTTTTTAATTGGCAGGAAGTAACGACAATGAGTCGGTCATAGTTTTGTAAGTACAGCATTGTTGCATGTATGGTGAGTCGCTGGTTGCAGGTCGAATTGAGTAATTTTGAGATAAGTTAAAAAATGGAGTGGAGAAATGAAGTCTTTTTTAATTTAAAAATAATTCAATACATATTGTGACAAATAATTTAATTGAAATAATTAATTATACTGTAATAATATGATGAGTTTAAGTTCGGTTGTTTTTGTTTATGACTCTGAATAATAAAAATAAACATTTTACAAAAAAATACATAGGTAATAAAAATCTCGTTTAATAGTAATATAAAAGGTTTTTAAAGTTTATTTAAAGGTCGTTTAAAATTAAGTTTTCAACACAGTATTATTTGTATTTATTTTAATTTATGAATGCATCAATACTGCCAATTCATTCAGAATATAACAACCAAACATAAGATACCTGAGTTGAGTCAACATTGTGAAAAAGTTAGAAAGTACTTTGTGGACATCGGGTGAAAGACAAATAGAAAAAAAAACAATGTTGCCAGACGCCGTCGGCTCAACTCTCACACGAAGATTTTTCAAAATAGACAATTGGTTGGTACGAGTGTCTATTATCTTGACCTATCGTTTAAACATGGCTTTCCTACAGCACTCAAATACCTATACCACAGATGTATTTAATAGTACTCGAAAGAATTAAAGACTATTTTCCTTTGATTTTCATGACAGTTGTCTTATACATTTTCAAATCGCGTTCGCTCTTTGGAGAGACGTGCCGATACTACAAAAAAAATGTTCTTTCGTACTCTATGTTTTACTGTGTTATTGCTTTGCTCAAGGAGCTAGGGAAATCTGCGCGTTCTCTCGTTATTTTGAGGTATCGGTGGTTTATAAAACAAACAAACATATGATACTCGTAATTAGCTCATACGATATTCTCAATGCTTTGGATTTGGATGGAGACAATAGAATAAGCATGATGCGCTTAATTCACATTACATTGATGCGTTTAACTCGCACTTAGCGCTAGTACCTACTTGCAGAAGCAATGAAACCTGTATTTTGAGTCTTTTGTTGTATGTCCCTTTTTTACCACATATTCTTAAAAAGAATTTTAGGTAAACATACCCGTCGCAAAGGAAAGTTTGCAGTCTTCAGTCCAGTCCAGGGTGTAGAAACTCCTATAGGTGGTGGAAAGGGATGTCATTCTGTACATTATTAAATCACTAAATATTCTATGAAGAAATTAATAGCCAGTAGTTGGAGCAAGAAAGTTAAGTAAAGCGCCAAAGTCCGTCGGCAAGACGCAACGCGTCACCCGCCATACAAAAGACATCAACGCAAGCGCAGTCGCGCACCTGCCATTCATGATGCTTCGAATTTTGAATTTCAATATTCAAAAAACTAGTTCTAAAATTAAATAAATTTCCTAATTTTACAAAATAAAAGTATATACTGTGATGGAAGCGGTACTAATATTTCCTAGGTAGTTTGTTTAAATTTAATGACAAATTTTGTAGCCTCTCTGTTAATAAATGTCGATAAATGACAAAACAAAATGGAGGACAAATCAGTAATTGCATATATAGGATATATCCTAAAATAAGCGAAATATTATATTCATTCTTGTTAAATACAATTACATAATTTAAATAGCTTAGAAGAAAATCATACGATTACGTCTTCTTTCTATAGTAAATAACCAAAAACTTTAAAATTTTAAGCCTATTCTAAACTACTAAAATAAACTTACGTTCATCCAAATCCTCTTCGTAGTCTGAAAAGCATCTTTCCTCCTTTAGCGCCTTTTCAGGTTCTTGGTAGAACCTCTCCGATTTTATATACATTTTCAGATACATCACATCAACACACAACCTTCGTACACACGTGTCAAATTACTGTCAAAACTGTTTGCTTTTACAAATTACATGCACTGAATTATTTTTAATTTTGAGTAGATATAAAAACAGAAAATCTTTCAATATCGAAAACACTGGCCGCCACAGAAACGTTTGTTTATAATCTTTCAAACTTAAGAACATCACATTCTTTATATAAAAAAAAGAAAACAATTTTCGAGTTCCGAACACACGGTGGTAGAGTCCTGCGCGATTTGTAATGTCAATTCAGTTTAGTGACGTCACGCCGCACCTAGAGGCTCGAAGCGCGCGTCTCTGGCGACTGGCGCGGGCGCACTGGCTGACCCGCCGGTTATCAGACCTTTGACAAAAAAAAAACAACAGGTACCGCGGCACTGCCACCAAGTACCAATCCTACAGCCTTCCAGCAATGGATACCTCAATGTTCTTCAAAAGCATTTCTATCTTTACAGTTTGTTTCTTTGTTGTATTGTAAAACTTATTGTGAATATTCGATATTGTGAAGGTTGTAATTGTGAGTGATGTTTTAATTATTTAAGAGCTTTATACCAAAGTGTTTTAATATTTAAAATTAATTCGTATATGGATAATGCAATTATAATAAAAATTACTGCGTATAAGAACACATTCGTAAAAAACCTGCAAATAACTGCGATAAAAATAAAAAAACCTTTTGAGGGTAACCTATCACATTTTCGAAAAACTGAAAACCGAATTTCAATATTCCGTAAACGATTCATACATTTTTCAATTTCCATTGTATGACTTGACATATTTTTAAATCACCACAATAACACTTTACAGAATTATTCTTTTTCCGCACAACGTTATTCCGTTTTACGATTAATCTTTTTTACTAAATACCGTAATCTCACTTGGTCTTTTTTTAAACGCTAGAATTTTTTTGTTGTGTTATTTTTATTATTCCGAAGTAACAGTTATTATTTTTTATAATTACGACACATAATGTTTTTGGAGTTCGGGGCACCCCGACATCTGTCGGTTAGGTTAGAAGGGTATGGCGGGCGTGGTGGGCGAGCAAAGCGAGCCCACCTCGCCCGCCATACCCTTCTGTTAGGTTTGACATGTATGCATGCCTGCTTGTGCTTGGTTGCATGCTTGCTTGCTTGGTTGCATGCTTGCTTGCTTGCTTGCATGCTTGCTTGCTTGCTTGCATGCTTGCTTGCTTGCTTGCTTGCTTGCTTGCTTGCTTGCTTGCCTGCTTGCTTGCTTGCTTGCATGCTTGCTAGATTGCTTGCTTGCATGCTTGCTAGATTGCTTGCTTGCATGCATGCTTGCTTGCTTGCTTGCATGCATGCTTGATGGAGTAGGTACAGAATGTAAAATGGAGAAATTAAATTTGACCTTGCAATATAATGGTTCAATTGAGCTATCGCACATGTAAAAAAATGGTTAACGTTGTCATGGATTTTCGGTATACTGGTAAATAGTTTAGCGGAAATTTGAAACATCGGTGAACAAGTAAAAAGGTAAATTAAAACGCGGAAACATGATACAATGGAAAATGTTATTTCGGATAATAAATAAATTTTCTAACTGATAAATGTCAATAAGTTAGCGGAATAACAATATTCGGAACAAAAAATATCGGAAATACAATAGGTAACCCCCTGGGATATAAAATTTGTTCTTGTTAATGAGCAAAAGAAAGCCTTGAAACGAATTAAAAAAAAAACAAGCTAAAAGAAATGATTAACTAAGAATAAATACAAGTAAAATTTTTCTAGGATCATTTTGTCATAATTATGTATTCAACTATTTAACTTGTTTAATCATACATTCAGTTTTAGTATAAAAATTATGTGTGACTTTGATTCCTAAATACGTCTATAAATTTTAACTTTACATAGTCGTATACAAATAGTAAATATTTAAATATAAAAATCGCATTAAAATCCGCGATACAGTTATAATGATTTCATTAATTCAGTGTTTCTACCACTGAACCGATACCACTGGTATCCGTTGAATAAAATAATTATTTTCTATTCCAGTCTGATACCACTGCAGTGGTATCACAATTTATTTAAAATATTTTATTAGTTTTTATTCCATTCTGATCCCACTCAATATTTTAACATATTTTTGGTACTGTTAGCAGAAAAATCATACAATATGTTATAAAACATTGTTAAATTAATAAAGATTTAAGTGTAAAAATTTGAGTGCAAGATGTTTGTTTAATTACATTGACTGACCAATCTGTGATTTTTAAAGTTGATCTCTATGTCTTTTTGTAGGTAGAGATTTATGTACGTTTGTTGTTTTTTTTTTTTTAAATTTTTTGAAGGCATTTTATGACAAATCCTTCATTTTAAAGTTGATTTTTATGTAGTTAAAGATCTATGTATATTTGTTGTTTTTTTTATATTGTAGGGTATTTTTTCTTGATTTTGCTTGGTATACTTACTTACCTCTAATATTACATAGGTATCTAACAACTTGTAAAATATGTTTTATTAAATAAATATTATTTCTTACATTATCACTTCTTTTGCTAACCATACTTTTTTAAAGTAATAAGCCTGGTATCAGAATGGAATGACAAAGTACGATGGTATCAGAATGGAAATATTTTAGGTAAAATCTCTTTTGGTATCGGTTCAGTGGTATCAGAATGGAATACCTCATTTAAATTGATTTGATTATAATATTGTGGAGAATATTAATTATGAAGTTGAATTTAAATGACAACAGTTGGAGTATGGCCGGGCAAGGCCGTTCGTTATGTACTAGAAACATATAGAATTAGTTATACATATACTTAGTTATGTATAAGACTGACTGGTTGTTTACACGTGTTTTTACTATAGAATACATAGAACATAATGATTTATTGTAATGTTTACGACTGTTTTGTTCTGTAATTTGATTATTATTGTATATTAGTATGAAGGAAACTATTTTTAATGGCATTGTAATCTGCCGGTATTTTTTTAAGTTGTACGTTTACTATGAAGTTAATTTAACGATATTTTTATTAATTCACATCACATTAATTTAATATGTTTAAGAAAACACGTTAATTAATTTGACTGCTAATTTAGAAAAAAATATTCATAAATTACACAAAAATGTACGAATTATAATATAATATTTTTTCTGTAGATTGGAGATAATTATAATATATTAGTCGAAGGCACCAAAAGTAATAAATGAGTCGCTCTAATCGAGATGTAAATGATAACAAGATCTAGATCATATAATATTATTGTCTGCTATAGTTTTGTATAAAATACATCTATTAATATTTGTTTCTATTTTTTAACCACCGGAAAAAAGAGGGGTGTTCTAAGTTTGACATGTGTGTCTGTCCGTCTGTATGTGGCATCGTAGCTCCTAAACGGATGCACCGATTTTGTTTAGTTTTTTTGTTTGCAAGGTGTTACAATCAAAAGTGTTCTTAGCTATGATCCAAGAAAATATCTTCAACCATTATCAGCTTAGTTCTAGTTGTTGAAAGGACCAAGTAACGGTTCTATAGCGGGAGTTTTAAAATTTATAATTTAATGTTATTTTAATTTAATGACATTGGTCTCTATTCTACCAAGTTACACTGTAAACAAAATTTTTATGAATTTATGATATTTAAAACTAGCTTTCCACCTCGCGGCTCCGCTCGCCAGCTCTCACAGTTTTTCTCGTGGGAATGAGGTTTTTACCATCATCGGTAAGAGGTAGCTTATGTCCCCAAGGTTTATTATATTTATACCAAGGTTCATTAAAATCAGTTCTGTACTTTCGTAGCCTATGCATGCAAACAGACAATAACATGTTTCCTCTTTATAATATTAGTATAGATAAGAGCGTAGCTGTCAGATTAGGCATACCTAATTTAAGTGGGTTGTTTTTCATGCACTTTAGAAACAAGTGCAATCGACATGATTTGACGAATATAAATTTAAATTGACAATCAATTGTCCCTTTTCGTCCTTAAAAGCGTGTTAAACGACAATAGTGGTTTTTAAATGTAAATTAGAGCGTAATTACTAAAATCGACCTTATTGTCAATAATTTGGTAAAAATAACTTACAACCCTACCAAATACAGGTTTAGGTTCGGTCGGTCACATTACAGGCTCCTGAATACTACTAAAGTATTTTAAATTTACATACCTATTACAGACTTAAGATAAAATTTACAACTCCGCCTTGGCTTTCATAACCCTCAAAAGTAACAAATGATCAATAATAAACAATGGGGTCCACATTTTATTCAAATTTTATTATTTATAATTGTTTATAAATAATTCATAGCGCTACCGTATTACATTAATATTGTCATTTTGTAGCGAAATCACAATAATTGGGTGTGGTGAGTGGGCGGACTGATCTAAAATTAACTATATAGGTAGGTTGATTTATATATAATACATTTATGTCAGACTTTATGTCAGATTATTATTACGATGATAATTCAAAACAGTGATTGATCGTTTTGCATATAAATATTAATGTATTAATGTTTTTCCATTGAAATCGAAATGATATGTTAGTTTTATTGCTATGCCGTATTTACATTAAAGTAAATTTCAATATCTTTATTCAAATTATGAACAAGTTCATATGACTGAAATACGCAGTTTGAGCAAAAGAACTTGCGCTATCTGATTACTTACCATAAACATATATTTCTAACCGATTGGCATGACATTGTTAAAGAAAAAAAACTTAAAAAATCAACTAGCTCACAACACAGGGTCGTATAATAACAAAACATCTCCATCTGCATTCATTATTTTATCAAATTATAACTGTCACCAAAATTATGTAAACGTCTACGAAGAATGTCTCTATAATTGACCTCTCCGTATGAGCTGACATTCTGACGGTTTATTTTCGAGCCATTCCCAACCTGTCAAATCAATTGTCACGCCAAACTTCTTTTGGGAATTTCGAATAGCGTAGGCGGAAATTTATAGGCACTGAGAGGATTGAATTTATATTGTAACACCCTTTATATGGACGTAAAAAATACTAAAGATTTTTCGGGTGGTCTTTTTGTGATTTAGGTGGATTAATTAATTATTAAATTAGATTAGTTTAATGATTTCATATAATTAGATATATAGGGCTGTTTATACCCCGAATAAATAAAAGATAGTGTTAAGCCTCTCCGAGGGGAGT
Organism: Teleiodes luculella; assembly: GCA_948473455.1. NCBI lineage: Eukaryota > Metazoa > Arthropoda > Insecta > Lepidoptera > Gelechiidae > Teleiodes > Teleiodes luculella. The sequence continues at coordinate 11,058,606 of OX419590.1, forward strand.
TAGGTATAATATGTGCTGATAAGAAGTTGTGATTTAGAATTTATTGTTCTATCTTAGGGATATGGATTTCTGCTCCACCACTTACTATTTTCTCGTGAATAAACACTTATTTTTATATTTTATTGATTTGAATTGTGTATTTTTTTGATTTTGTAGAATTAAAGCGAATTATTATACATTTTTATTATTAACAGAGAAACATTATAAGAAAAAATAGAGGGTTTAGTCTCCTAAAATAGGTATAGGCCATTTTAGCAGTAGTAACATTGAATACAAAGCCTTAAAGTAAGAAAACAATGTTTCCATGTTGATACGAGTACCACACACATGTCGTTTTGCTGATTTTCATACTGTTAAATGTTAATGTCTTAATTTTGTGTTGTGTAATACAATATGGCGGCGGTCAAAATGAGTGTCAAATATCAACGTTGAGTGTTACTTATACGCATACGTTTGGAAGTGATTTTTGTTTGTTGAATGAAATAATAGGCTCAATTTTGGCGTGGCCGCTAATATCTCTAAATTTAAGTTTTTGGTCTCTTTCATTCATATGGGAAACGAAAAGGATGGGAGATCAATGAATTTAATTTTGAATTAATGATATTTAAGATAAGTAGCGCAGCTGTCAAATTAAGCTTAATTTAGTCGATATGTTTTAAACGGCTGGGAAATTAGTGCGAACTATGCGTAAAATCAATGTTTGACGTCTCTAAACTTTTCGTTCTTAAGAGCGTGAAAGGGACATATGGTTTTTAAATTTAAGTAAGAGCGTTATGTAGAATCGGGTCCTATGTATTTCTACGATTTGGTGAATTGTTACTATCGAAGAAGAGACACGGAGTATAAAGTTTCATTGTGACGGAACTGTCATTTTATGACAGCCCAATAAAGTGCAAAGCGTCCATTAATCGATCGATTGTAAAACACAGTCGACCGACAGTTTTATGTCTTTGTTTTTAAATAAATCGTAAGTTCGCGACCGTTGACGCCGGGGCCTTTAATTTCTAAATGATGACACTCTGAGTGGATTTAGTCGTTTAGAAGTTTATTGACCAAATAAATTCAAAAATGTTTTACGTGAATATGCGTGAGAAAGATTTATTAGATAAACTAAATAATTTATAGAGTTATTTCTGAGTAAGTACATGCTAAAAATAAATTTATACATATATAAGGATATTATTATACTTAAGACTTGTAATTTTTATTAGTTTAGCTAGTTATTCAAACATGTTGGGGACGCTTTTTTTATTACACAGGTAGCATATTTCAACCGATTGTTGTGAACTTTTGTAAGCTGGTTAAATAACTTTATAGATTGGTTTAAATATTTTTAGTGATTATTTCGGGATTTCTACAGGTGACATCACATAAATACTATTGAAAAAAATTGCGTGTATTTAACTTTAGTGCCAACAATAATATTTGTATTGTATGCAACTGCAGATTTAGAATTGGTTTCAAAGTAAAAGATGTTTATATCCATAAGTAGAAATAGTACCTTAAGATTGAACAATCACTTTACTTTTACGGCGTATGTGTATGTATATAAGGAGTTCATTATCTTATAGGAGTGCTGAATGTAAAACAAACAAAAAAAAAACTGGCATGATAAACTATGTCAATATACGAGTATCGTATCTAAGAAAGTCGAACTTCTATACAACACCTATATTATCAACTTCAGTTAGATATTTCCAATGCCATTGTTATTTAACTAGGAATTCAGAGTTAGTCCCAAATAAGGGCAAGTGTAACATACCTACCGCCGCCTGCGCATGGCTTCCATAGAAATAACGATGTGGCGCAACAATTGAATTGTACCGGGAGTTTATTGGGTGATACTATGGAAATGGGACTCGGTATTATCCGAGTCTTAAACTGGGTCATAAATTTGGGATTTACATCTTGTTGTGTAAGAAAGCTGTAGTTTTATATACTGTTAAATTTTGTGTGAAGATGATTTTATTGTAAAGTTCCTATATTTAGATGGACTTTAAAAAAATATGTGAGTACATAAAAGCTCAAATAAATATTAAATGCCGAAATGTATGTCTTCGGAACCGCTTCACTTGCTTTCACTTTTCAATACACTGTTGATAGTTAGAAATGAAAATACTGTAAGATGGAAATCCAAAAAAATATATAAACCCAATATTCCTAACCTAATATCAAATCTGTGCAAAGTTCACAAGCCACAATCTGGCAGCATGCTTGACATAACATTAACAAACTGGCTAATTTATAACAATAATCACCTTACGGGTGCTTGTAACCAAACTAGATACAATGCCGCGCTCCGACATTGTCTGTGCTCGATTTACATTGAGAAGGTCGGTGCGTACGCGCGGGCGCAGATAGAGCAAACTAGAAATGTGGTACAGACATTAAACTATAAACAAAGTGAGCTTAACCATATACGAGCACTCGAATGATCGCGGATTAACGCAGGGCTACTACTGAAATACGAGAGGTCCGAGTAGCCGCCTAATGCGACAAACTGACAGAACTACCATGGCTTTTATCTCACTACGTCGCGTTCGTAACTTCTCGAGCTCATTGCGAATTATGTAGTGAACGTCGAAACGAAAACTTGATAAAATATGTATATTTTGCGACAGAAGCGTTGGTCAAATAAAAATAAAGAGGTATGTTGAGAAGTCGGACTAAGCTACAGTACCATTGTAAATAAGTACTACATACTAACTTTCAACCCCGCGGCTCCATTTTTATAGGAATCAATATTTTCTCGCAGTAAAAAACGCCTTTATATTGTATGCTTTTTTGTAGTTTTTAAGTTTGAAATCAGAACACGGACATCTATTCGTGTGAAAAAGAAAAAAAAAAGAAAGAGAGAGAGAGTTTGGAAAAGTATTCACTTATAATAGGTATGCTTTGTATAGCGCAGTATGTTTTAAAAAAAGTTCTGACTCTGACAAGTTAGTTCACAGCTATTTCTAAGAAGGAATGTACTTCCGTACTAAGGTTAGCTTCTGCAGTCTTTTTAGTCTGTGGTGAAGCAAGGCGCGTTGCTGGTATGCGCTTGACATTTCGGCATTCCTTCCGCAATCGATCTACAATACCAGTATACCAGTGGGCAGCCAAACTGGATCCCTTTTTGGTTACAGATTTAGCAAACGATAAAAAGTGCTTGTGAAGACATTTGTCAAGTACACCAATTAAGGACTCTACAGTCTATAGTAGAGTTTGATTTACGAATCAATGTTCTAGCTTATTTTTATATTTTTTAAGAAGCTATTTTGAGATGCTTCTTACTTGAATATTCTATTTATTAATCCATCCATGTTTTTTATTTAAAGTTTTAGGAGATTTGGGAAACATTTTGTTTGCTAGTAACCTTCAGATTTTTTTTAAATTGCTTACTTTCTGCGTACCTTTAGAAGCCCAATTAGACTGTTAGTGAAAACCATTTTTTTAAAGCTTTAGTTAGCTAAGGTCTTTTTAACTACGAAAATTCTAAGACAAGGTTAGTGCAAACAGGTGATAGTCTTCTAAATAGCCCCGTTTGTTGAACCGTGGAGCACCTTGTGTACCCGATCGTCAGTTGTCAATAGCTCCAGCACCAGCTATTGACAATCAGTGTGGAAGTTGTAGCAACTGGCCCTTCGCTCTACAATCTTTAATTGGTCCATTTTGTAATACTTGCGTATTTGTGAGGAATTTATGGTATTCCAAAGTTACTTGTACTACTTCAACATCAATTTAGTCGTTATTTGTTTATGGATATAAAACTTTGTGCACGAGAAAATTTAGAGTCTAAAGTTTAGACGATGCTACTCGAAATAATGCGTCTTCGAGCTTCGCGCTAATGGTGCTAAGCCAACTGAAGGTATTATTAATATTTCAATGTGATGTGGCATTTTACGACGCATCAAATCAAAGATGGTTGATCGCACAAAGATTGGGCACCCCTTTTCACCCATGTTCCTTTACACAAAAGTGACCGTATGTTTCGTGTATAATATAACACAAACATCACAATTAAATTACGCCTAATTTAACATATACACTCGTTCGTCTTCCATCGGTTCCCATATTAACGAAATAATAAAAAAAACCTTTTTTCCTGTAGATGATGGTCTTGTGCTGTGGCAGCAAATTTGAAGGCAGCACATTCTTAAGAAAATTACCTGCAAAAAAGAAAAGAAAACAATTTACAATTACGTAGTATTATTAAGTACTAAACTAATAAAACATAAAGGTAATCCGCAGTCTTAAACAGTTCTAAACGGACCACCCATACGGTTAGGTAAATAATTGCAAATTGGCTTCCATAATCCATGGTTTTAATAACGCTACAAAGGACATAATGTTTGAGTAATCTTATTTACAACACACTTTCTTATTTATGATAAGCGCGTCGTGGAGTTGTGGTGGAAACATAACAAAATTGCTTATGCCATTGAGCTACTGAAATATTACAAGGTCATCATACTCGTACCTTTAATTTCCAAAGATATATTATATAAATTAAACAAACTTTCTAAATCTCATTTTTGCTGAAACTATTACAACTTGAAAATACTGAATTCTAAATGGTTAGGTTAGTCGTTTAGAAATATTGTTAATAACAGCCTTAACAGCTATGTACTTTACATTTTTTTAGTTATTTTATTTCAAAATTGTTATAGATATTGGACTGTATGAGGATGTAACTTTTGCAGCCTATGTTATTGTAAACATAAAAAGTAGAGTCTAGAATTGGTCGCCTGGAAGAGATTGATACTTTAGCAATAAGGCCGCCTAATGACTCCTTGGTTTTCTTATGAAAATTTTAAATGTCCATCATACTATTTAATTACTGGTGTCAATAAAGAATATTTGTATTGTATTGTATAGAGTCAAATTTAATTTTATTATTAAACCAATATAATCATCGAAGTATAAAAAATAAATCTTGATCTATCCATGCCATTTACTATTAATTTTCGCTATTTGACATTTACAACTGTCACTTCAACAAGTCATATGTCACGGGGATTATCTTTAGGGATTATGTGGAGGCGATCGCTTCAGTACTCAGCCGATACAGATTCGGAGACAGCGTCCATTAGCTGGTAGATAAAGTAAAGGTCACCTCGTAACTGAGAGGCACGCAATGGATGGTGACCTTTGAAAATGCTACTGTTGACGCGCGTCGCGTAATTGGATGAAGGTGATAGATAACGGTTCTAGGTTTGAAAGATTCTTATGCAAGGACTGTAAAGTAAATACTATTAAACGGGTAGTGGAAAATACTTAGTATCAGTTATACATGCAGTGTATAGTTTATTTATTTATTCATTGCAAGTCACACAATTATGGCACTACCTTTTGACGTCGTCAGTTAAGCTAACGTCACAGAAATATATTATGTATAGTGATACCAAGTAGCACTACTTGTTGGAACATTCACCTCCCCGCACCAAAATTAGTTCCCCGCCAGATAGCCCCCTTTCACCGCACCCCGCAAGCGCCGCCGGACACCACCGGGAATTCGGGAATGAATGAAGCAATGAAGTATAAAGACTATTTTCCTTTGATTTTCATCGGACGTCTTGTTGCTGTAGTATAAAATCGCGTGGGTTCTTTGGAGTGTCCCGCCTGTATTATAATCCTGCAATATACTGTTTTAAACTGTATAGTAGTCTTTAATATAAAGCTAATTAGTTCATTTCAGCAATTGAATTACCTGAGATAGCTTTAACTATATATTAATGTACTAAATGAACAACCGCAATAATAAGACGAAAATATAGCATGGCTAGACCACACAAACTCGACTCTGCAATTGATAATTGGGTTTGTTTGCACAGATATGATCAAAATGTACCTAGTTCTATTACATATTAACGTTTAATTTTATTTCTTTAAAATTTTATATTAAAAAAAGTTAATGAGAACATTTACTACCTAATAAAGTTATTCATTTATTTCCCGTTTAAATGATGTAGCTTGTCTTGTAAGATCTTGTAATTGGTTTTGTTAATACATTGTTGCATGTTGCTATACTATAAAATGGTAGTATAAGAGAGAAACACCTCATATAAAAGCTTTGAAGCCTACGCAGACCAGTCATTTGAACTTTACCCTTCACCTCAACACCCATTTGGAATCACCCATGAATCATGAAATGTTAGAGACCTCCCAAACTAGCCTAGCATCTATCGAGCGTCTTTTTTTTTTTTTATTTGACCTATGCTTATGTCGAAAAGGTACGACCAATCAAGCTTCACCGGACTTGCGGGGGAGCGGAAGACTCTACCCCAAAAAAAGTCATATACCAACGCGTCTAGGGGCGGCTCAAGGGAGCCTCGGAGCACGGCCTAGCGCGTTGATATTGAAAAACATCGTGAAGGAATTGAAAAACATCGTGAAGGATTTCGAGCGTCGTCGTCTTGAGTCGCGCATACAATCATACGCAGAAGGCGAGTGAAACAAAAGACGGACGCGGATGTCCGTATAAGCACAGAATACCAAATAGTAGTCCCTACAGAAGATGCACTAGGCGACATAATTCAAATAAATAGCAAGCCTACCTACCTACCTACCTACCTGGTATAAGCGACGACGACGTTCGAAAGATGCTTGTGTCGCGTCTCGGGGAGTCTCTAAGAATTTACCTTAAAAACCTAATAGAATGAGCTTCAAAATAAGTAGAAGGATAGGGTCGCTGGTTCGAATCCCGCCCAGGGCAAACAGTGAGGAGCACTTGTGTTTTCCTTTTGTCTAGATACTGTATATTTATATCTCGTATAAGTGGCTATAGCTACAGATTAAACTTAATCTTGGTTCTTGTTGTAATTTTTGTGATACGGCCTATTTTGTAAATTGAAGGAGATTAAATATGAACGTTTCCCAGTCGACATCGGCAGTTCTACGTTGTTCTTTCTTTATGCGAAGGCTTTGCACTGATTCACCGCAACCTTTAAATATAAGTAACTAAATTAGCTTTTGTATATTAAAAAAAAACAATTGGTCAGTAATCGGGGCTAAAAAACTTTCATTCATTCATCTCAGCCGAAAGACGTCCACTGCTAGACAAGAAAGAAACTGCTAAGAAACTTAGATGCACAATAATGAGTTTTTAGACATTATAGGTCTTGTGCCTTTGTTGGCCCATACATAACAGTACCTAATGTCTGAAGTGGTATATTGTAGCAAATTGGTGTGTAAGCATTAGGTGCGCATGGGCCCATTGACGCGGCTGATTCATTGGTGACGTCACGCTGCAGGGCAAATGTCACGCGCCCACGTGCGCGCCTTGACTTGCGCCCGCGCTGCTCCAAGACTGAGCTACATACAGACTGATCTTGTCACAGCTTCAAAAAAAACGTTACGCTATACTGTATATAACTACTGCCCCCGTAACATGCAGTGCTACGACAAAAGTTTGTCGCACATTTAATTGTCAAAAACCCGCCATATTGAAATATCCTCCAATAGGATAAGAGACTAATAGGTGACGATGTTTCCTAGTCGTTTTGCCACTTTATTGGGGCTATTTTTTGTTTATGTTGTTTAGTATTCTTTGGATAACATAACTCTAACCAAATCAGTTTGTATGGTAACCGAACATCACTGCAAGCGGTCGCATAGCCGTTTACGACCTGCGTAGGATTCGAAAATGGAGACAACGTCTTTATTTTTAATTTTGACGTTTAGCTTTTTATTGTTTGGGAAGCAACTCGAACCAGCCAGTACGACGCATTTGTTAGTGATTTTATTGCCTTGCCCGATCAGAATTTTCAATTTATAATCAAAGGAAATAAGATGGAGAAATTTTATATGAAGGAAGGATTCAATTATACTTTACGCGACAGTACTAAAAGTATGGTGGAGTAGATTTCTAAACTCAGCCATTTAAGTTTTAGAATGCTTTGTTTTGTGTAATAGTGTAACAATTAACAAATACAGATATTTTACTGAAATGTCACTAGCTACCACATAATACGTAATTACGTAAGCAAGATCAAATCCTTTAAGATAAACAACTTAGCCTGCAGCTTCAACATAGTCATGCTCAAATCCGTGCCACAATCTAAAATACTAAAGATATTTATCTTACGGAATTTATTCGGACACCATGACTAGGTATTAGTGTCCAGGAAATTGAGAATGACCTAGAAACACCCTAGGCTGTCAGCTTAGCTGGCGACACCAGCCCCGGTATGTAATTTGGCCACGCTATACGCCTGAGTTTATATTGGAGCCAAAGACTAAATATGGATGGAATTGTTTGACCTGTTTTCATGTTTGGTTCATGTGCTAAGTTGCGTATAAATAATGTCACATTCATTTATCAGATTATATAAGTATGTTTAGGAAACTCTCTGTCTTGACAATGGTAAAAAAGGAGGTACCTATAGGTAGATATTGTAGAAGAATACAATCTCCTTATTTAAAAAAACAAAACCGTCCATTTTGATTCTATTAACTCATAAAATATTGTAAAGGTCGCAAAATTTTGTCGTCGAACAATCGAATACAAATTAAAACTAAAAAAACACACAAAAATCTTTGTAACAAGAAAAATATCTGCTTTACTATGCACATATAATAATATTATACATTACTAGCGACCCGCCCCGGCTACGCACGGGAAAATGGTTATTGTGGGTTATCCTTAAGTATACTACGCATGTATTATACATATAAACCTTTCTCTTGAATCAAGTTATCTATTAAAAAAACCACATCAAAATCCGTTGCGTAGTTTTAAAGATTTAAGCATACATAGGGACATAGGGACAGAGAAAGCGACTTTGTTTTATACTATACTAGCGACCCGCCCCGGCTCCGCACGGGAAAATGGTTATTGTGGGTTATCCTTCAGTATATTATGCATGTATTATACATATAAACCTTCCTCTTGAATCACTCTATCTATTAAAAAAAACCGCATCAAAATCCGTTGCGTAGTTTTAAAGATTTAAGCGTACAAAGGGACATAGGGACATAGGGACATAGGGACGGAGAAAGCGACTTTATTTTATACTATGTAGTGATGTAGTGATTAGAAAATATAGATTTCAGTATTTACTAAACTGTCACTTCAACCCTTTCTATTATAGCCCGAGGTCTAACCGTATTGCGAACGGTCTCAAAAGAATAACGATCTCAGTAGTGTACCGTGAAGTACCGTCTGATTTACTTACGCTGTGGCCCTGTGGCCATGCGTGGGCGCGGGTCAGACAACACTTTAGAGCCTTATTACGTCCGACACGGACAATGGGGCACTTTGAAGTCACGCGTCTCTACGTGTTTCCTTAGTTTACATGCCTTTTTGAATCAGGAAATGCAATTTTGAACACAATCCAGCTAGTTAACTATAGCATGAAATATATACATCTTCACTATACTATAATTTATATTTAGGTACATTTCTTTGTGGGAAATCACAACACAAAAGAAAAAAACTTTTGACAAATATAAGTAGATAAGTAAATAAATTAAATTTGGATATTATTATCCGCATATGCTGCGACACCACACAAAAAGGTTCACCCTTAGGGAATTATTTATTTAATTTATTTAGCCTACAGCGCTGGTCTTCCGGCAGTCCATTTCAATGTGTATCATACGTAACTTTCATTATGAATGGAGGTGCATAATTATAATTTCCAAGATTAGTATTTCTTTCATGAACAAAATGTTTCACATTTACATGAACCCTTTTAAATTACACCTCTCAACACTTACGCTCTTTCGTTTTAATACCGACATTTCACAGAAATGACGTGTCGGGGCACCTTGACATTCGAGTGTCAAATGTCAACCGGCCAATGACCCCGGCTGCACGCGTGATAGTTCAGATTACTGGCCAGTGGCAGCTCAGATAAACAACGTAAAAAAAACAACGTATTGTTTTGTTTCATTTTTATTTGTTCTGAATACAACTTTCACGTACTGTGCGAGTGGTATTAACATTTAAAAGACTGTAATGATAAGTTAAATGACTTGATTTCCGCGATGGAACTTGTTTTGAACTGTTAGGCTGTAGGCTGTTTATTTATTTATTACTTGTTATGTTTTATACTTATATTGCCGCTACTACCTCATTCAAATAGGGATAGAGAGTTGTTATAATAAATGTGGCAAACCAAAATTTCGAAATCGAATTAAATGTCAAATATCTTTTGTCAGTTTCTCGTTTATTTGAATTTATTGTTTGATATACTTATAATGTATTTATAATGACAAATAGTTTGAAATAGTCTCCAAATATTCTCTACCCAACGATTGAAATACTAAGTCCACACTTGTGCATAAATCGTGCCTGCACAGCACCGCGCAGTAAATCTTTAAATAAACAGTTTGGTGTTGACAAATTACATTCGATATAATTTAGCATTAATTACATCGATTTTAGCTTCAAAAACCAGTTAGTACCGTTTTGTTCACTACCACGTACTATTTGTTAGGAGTGACTCGCGATGTTATCTATCACCAAGATTGGAAGCGATGAAAAACTGGACAAGTGTGAATTCTTGTGACGTAGACGACAAGTTAGGTTTGAAAACGTCTAGACAAGTTCTCTCATTTTATTTTATTGAGCGATAACGTTTACTGGATGTGTCAAAAAGTGGTTTATTTTTAAGCAGCTTTCCGCCCCGCGTTAACCATTTTTCCCGTAGGAATGAGGTATTTTCCCGCGGTAAAAAGTAGCCTATGTTACTCTCCATCTTTTCAACTAACTCTATGTCAAAAATCAAGTAGATTTGTTGCTTAGTTAGGGCGTGAAGGAAAGACGAACAAACAAACTTTCGCATTTACAATATGGATCTTGTTATCGTGCTTCAGAAAAACGTCTAGGTACTGTCGCGCGCGGTACCTAAATGTGGAGGCGGTAAGGAGATAAAAAAAGTGGAATAATTTTTAATACTATCATTTACTTGAAATATAATAAGAAGTTGTCATGAAAAGTTTTTTTGTTGAGAGTTTAACCTATTTTCCTTTGGGAAAGTTGTTAAGTTTCATGAGTACTACCACTATGTTGCAGATAAATGACGAGTTAGATTTTACATCTCACACACGGCCATCTGACCCCAAACTAGGCAGAGCGTGTACTATGGGTGCCAGACAGCTGATATACATACATAATTATATATATACAACATCCAGACACAGGGCAAACACAAGTGCTCATCACAAGAATGTTTGCCCTGGGCGGGATTCGTACCCGAGACCCTGTGCTCAGTAGGCAGACGTACTACCAACTATGCTACGGGGCCGTCTGGTCAATGGTCTGACCATATTTCTCAAAGAAGCTTTCCTCATTCGTCTAACACCTTGTATGTCGATCGATTAGTGGCCGCTGGTATGAGTTTAATAGGGTGTTAATTCAAATTGTTAATTTTAAATAATAGTCTTGACTCTCGATAACTATAATTTAGTTTTATGGCAACAGATATGGTCGTATTATATATATAGCAGATTGTTAATCACTTGAGGGCATTGTAGACCTTTAACCAGCTTTTGATATAACTCTAATTAAAAAGATATTAAACCAAAATAACATCGTTTATTGGTGATGAGAATATAATAAAAAAGATTGCGATTGTTATGATTTAAACAATGATTATAGAATATATGTTTTTTTAATACATAAGTAATATTTCTATGTTTTAGCGTAACTTTGAAGTTCTTAAAACTTGGCTACCATTCGCACTAAGTTATGTGTGTTATGAAAGAAAAAGAAAAGCTTAGACGTATATTGATGACTAAATAGAGTCCTACTTTGATGATAATTGATAATGAAATGTTAGGTTTATTCGATTTAGGGATTCACCAAAGATACTTAAATTTGAAAGTTGATAGTTACGAAGGAGGCACTTTTGTTTGGTTGATTTTATTCAATTTTCTCGCAAGTCGCAAGTTCACTCGCTAACATATAAACCCTGTCGTAAGGGTCAAATCTCTCCTTCTCTCTCCGATTATCAAATATAGCTTTTAGTTTCCAATTTATATTCTATCAATATCACTGCATTTACTGAACCTCTACTAGCTGTTTTATCAAAGCGGCGAACTCACACGCATGTTAACAACTTATATCACAATTTAACCCAAAGTTATTGCTTTAGGAAGCACGTGAACTTTGCTTTTAAAAGGTGAGCCAGTTTTTATCAGCCGCCATTACGATTTGAATAAGTATGAACTAACTATTGCAAACGAATATAGGGTCTTAAAATGGTCTGAGTTGTAAATTTTAAGACCCATTCGAAATTCCGGATTCGGCCGCTGCTGTGTTGGTAGGTTCGTATACTTTAATACTATTATTACTATTATATTATATTCTCAGGTATAACAATTAAAATAGGCATGTGAATTACCAATAAACCTTGTACTAATCATTGTTTTGTAAGTATACTTAATTTTTTTAATGGCACTGTGAAAATAAATAATTAATTGTATTTTATGACTAAGTATGCGTGACAAATAAAACAGTTTTTACCAAGGGCAATTTTTTAAAAGTAAAACTAAGTTTTTTTATAAAAAAAGTTTTCCGGTAATATTAATTTTGCGTTTTATGATAGTATGTACCTATAAATTACTTCAACAATAACTTTTACAAGTTGGTTGACAAAACGTTTTAAGACTCTGTATACTTAATATGTATATCAGGAAACTGTATCCTATACTTAATTATAAGTATAATGTGTGTAAGCTTGATCGGAATTGAGTCAAGGATTTTTAGGAAATAAATTGCGACAAATTTATCTAAATGTCGCTAGGTCTAGGTCAAAAATTGGGTCATTTTCATAAATGTTGAAATATTGAATACCAGTTAAAAATCACAATTTAAAATCAAGTGCTTGTTTTTCGAGTGGGTTTCGAGGTTAATTAACCTACCTCACAAACCCTGGTGTCAGAATTATTGAGCCGCGAAAGGCTTCTCACATGGCTCCTGTAACGACTATATCCGATTATATCAAGTATACAGCTACTCATTTTAATGTATTTTAAAACGTCTTATAAGCGATAATTTTTCAAAATATTTTTTTGTTTTTGAATGAAATTTGGATACTTGCTTATAGACGCCGACGACGACGGTATGAAATTCAAGCAGTACTTACAATCGGAAAGTTGGTAATAAATAAATTGGATAGGTGCCTCTGGCTCCTGGCCTATAACCTATTATTTCGCTGCACCTGTATTCAATATGTTTATTGTAGATGAGTCCCGGAGCCGCTGAGGCTACGCCCTCACTGACAGGGATGCCTTATGAACGGAACATTCCTAAGTACCTAGGGTTGTCATTAAATAATACATAAAGTATAGATGTTAGCAAACAACTTGCAAGCGAACGGGCGTGAGCAATGAGCGTGGAAGAAAATTATTGATATACAGTTTACTCCAAATTTTTCGAACTACGAAAGAAGTAGATTTAATTTTGGTGTGCTTTAAGGATCAAAATTCCAGAAATAACCAATTAGGTAAACTAATTTACTCGGTTCTAATAAACTAAATCGAAAATTAATACTTCTAATGCCTAATCAGGTAAGATGCAATTTGAATTATAAAGTAGGTATATATTGGGTCCGATTCTACATAATTATTACGCTCTAACTTTAAAAACCATATGTCCCTTTCACGTTCTTAAAGACGAAAAGGGACAGGTGATTGTCAACTTAAATTTAGAAACATCATACATCGTTTTACGCGTAGTTCGCATTAGTTTAGCAGACATGTGAGAACATCCCACTGAAATTATGCTGAATTTGACAACTGCGCTGCTTATTGTAAATATAATTTATTCAAAATTAAATTCACTCATCTCCCATCCTTTTTGATTCCCACAAGAATGAAAGAAAACAACTAAAAAGAGATTTCAGCGACCACGCCGAAATTGAGCCCATTGATAAGTTATCAGTAATACTTTTTTTTAATCAACATTTAATATCGTAGAAGACTTTTTGACCCACAATGGCTGATGCTTATTAGGAGAGCAGTGCAGAAGCTTGGGAAATTTGTCCATCAGTGGAGAGGGAGAATATTTAAATAGACTTCAAAGTAAATAAAACAATATACTATAGTTTACATGCCACCTGCATCTACAGTCAACTTAGTGTCTTAATCAATTCCCAAATAAAGCCACCCACTCGCAGCCCTTCCTGGTTCCTTACCGGGCGACTGCGCAGGCTGCGCGCGCAACTCGCGCCTATTGTGCGCAGAACATTGTCTGATTGTTTCGTTGCAGCCGCACAATGTGTGATTTAGCTGATACTACAATTCTATGCTGACTGTACTTCTGGTGTTTAGTCGATTTTTTTTGTAATCTGGATTATTGGCCCGGACATTCATGGCGATATGCGAGTTCGAGTCCCTACCCAAGCATAATGTTTTTAATTTCCGCTTCGGTATAGTAAAATACGTTTTTTGTTAGATTGTTTAATATTGATTAAACATAAATTTTCTTAATAGAAATACTTTTGAAAATCTGAATTTTATATCAACAATTTCAGCATAAAGGAGGTCGTAAATAATGATAAACTTTGCAAACACACATATAATTTTATTTATACGCACGTTAATCAAATTGCTTGAGCGATACAAATTATCATTGTTTACCAAAAATCCAAAGCTATGTCAACATTGGGTTGGGGCCTGACTAAGCTTATTGACATAGTTTGGCCGCGATCTGCCGAATGCGGTATACTAACATAACAATGAGATAACATTACAGTGATGTGACAAACTGTCACAACAACTATTGTTACAGACTCGGACTTGACCAAAACAAGTGTTTGGTAAACATTTTGTAGAGATATTAATGAATATTTCGTAGTGTAGGTAATTCAAGACTTTTGTATCAGTAGAAGCCAATAAATTACTTATTTTATGTATATTTTATAATATTACCGGACTTACAAAAAAGGTATTTATTGTTAATATAAAAACCCCTTTTTAGAAATTGTATATAACCACTTATTGAATTGACTGATTTGATTTTTACCGACGAAAAACTGTGAGGTTCTTAAGTCAACGCGTATTTTTTTGGCATGACCACACATACATTTTTACTGAGCATACCGATTTTTGTATATTATAAATTTGAAAAAATAATGGGTAAGAAAACAGGGGATGACTAAATGTAGAGTCTCCCGGGGCAACTATGTATTTTTCCGCTGTAAAATGTAGCCTATGTGCTTCCTCAAGATCTATTGTATCTCTGTACCAAGTTTTACCCAAATCAGTTTAGTGGTTTCAGTCTTTTCGGCGGTTAAATTTTTTGTTATAAAGTTTTTATAGTTTTATTTCTTGTCATATATTTTATCAAACAATGTCTCCCTTTGCGTTTGAATGTGTGCGAATAAATCTCTGCTCACAGCATAAATAAAAAAATATTATGTTATTTATAGAAAATGAGTATACCCGTACAAAAAAGCGTTGTGTATTCAGGTCAGTTTTCAAACATTCAAAGAGGTTACGTCCATACATTCCACAACACGCATCTTACACATCGATAGCTCCGATAACAATGCCATTATTAATCTTTTAAAAACGGAACGTAGGCGGGTGATGCCCTTTCATTTGACCAGATAACTCAAGTATAATGCAGAGCTGGAGTAATCAATTGACTTGTGTATGATCGCCGCGAGCGTAAGCCAGGTCGGTCGCGGTTCGCTGCTGTCTTTAGTTCTTTATTCTAAAGTGTAATTTCGATTTTTTTTTAAAGAAAGAAAACGAAACTGGTTGCTTGTCGTAATTTTTTGAAATAGGAATGATATAGTTTTCAGCCAGCAGAAAATATATTTTTCTTATAAATACTTTTCTTCTAGGTTGGATGGATAGCTCGCCTTTATTTAGGGGTGTGTGTGAGCATGATTTGTTTGAGGCAAACTTTATATCCCGACTTTGCGACTCCAAAAATAATCCCAATTTCATAGATAAAAAGTTTTTTTAACCAACTCCATAAAAAGAAGGAAGAGCTTCTCAATTCGACGCGTATTTTTTTTCCTAGTTACTTAGTGAGTAATGTCTCAATTTGTGTCGTTTGTATGAAGTAACTAAAACTAACATTATTCCTAATATACAAATTGGTATACATTCCCGACAGCCATCAACTCCACCCTCCAACAGGAAGATAAGACAAAAGGTATCGAACAATGTGTGAAGCACAAGTACGTATTATAAATCAGGCGAGTGACCTCCGGTGTCACGTATCAGGTTATTGTCGTGCCCGCGCGCAAACACGGGCGACCTTTGATGGTGAGTGGGTGGAGGGCGGTGCCTCTTATCTTGGAGACGTCAGACGTCATAAGGAGGAATGTCGCCTACCCGAGACAAAGTTTCAATGGAGTTAATCCAGCTTCATTGATCTCTATGTAAGAATGTATCTATACTAATACCTAATACTATAAGCGTGAAAAGGTGATTGTCTTTCTTTCACACTAAAACTAAGCAATGGATTAAGCAGATATTTTTGCACAGAGATAGATTAACAGCTGGAGAGCGACATAGGTTACTTTTTACCGCGGAAAGATGTAACTTTTTAAAAAAAGGGCAAAAACAAGCGGCTGCGGGCAGACAGATAGTATAATATAAACTACGCCATCTTTCTTTGACTTAAACATCGTAGAATGGTTTATTTTTTCTTCTGTTTTTCTTTTGATCCATTATTCATTGAAGAGGCAGATTAAACAATATTTTGCATGATTGAAATATGTTTGCTGTAGCCAAAAATGTTTCCCTAATAGGTCGTAGAAAACAGTAACTAGACATTATTTATAAGCACTTTTCATTATTATTATACGCTGATTTTTTATATTCCTTAAATTCTATAATATCCCGTTTTGACGAATAACCACCGAATAACGTTTTCATTTTACATAATGAATTTTAATCTATCTAAATTAGTGTCTAATTCGTATTTTTATATCTAGGCAAGTCGTAAAACTAAGTGTTTTTTTACTATATGAAAATTATTAGCATAATCCTCCCAAATAATATTGTCCATCGTCGTTTTTACGACTCTCCGAAATAGAGAATTCCATTTCTCGAATGATCAAAAGATATGTTAATCATTTAACGATAATTGGCTTAAAATCTGTTGTCACGTGATAACCTTTTATGGCATTGTAATGGAGACACGACAATCCATTCTCGTTAGCGGATAACACGCACAATTTACAAGAAGTGTCGCGTCTGGTGCCATTAATAACTCTTTGCCGATGCGATGCGCGTGGGCAGAATAATGAAGACATTTTGTCGCGGCACGGGCGTTATGGGTTCGTATCGATCGGGGTTAAAGTGTCCCCACTATCTTAAGGGGGGGATTGGGTGAAGTCAGATAATAATAATGTTCTTTCCTTCTTAGTGTGGTCCGGATGATATTACAAAGTTTGGAATGGCCTCTTCTAGTCCTGGAAACTGTCTTATGATTCCAGTTGTAACAACAATTTGTTCCTTATAATATATAATATTTTTAATAATAGGTTGATGGATGTTCTCTATTTTATTTTACAAAAAAATATGCTCCTATAAGCATCTTTGCTTTTACGTCACTTCAGACAATTTTTTTTTTCATATTTTATTACTTCTTACGTCAAATACTTGGATTTAATTTATTTACTATTATAGATAGTACTATATTAATGAGATATTATTGTAATAAGACCTTTTATAATAATGGTTATTCTGAACACAATACATTTATGACGTCAACCGGTCACAAACAGTGCACACTGACCACAGCGTGTGATACTCATAAAAGTCACTTCGACACAACTTCATTAAAAGCTGTAGTTCAATAATTATATTAATTCAAGATATGTTATATAGACTAAACATTTAAATGTACAGAAATTTTCCTATATTACTCACATAATGTCGTCTAGTTGAATTTGATATCACAATTTCTGTTTTTTAAGTAATTTGCCAATAATGTGGCAACTTTAGGCAATATCACTTTATTCCGAAAGGTGCTTATAAATGTCATGAACTTGCTAGAAGAGGAACAACATATCTCTAATTTTCTTCATTCTCTCTAAGCAGATTATAAATATTTACTCTTAGCCACACGGCATTGTGTCTCACGGTGTCACAAAATAAATTAATTCGTAATTGGGCTGATGGTATCGGCAGTTTCGTAAGCGCCGTCAAAATGTCACTCGGCAGTAAAAATGTCACGCGCAGTGACATTTGTGCGCTTAATCCCGGACAGGAAAGTGATCATGACGTTTAGACTTTAGACCTTTAACATGTTTGGGTATGAAGCTGTGACATTAACTTTCACATCACTTTTGTTCATAAGTACGCTACAACTAATAATCTCCAAATAAAATTCGCTTGTACACCATATTTCAACAATACATTGTTTTAAATTTTGGTCACACAATATACGGTGAAATCTGGAAAAACTGATTGTGGTTGGGAACACCGAAGGCAAACAATCACGCAGTCACTGACCAATCAGATGGAAAGACACGTCATTCTTCAAGTTCTATACGGTTGAAAGAAAAGCGCTGAACAGGAATCAGTGTAGGAAGATCATTCGCTCCAGAGTCAACCCTGATGCAGACCACGATCCTCAGACATGAGGGACCGACCCAGAGAGACTACTAATAAGTGGGACTTAAGAAAGGATAAGCTATCATAACAATATTCAGTTTTAGGCAAACTAAGGTCTGGTAGGATTATTATAGGATTCAAATTCGAAAACAAGCAGAGCCAGACTAAGGAGCCGTGATATTCGGAAGTAGTTAAAGTAACGTTTTATTGTACCATGAATTTTGACTAAAATTTCAGGTGTACATTAATGCAACTGAGTAAATATTTATTCCAGATTTTTATCTACATCCAACAAACCATTCAAATAGGCTATCTTCAATGTAACAAACATAACTTTTTGAGTTCTCAAAGGCCCTTTCCTCCCACATGTCCTATCCTTGCGCAGCCAGAGTTCAAACCGGCACACCCGTCCACATATTTCATGTTTCCAGTTCGCCTACCACCTACCACCCATTGTCGCCAGCTGACAACCCATTTGTCATGCTAAAGGCAGATTGAGGAAACTTGTTGCGATGCATGTTTTGGATCTTGTCTTTGGTTGGTCCTTTGTGTATACAAGATAGAGAATTGGACCTAAAGTGGTACCCTGGTGGAGTTTCAAAGTGTTTAATTTGGAGTAGTTTTAAAGGAACTGAGATCGCTAAATAAAATAGAAAATTATAATTATATTGTTAACCTTTATAAAATTTTACAAATGAATATTTAAATTGCACTAATTTACTTACATAATTTCTACATCCATTAAAATCGACCAAGCATATTTTAGAGTATAGAGAGCCCCACAGAAATAAACAAGATTCGAATAAGTCTTAAATTTAGAATATACTTGCAGCCAAGCCGATAAGCAAAAGAGATGGCATGACCAATGCCACAGTACCTAACAGTCGTACGAAAAAAAAACGAATTAAGACAGTCACAGCGCAGTTTACAAAACCAACACTTTCTAAGAAACACCGATTTTATTTTAATAAAGAAATTTTTGAGACCAGATTGTATCAGTCACGAAAGCTTTTACTCTAACTATCTGCGAACTACCTATTTCACTGCTATATAGATCGAAATAACTGTTATTCGCCACTAGCTGGGTGGCAGCATCTGATCAAGGGTCATAAAACGCCATTTCTATAACAAAGCAACCTGTTATTTTGTAACAGCATACGAAATAATAGGTATAGATAATAAGATCACAGATTTTCAGTTCGACCCGACATGAAATGTGGAACTAAATGTTTTATAATGGCTTTCATATTATTTTTATATGCACGAATATTTGACAATAATCAGTATACGTAATAATCAGACCCTATAGTATAAATAAAAAAAAATTCATTTTCTACAAAATGGGATTGGACATGTCATATTAGACATACCTTTGTACGCGAAAATTTTCGATACATGTTTATTGGTATATCACGTTACCGAAATTGTCATCATGTAGGGTACAAAAGGCTACGAAATAGTTAATTATGTTGGTAGTTTGTAGTCACAAAGTTTTAGGATATGATGACCTTGTCAATTTACACGTGATGTTGTAAAGTCTAAATGGGATGTATGAAATAATTACTTATGTGGCTGGACATCATATAAATAATAAAAGCAAATCTTTTGCACTAAAAATAAATAATTTTCATAATCATACTAGTCATATCATACTAATATTATAAAGAGGAATAATTTGTATGTGTGTGTGTGTGTGTGTGTGTGTATGTTTGTAATTAATATAAACTCAAAATCTACAGAACCGATTTCAAAAATTCTTTCGCCATTAGTAAGCTACATTCACCCTGAGTAACATAAGGCTACCCTTTACCGCGGAAAAATGCCTCATTCCCACGGGAAGAAACTGCTAACGCGGGCGAAGCCGCGGCGGAAAGCTAGTTATTAATATTATTATAACTATTACATGAATAGCTTTAGGTATTATAATTGATTGAACACTTGAAAAACTCAGTTTAAGTATTATATTATAATTACGACTAATAATGGTGATAGTAACAATAAGGCGATTATTTTAAGTGTACCAATTTGTATAATACAATACTCTGGTTTATCTGGGTGACTGTCCGAAGGTCATAAAAGTGCAGTTTCTCTTATATAGAGCAGAATTGTCCGGTGAAAGGTGGTCCGATACTATCGCCGCTTTCATCTACCGTTTTGTTCTTTATGCTGTTATTACAAACCGTATTTATAAAGGATACCATTATACTTATTCGCGCTTCAAGGGCTACTCTAAACTACTTTGCTTGCAATTTGTTTACGCTTCCACTTGATATAGAAATCCACAGGACACTAATTCCTAAGATACAGGTTAACACTTAGTTTAGGAGAGTAGAGTCAAACAGATTTATTTTGGAAGACTTTTGCCTGATATTTTTAATTTATTAACCCTCGACGAAAAAGACGGGTGTTAAGTATAAGTTTGACGTGTGTTTTTGTCTGTCTGTCCGTGGCATCGTAGCTCCTAAACGTATAATATGATTTTTTTTAATAGATGAAAAAAAAAACATATTATACGTCACGTTCGTAAAAACGTGTGTCAAAAGTATGTAATTTGTGAATATTATTCAGTAAGTCCTCTTAATTACAAAAATTGCTTTTATTACGTTTAGAAGCTTTAAAAAAATCATATTATACGTCACGTTCGTAAAAACGTGTGTCAAAAGTATGTAATTTGTGAATATTATTCATTAAGTCCTCTTGATTACAAAAATTGCTTTTATTACGTTCAGAAGCTTTTTCTCTATGTTTTTAATTACTTTTAATTTTTGTTTCTGGACTGGAAAGGCTAAGGTTTATACAGACAGAGAGGTAGAAATTTCTCTGCGTGGCTTCGAAAATAGATTTTTGGGCTATGATCGTTTTGGAGTCAGTATAGTTTCCATACTAGAGAGGTATAACTGGTTAGAAAAATAAATTCTTGTAATAGCACGTAATAATCTGTGTATTCAGTGCATCCAATTAATTATATTATTATCATGCTCATAGAAATCTAGTATGCTCATATTGCTCATCAAGACGCGAACTCGTAAAACAGTTTCTACAATATCGTAATGTAATTATCAGGTATTGTAAAAAAAGAGACGAGAGCCGGTCTTGGCTTGAGCAGAGCGTTTTAGCTTCTTATATGACGTCATTAAGTGTTCTGAGGCAGCAATATACGAGTATATATTATAAAGCCTTATATAAATTTCTTTATCTTGTTAAATTAGTCGGATAAAAATCTTTAACCACCTACGTATAAAACTTTAATCTAATTATAAAACAGTTAACCATTGTAAAATTAACCATCGGAGCTCTGCATGGAAACTGTATGGGCAGAATGGTGGATAATTGCACTAATCGGGTATCCCCACCAGTATAATGTAAGTGATTATAACCAGATACATGTTTTGGAAATTGAAACATGATGCGCTTGACCTCGTAATGGTCAGCGGTCGCTTTTAAATGAAATTCATTATGCTTAATATAAATGCGTTAAATTTTTAATAAGTTTCATACTAATATTTTAATAATAAACTAATTTTACTTTGATAATTCTAAACAGCAGCGTGAAGTTAATCATTGTTTAATCCATAAAAACTTTTTTCAGAAATAAAATCTGTCAATTCTTTAGGAAAACGCTAAAGAAAGATTTCATTTTTTAAAATTTTATCACCGATTGTACCGCACATACCATTAAATTTAACTGGAAGTTTATCCGCAACTATTAATTTTGATAATTATTTCAACCTATGTTCCTTAGGGAAAGTTGTTAAGTTTCATGAGTACTAGTCGTACCACTACGTTGCGGATGAACTACCAGTTGAATTTCACGGTGAATTACGTTTTTTTGCATTCGTTATTATCAGAACAAATTTCGTATAATGCAGGCAAAGCCGAGAGAAACGAGCTGATAAAAAGTAAAACCTTATAAAGTTCACTTTCAAATGGTAAATATAGAATACGACATCAATTTAAAAAAACAGTTGTACTTAATAGGAATGCTCCTTGACTCCTCACAAACCCCATTTAGCTTTGAGTCGTGCCCCTCCCACTCGGGTTACAAGGTGCCGCGCCCGCGCCTCCGGCCGTCGTCGTTACTCAGTAAAGGGCCTCACAAACCGCCAATACTATGTATTATTTAAAAAAACTGGTGACCTCTTCTTTCCTTCAAACTATATACTAATAGCGGTCAAGCTTATTTGGCTTTTTCAATTCGCCGAGAATGCGTTTTGTCATTTCGATCGTCTTTTACGTATGACTGAGAGATGTTCTGACAACTAAAAAAAAATAAAACGCTTCTAATTAGTTCGATAGATGGCGTTAGTATAAGAAGCCGGACTGGTGTATTGCCATAGGCGAAAAAAAATTTTTTGTCCTTTTGATTTGCTTAAACCACTACTGATTCTTACACTATCTTTGACGAAGAACCTTTTCAATATATTATTTTATAAATTTGTTACTCTTTTTTCGTTAAGATTTACAGTTCCATAAACACGGTCTGGCCCTATAGAGCCATAATAATATATCGGTACATATTCTTATTATTTTTATTCTAGCTGTCTAAATATCCTTCTTTGGCTGAGAAATCTCCAGTTCTTCTAAAATAATATTAGTATCGTAGTCTGTGATTCCCTTTACTTACGTAACAGGTAACAGGTTCCATTCCCCGGTCGGCCTTAGCGCGGTTACCAGCAAATACTATAACGGTGTTCAGATGAACTGCTTATGGAGTTATGATGAAAACGCCATGATATAAATTCAATTAAACTGCGAAGGTTTTTATTACTGGCAACTTTGAAGTAAGTTTTTGATGCACTTACAGGGTATCCTAGTGTGAGAATCAGTGAGAATTGCATGTACTTTTTTTTAAAATTGGCATATGCTTGTGTCGAAAAGGTACGACCAATCAAGCTTCACCGGACTTGCAATTGTATATACGTCAATGTTTCGTGAATAAATACTTTTTACTTTTTTTTACTAGTTTGCACTTTAGCAACTTATAATATGCGTATGGGAGATGTTGGTCGGAACTAAATACTTCTCTATACGATTCACAAGAATCGGTGTATCTTTTTAGGGTTCCGTACCTCAAAAGGAAAAAACGGAACCCTTATAGGATCACTTTGTTGTCCGTCTGTCCGTCCGTCTGTCAAGACCCTTTTTCTCAGAAACGCGTGGAGGTATGAAGCTGAAATTTATATCAATTACTCAGGTCTACTGTCCCTTGAAGCTGTGAAAAAATCAAACTTCTAAGCCAACGCAATCAAAAGATACAGCCGTTTATGCCGCAAATTTTCGACACTTGCAAGGGAATCAAAACCTACAGGGTGCTTCCCGTGAACTCAGAATCTTGAAATTTGGTACGAAGCAACGTCTTATAGCATAGATAAAGGAAAAATTACGAAAACCATAAATTTTTAGTTACATCACATAATATATATTTTTTTAATAATTTTAACCTTACTACCCATTTCCTCATAAACGCGTAGAGGTATTAAATTGAAATTCATACCAAATACTCAGGTCTATAATACCTTTAAGCTGTAACAAAATCAAACTTCTATGTCAACGCAATCAAAAGAAACAGCAATTTAAGCTGTATATTTTGAAACTCGCAAGTACTCGCAAGGGAATCAAAACCTAAAGGGTACTTCCAGTCGACCTAGAATCTTGAAATTTGGCATGAAGCAACGTTTTATAGCACACATAAAGGAAAAATTCCGAAAACCTTAAATTTTTAGTTACATTACAAAATATATATTTTTTAATAAATATAAACTTATTACTTTTTTCCTCATGAACGCGTAGAGCTATCAAGTTGAAATACTTACTTAGTACTTAGTTACTTAAACGATAAAGAGATCTTTGTCTTAAATTTATGCTCCTCCATCTTTCCCCATTGTAATGTTATGAATTTCATTTTGCAATAAGATTACCATAGTTATGACTCGATTGTCGTAATGAACGAACTTTGTAAACCTTGCAGGTTTGTACGGAACCCTCGGTGCGCGAGTCCGACTCGCACTTGGCCGGTTTTTTTTTTAGATGTGTGCGGAATCTTAATCCAAACACTTTAATAAAAGTATTTTTTGGTTTGGCTGCCTGGAAGTTTACTAAAACTCTGCTCACCCCGTTAGGCTAAAGCGCGTATTTTATGTATGTATGTCACTTTTCTGCAATGCGAGTAAAATTTCATTCCGCGTGTCTGTCAATCTGCGTACATATCATTTCGCGTAGGTACTCAAAATGCGTCATTACGTGAGAAATAAAAAAAATAAAAAAAATATTTTCTTACTAAACATAATTAAGTATATTTATTGGGTGTGTAATATATGATATAAATTTAGATAAACTAACGTTCAAGTGCTATAATTTTATATGATCTAAAAACATTTAGTATAACGATTCAAATGATATAATGTACCATTAATATAATTTTATTTAGTATAATTTAACTTGGTATAACAGTTATTTCATATAATGTTCATATTAACTAATAATTATTTGTCATAACGGACAATTTATATAAAATTTAGAAGACATAATAAACTTTTCGTATAATGCCTGATTTGTACTCAAAAGTAAACGACCGCAGATACTTTGTATTTTTTGACACATGCAAGCATCCAGGCATGCAAACGTGCGAACAAGCAAGCTTGCAAGCAATCATGCAAGCAAGCATGCAAGCAAGCAAGCAAGAAAGCACGCAAGCAAGCAAGCAAGCATGCAAGAAAGCATGCAGGGATGCATACATGTCAACCTAACCCGAAGGGTATGGCGGAATCGAGTGGGCTCGCTACGCTCGCCTCACTCGTTTTCGCCATACCCTTCAAACCTAACCTATCCAAGTCGGTGTGCCCCGGATTTCCGTGCTCGCTACGCTCGCACCCGCCCTGAAATACGGTGCCCTAATTTAAATTGTACTTTAATATAATAATTGTTTTTTTTTTCAATAAAAATAAGCTGGCATTTTATATCAAATGATCATTATATCTTATGATTATTAGTTGAAATAAAGGTTATGTGACATGAATGTTATATGAAATGAGTGTTATACTAAATGTTTTTTATAAAAACTGAACTTTATACCAAATGAACTTTATATGAATTAAAATTATAGCTTATAAACGTTATCCCAAATGAGTGTTATATGAAAATAACGTTATGTCTTTTGAAATTATATTATCTGTTTTTATACGAAATGAACCGCACCCATATTTATTTATAACAGATACTAGAGTCCAAGAATAGAAGCACAACCTACCGATATGTATCTTACCTTGTGCACCTCTCTACACCTGCCAAGATGTCATGTCCTCAACTCACGCGCACAATAAATCGAGTATCTGCCTACACCCTGTGCTTGTCAACTTTTAAACATCCAATTTAAAATGACATACGACGCTATAGGTAAAACAACTTTAACCAGGTCTACTTAAATTGGTTTCAAAAGTGTTTGACCATTGGAACTAGAATATAATGTAGTACATTTGTGCAGTAGCAAAGATTTGTATCAGGAAGTATGAGCAAGTGGACTTGTGGTCAGATGCGCAAACGCAGATAAGGTATGTGGGGCTCGGGGGGATTGCAACCATCTGTATCTGTTCCGAGTGAGATTAAGCAACCACATTCGAGTTGTGGAATTTGTAGTAATCGCTAATATTATTAATGCGAAAGTAGAGATATTCGTCGGTTTATTACTTTAGATTTTTTTATGTCGTTTAAAACACAAAGCTTTTGAATTATATTGGCTCCCTTGTATCCCAAGCTTGAGGAAATCAGTGAGCCTTTACATTTTCTTACTCTACAATTTTGACTATAGACAAATTAGCTGTAGTAAGGTAAATTCTTACTATGATATATTTTAAAATTAGATTGTAATATTGGACATATCGTTAGTTTAAAATGACATTCTGCCAGCCTACGCCTTTGCGAGAAAAGGCGAAGGCGAAGGAAAAGGAAAGGCAAACACAAAATATAGAACTTTTCACAAAGAGCTTTCTAGTTGTTGTTAGTAATAGGCAAATGGTTTAATTGTAGTTCTTAAAATATTTACGTTCTTTGTAATAACATGACTTAAATAATTTAAATAACAAAGGCCAAATATCAATTATTTTTGCGTATTGTTTAGTAAATAGATATTATTTACGGCTCTTAAAATTAAACATAAGGTTTTCCAGTGCGGTTTAAACACAGTCTTGTTTAAGCAATTATATTAATAGCTAGAAATTCTATTCACCCGAGCTATTCATGAAACGCAGTTATTTTTAGAGGCAACAGTGTTAAAACTCATCGATAGGCAGGCAGTTTCCGATTTCAGATTTCCAATCTAAAGTATTTATTCGCATAGATTGTTATCTATGAAATACGCAGCGAAAGTCTGACTTACACCATAAAGTGATCTCTCTCAAGAAATCCAACATGATTCGATCATAATTTAGCACTTGATTCCACAATAGCAAGTCCTGTCCATTAGATAAAGGTACAGGCATTCCCGTCACAGAGTAACGGCACGCAGAGTCGACATCGCTAATTTATTAACAAATTACATGGCAATCGTTCCCTGCCTAAGCCGTGACTTATACACAGATTCACGCCAATCCATGCTCGCACGCTATAAATTATATCGCCACGAGGTGCTAAGTTTATCACCTATTTCCATGATCATAATTTAATATTCGTAATCAATAAACTTATGAAGCTTCATGATGTGGTTAGAGCCGAGAAGTTATTGTGAGGAAATCTTCATGCATTTGCGAAAATAATATAGGAGATTGTGTGAAATTGTCGACCAATTCACACTGGGCATGCGTGGTCGACTTAGGCCTATTAATACGAACAAATCTTATTTCAGGGCACGTTCGAGCCCTTCATTGGTTAGTATGAAACAATCTATAGGTATCATTGAAATCAAGCAACTTGTTTAAACCTCTGAAATTACAAAACTTTACTGTTTGGAAGTAAAAGGCACAATATCTGTTTCTAGCAAATAAAGGCCCGGTAAATAGGCTATAAAAGGCTGGGGACAAACGATATCTTTTCGCAAGTGCAGTTTGATTACTCTGCGGAGGCTCAGCGCGGTCGCCCACGCGCCTGCGCGACCCGCGCTGCGTAAATATGGCGCGCGGAATTAGAACTACCCGCAGTTATTTACTGCCGGCGCGCGCAGAGAAATCTGCTCCGTATCCACTCGGCCCAAGCTCCACTCAGCTACAAGATATTTCTATTTTGATAGGCATGAAAAATTCAGACAAAAACGTGGCGAAAGAACACTTTCATCACATAGATTATACAATTTTAAATACCTACATTTTGAGTGTTACATTTCATATCTTTGCCTGAGATTAAAAATTACAATAAATTGAAAGCCACACTATCGAGCCTAGTGGACACAGATTCGAGAAATCTGCGCCAACGCTGCCGTGTCATTTCCTGCTCACTCCAATTGCGCCACTATCCCTTTAATGTCCCTTTATTTGAACCCATAAAAATATATCAACCCGGCTTTCCCACTCTTAACCGTATCGTTTATCTGATTACAGCGGCTCCAAAGTGTCTGTTTGTTCACCTATACTCTACTGGACTTGTTGTTTAACTTATACTATTATCTCTTTGTTTGGAAATTGTGTTTATCTTGTCATCAAGATCCTTAAATCACGTGCCTACGTTAGCCTAATTTAATGGCTTTTATAACAAACACAAAGTGTCAAGATTTTATTAATCGTAAATGGTAACCACGTCATAAAGCAAGGTAGTTAAAATGTAGCTTGTAATAAATTGTCGCAGGTGTAAAAGTGCGGAAGTGAGGCAGTGTGCCGTACATAGACTCTTGCGCATGGCCGTCAGATGACTTTTTCCGATTTGACATTTACGCGACATTTGACATTATGCTGGGGCCACGCGTCTAATTATTATTAGTGGGTGTGGGTTGTCAGTGCATACCTAAACTGGGCTGTGGGTGATTGATATCGGTCGTTCCGACTCCGGGCCGGTTTCTCTTGATAAATGCATTGCCCTGTGAATGTCACGCGCATGCGTGCGATCTAATTAAGGTTCGTCCCTTGTTTGATGGTTGTCTGCATTTCGTTTTATTTATTAATAGTAAATCTGTGGAATGAATGAAAATTTTTCATTGCACAAATGATGTGCAAAGGCGAACTTAATGCTACAAACCATTTTCTTCCGTTGTGAATTGTGATATGACGTGACTTAATATTTGTGTTGGATCGATTGATTTATGTTTAATGTTAAGAACGCAAATCTTTCACTGCTAAATTAAAATTTTAAACGGTTATTTTATGACGTTCAAAATTATTATTTAAAGTACCTACTAGGTAACCCTAAAAACACTTTCTCTACGAGTATAACCCAGGCTTATATTATACGAAAAAATTAAGAAGCTACTGGAATAACACGACTCATATACAAAAGGCATATAAAAAAGCTTATTAATTAAAATTACTGCAATTGAACCCTTCTACGGACCGTGAGAACAGTCCAATTAAACAATACCAATTGACAGTCTAATTTCGACTGTCAATTGTTACCGGCTATCTATATAAATATCTGTAATGAGTACAGTAGGTAGAACAAGCCACACAAAAAGTTGACCGAACCGCGTAGGCACCGAGGTATTCGGCCACAAAAACTATGAGCTATAAGACGAGATTAGCCCTTATTCCAGCAGAAATAATCCGGGAAAAATAATTTACATTTTTAGCTGTATTGTTTTGGCTCTACTGATATTTTCACTGCCTAGATAAATTTTATTGTATCTCAAAATTTTTTTTATCAAATTCATACAAGTAAGCTTCTCACAAAGATTTTCACAACAGTCGGTTAAATATAGAATATCAAAAAGTTAAAATAAAATGTGTAAAAAAATTAACCATCATCGAAGTTCTTTGTTCACCCATATAAACAATGGATAGTAATAAACTGATCTTACAAAAATACTAAACTTCCGACTGTAAAATCAAAAAGTTCCTAACCTAACCTAATCGACTATAGTCCTTGTCGGAAGTTTAGTATTTTTGTAAGGTAAAATTGCAATTTTTGTTCGGAAGAAATATTATTATCCATAAACAATTACATACATTTATATTCTTTATGCCAATAAACCAAAATATTGATTTGTCTAGGCACGGTACATTCTGGGCTACTTAAATAACAACTGCTTTAACTAATATTTACCAGTCTTTGAGTTTTTTTAAATATTATTAAAGTGATTAAAATATAAAAATAAAATTATCCACAAAAATCTCCTACTTTTAATGTCAGAGTAACTATCTACCAGAATCATGCCCCTTCCCTGGCTATATATAGTTAAGTTGGCTTGTCTATTGTATATGATGTATTATGTATCGGTGGACAGTAGCAAAAGTCAGGGTCACTCACTGAGCTTGAAGAATGGTGTACAGAAGAAATAGTTGTATTGTAACATGTCATTTATTTAACTATACGCAATACCATAAGTATTTTTTTCGAGTAATATTTTTTAAGTGTTTTGTGTTTGCTACTTATTGTAGTAAAGAAAAACTTTAATTTAATCAAATACCAACGGACAAAAAATAATTGTGTTCTTTGATTTATCTATATGCCAATTAATGCTTGTCTAAATAAGAAGCAATAGAATTTTATGTAGATTACTAGATTGTAGACCAGACTGTATATGACATTTGAAGAATGTGCTATAATTACAGGTGCTAACTCATTTCAATGAAGAAAACGACATAAACAAGTTATCACTTGTTATACAATATTATGCAGAAATCTAACTCTTCAAATGCTACGAACTCTCCTCGAGCGTCTACGTATGTGCTACGAGAAAAAGTGCTACGAGCCTGCTACGAAATTGAACGTACGTGGCGCCGTGACGTGACGTGCCGTAGGCATGGGGACGGGCTGTAAGGGTGTTTTTTTCTTTGTTATCGAGTTAAGTATACACATACCCAGAGTACATAACTGTGGTTACTGGGTTAGATATCGACTAACTCATCTCTTTCCAATTTTATTGAAAATTGCACAAAGGTAATAAAAAAAGTATATTTTTTTCTGTAAACAGAAAAACTCACAAGCATTTCCACTTAATATTCGTACAGCAGCGTTAAAAGCTATGATGATAATAGAGCGATTTAAAGTTAAGTATACATATTATACCACTGTATGTCAGCAGTTACAATGTTAAGTTCTGAGTAATGTTGAGTGAATGGTGACAAGAACTAATCTATTAGTTTTTGCGATACCTTTGGGCTACACGGCCGAGGTTGTACGTAAGTACCTAACTATCGATAAAACCAGTTGATTACTTATGATCCGTGTCTTAGATTTTTCTGTAAAATGTAAGTATATAAAAGAGCTGTATAAGAATGTCTCAACTGTTATACAATTTAAATAATTTCGTTCGGAAATCCCACTAATATTTTAACGCGAAAGTTTGTATGTATGTATGGATGGATGAATGTTTGTTGCTCTTTCACGCAAAATCTGCTGAATTGATTTTAATGAAACTTTACAATAATATAACTTACTAGGTTACCTTTTATCTCTTATTCCGACGAGAAAAACTGTAGCGCGGGTGGAGCCTCTGTGCGGGAAGCTAGTAAGTCATAATGGATTTATATTTTATTTTACCAGTCTTATATTTACGCAGATTATTCGGTTCATTGTCCCTTTGAAAATTAGTAATTTATTTACTAGGGTTTTCAATATGTTGGGACTAAAACTGAAGAAACTGTAACTAAGCAGAACCTATATGGGGTTTAAACGTATGTAGACTAGTCCGTAAAGAAAAATTGTTTTGGCTACTATCTACGGATGAAAGTTACACAAGCCATGTCATTAATTCTGACACCAGGGTTTTTGAGGTACGTTAGCCACGAAACCTACACGATATGCTAGTCATCAAACAACAACAACAATAGAAAAATCAGTTTTACTGTAGTAATAATAAAGTGAGTGAAATGTCGAGTCCTGGCAACACCGGCGCGCGCGCAGCTCTCGTCTAGCGGCGGACGGAAGGCGTCTGTCTGCTTGATCTATGCGCAGTGTCCGCTGCCGATCCCAGTCTCCGGTTGTCCTCTCTCTATTCACTTTAGATGTGTTACTTTTTGATAAAAACATTTCCATTTCATAAAAAGGGCTATCACCCACTGTAGCAATCTAGCTAAGCCGACTATATTTTTTTTATTTCAGCAACTCCTGTTTCCGCCAAATTTTTCTTGTTAACACGTTTGTTTTGTGCATTTTTTAGTATAAAACGTATCGCCAAGCAATTGTTCCCACTTCATGCATCAAAATTCCAACTAACTTTTTTCTTTAACGACCTAGAAATTTGAATGGTAACACCCACTCTAAACTCGTCATATTTTCAGAGGGTCGACTTTTTCCGAGCGACCGTTTTTTCTCTAAGTAGATAAAGATTGTCAGTAGATTATGTGATTCTGGACCTAATATTCAGATTACCTAGGTATAAGATCTACACAATTTTACTATAGGTAATTGGATCAAATATTTTAGCGTAAAAACTCAAATGTTCTTACTTAATTTTCAATGATAAGTCTATTATAATTTTCTCCACATTTTCCGACCGAAGTGTCTCTTTTACAGGCCAGACAGAAAATAAGAAAATCAAACCATTCGGTAACTTCTAACTACAAGTCGAGATGTTTTTCGTTATTAAGATAAGAAACTTCTTGATTATGATAAATCTTCGCGATGCGCTTGCGCTGCCGCCGCCGTGCGCAGGAGTGGCCGCGCGGGCATCGCACCTGCTGCGGTAGCGGCCACTAAAAATACGTTATTAACGCGACTACTTTTATTTTTAAGCGCCGATAGCCGCGAGCTAAAGGTTAAGCCAGGTATGGATCTGAGATCAACGTAGACCCTTGTATGTTATTAATATTATTGTGTACAAATCAATTTGTTTCACTAACAGTAAATATATATATATATATATATAACTAGTTTTCTAATCGACTCTAAACATTAAAAGAAAAAAGTTTCTTGTTTAAATCGGTTTTATCTATATCTTTCATTTTTTTTTCTTACTTTAAATGAAATTTGTAAGGCATAAGTATTATAAATATAAAGAGGCTAAAATAAGAGTAACAGTGATTAGAATTTAAATTACAGAAATTATTTTCATTTCAAAACGATTTAGGCAACCGGTCGGTTTTTCTTGATCTGCATTCAGTTTATACCCACGATGTTTGTGCAAACTGCGTCAAATAGTAGTTTTATCCGTTTTTTTTTTAAATTTCGAACCCAAAACTATCCAGTAACGGTCTGGTAACCTAAGATACACATACACCACATATCATAAAAAAAGAATCTCACTTTGTGTCCCAAACCTGACCCTAAATACGTCCCTGCCTGACATCTTTCGGCATCTGGCCGGTCGGAGGCTGCGATCTGCCGATAGCTCAGGTCACTGTCCCCGCACACACCCTCACACACACACACGCACACAGAGCTGCGACACAAAACTGGAGCGATCTTGTTTTGTAATGTTAGTAATTACACTACGTTGAGCGCCCGGGGGTAATACAACGGCGAATTAGATTTTTATAGAGGTGATGATTAAAAAATAAATTTTTACTCTCGATCAAGAATAATTATTTTAGTGATGAAACTAAATTGATTGATCTTTGGAAGAGTAAAGGAACTCGTTGATGTCTTTTGTATACGAGATGTGCATACAACCAATAAGAAGTACTACAGGTATTCTTGAATCAAAGAAACCTGTGGAGATATAATAAAATATTAACACATAGAGATTTCACACATAATAATAGATAAAAAAGGTGTGAAAAGACCCCAAAATAGAGGTTTACATCGAATTTTCAACATTACTAAGCTTAATAAGTAAATACTGAATAAAAAGGAACTATATGATTAGGTACGTATCTTACTGGACAAGCAAAACCAAGCAACAAAGAAGTTAACATTGTAAACAGAACGACAACATATCTACAGTGCACATTAACATGTTTCATTGGAATAACCTGTATCTTGTATGTATACCCCGGGCAGGTATTTCTGGACTTGTCTAGATTACAGCCGACTCCATATTATGTGTAATCTAATAAGATTCTTATTGAAAGGGAATAGAGTGTTATATACCGCTTATACCAGAGAAAAGAGTTTCCAAGTTATCCTACGTGATTTTTATATTAGGCAAAAAAACGGGGTAAGGCGAAGCGAAAATTATGGCGGCAGCTTAGTTGGTAGCACGCCTGCCATCGAAACACAGGGTAGCGAGTTTAAACCCCTATAGCTTAAGAAAAATTATCAAGCTTCAAAATGTAAGTCAATCTTACAACATTTTTTGAGGAAAAAAAGTGACATCAAATAATTTATATATATTTCAATATAATATTTGGTTATTGTCGTATATTGCGTTGCGGACCGTAAAGAGGCTTTTCCGCTTGACTGGCGTCTGCCATCGTGACATCTGGCTTAGACGATCTCGATTAGAATCACAGTGTCAACTCGCAAGTAGAATAGTGTGTAGCCGGCTTTATGTTATGTACTCTCCACACATATTACTTTAGATAAAGACAAAAGATGTGATAGTTAATCGCTTGGTTAGTGATAAGTAATTTACAAGTTGTGAAAACTACTGTGTCCTGGGGTTTTTAGATCAAAATGAACTAAAACAAAACAAATTTCTTGTGGGTTAACTATAAAAGGTGCATCATTTTTGTAAATAACTGTAAAGGTTGTATTGGATTATTGACAGTTGATGTTGTAATTGTTGTACTTTTCAAATAACCACCCTTTGTACAACCTTGTATCAAGTGAGAGGCATAAATCCAACCGTTAATTAAGATTTCTAAATTTTACCATGTTTTAGGTATTAGCAGAGTTATTAGACTAAAAGTAAGAAATTAATATAATTTATTAAGTAAAAAATGTTGAATTGACTTGAAAGATATAAGGATTTTTTTTGAAGCGATGTTTAAGGCATCACCTACCAGTAGGTACTAGACTGCAAATTGCTACCAATTAATTAATTATTTATAATAAAATTCTAATTAAATCCAATTCACATGAATAGATATGCAATCTATAGTAATAGAATTAAATACAAGTGTTTTCGCTGAAACCTCTACAAGGGAATCCAGTAAAATGGTAAAAGCCCTAATCGAAATTCAGCTTCGTGCTTCGATCGCATAAATAAAGGCAATTAATAGCAATATGTAGTAAAATTAATTGGATCCTAGATAATATGCAAATTTTGTGATGTAAGCGACTGTAGTTCGGATCGCTTGAGTAAGTACTAGAGAGTAAATTGCCAAATAAGAATCGGATTTCCAAATAATTGGAGTTATGAAACACAATGCCTAACACTTTTATCAACCCCAAAATTCAAAGAAGAAAATCAGAGTCGAGACATTCCAATATTTTCCTGTTAGCATTATTTTCTTCTAGTCTATAGGTGTTTCGTTAACAGCTCATATATGTCCCCACCGAGGGGCTCGAGCCTACCCTGATACCAGGGTGAATAGGCCTTAGTCGACCACGCTGGCCCAGTGCGGGTTGGTCAACTTCACACACAACCTTTGAATTTCTTCGCAGGTGTGTGCAGGTTTCCTCACGATGTTTTCCTTCACCGTAAGAGCGTCGAATAAACGTACATATGAATTCGAAAATCGAAAACACATTGGTACGTGCCGGGGTTTGAACCATCGAACTTCGGAACGGAAGTCAACGGGCCTAGCCACTTGGCCACCGACGTTATAGGTGTTTAATCGATCAAAAAATATATATGTGAGAGGCAGGTCCGGAAAACAATATGATTACTATAGATCACTAGTCTCGTCTAATAAGCTCACCCACACTTGACGAATTTTCAGATGTCTTACCTGAAAAAGAAAAAAAAACAATAAGTGAACTTGTGATATTTCCCTGTAGACAAAATTTTCTTAAAGTCTAAGATTTTTCGTCTTAGACTATTAATATTTTGAATAAATATTTTTAATTAATCACAATAAACACGGAAAAGCTTTTTACAGATGATTTAGCTTGCTTTAACAACAGTTTATAAAAAAAAACTTCAATATGAATGACCACATTTGTATTCTAGAATTAATCACAAAATCGGACATCAAATATGCCGATAATTTTAGAAAGCATTCAGAAATTCCATCACTATAAATTTATATAGATAGGTATTTAATAAACAAACAAACTTCAGTATAATTAAGTTATCGCACCTGTCGCTATCATGAGCTCATTAAATATGTATGATCACTGATCATAAACGTGTCAAAAGTCGAATAAAATCATAGAAGTTAATGTGTGATGCAGTAAAAGGATTAAGACTACGCACAGCATCATGGAAGGTTCCGAATAAATAATTTATTTGCATGTTTGTCTTTTTGAAAAATGAGTTTTAAGTCTTGTGAAGCTTCTTTTTCGACATGAAAAAGAATATCTTTTTCATTATTTGCAGCCTTCAAGCAGGTAAGCATAGACCTATGACGTAAGTGCGGCGTTAATCATTTCTTTATCTCTTCTATCTTTAGGTGCTGGATATCTCAATTACTGCAGGATTTTATGTACATACTCGTACCAAGGTACATTTCATATTTTTTTATAGGTATAAAATATCTTAAGAAAGAGACGGAGAGAGTGGAGAGAGGCCTTTGCCCGGCAGTGGGACAACCATGGCTAAGATAAAATATTTTTTAAATGTTTCATACATATAGATAGGTATAACTACAATTCTATTAGCAACTCAAACAAATCCGCAATGGAAAGTAAAACTAATTATCATGCGGTTTTCCATTACATTTTCTTGACATTGATATTGTTCAAAACTCTTTGTTCTGTCAATGGGATCAGATTTATTCGATCGTAACTTTAAATAAACTGGGTTTGAGTAGGAGTGAGTAACTTGAAGAAATTATTCTGTATTCATACAAATTTAATGAAGATTTCTAAGCAGATAACTGTATAACACTCCAAGTAATAAATAAACCACTGACAATTTTATCTTATATTGTGATGAACATTTATTCACATACAAGCAAGGCAGATGGGCAGTCAATTTTTTTGTGTTTTCCTCTGCAGTTTTGCTGTGGTTTTTCCTACGGTATAATAAGTTAGACTTGTATTCTATATTAAGTATCTGAGATTTGATTAATCGTCCACAATTCAACAAAAAGTCAATTCTGTTGTCATGTTAGCCAGCTCATGTGGCTGGACAAGTTGACTTCGAGAGCGCCCGTATTCCGAAGCTGTAGGGGTGAATTTTGTAGTGCAAATTTTAATGTCCAACCGCATGTCTGGCTTCTGCAAATAATTGCATAAGCCTATGAAAAAATAATCTCTCACTGAAGTCAATTTTTGTTCCTACGCTCTAAGTTCAATTCAAAGTCTACACGACGACCGTTTGAGACTTAAAACAAACAGAAAATTGTCATTTTAGTTTTAGGACACGACAAACATCGATTCAACACGTCTAGTTTTAAGGTGCATGCGAAAACATCTGACTTAATATACGCCTAATTTGACAGCTGCGCTCTTAATCAAAATTTTCTTCTCTTATCTCCTGTCTTTTTATGTTCCTATGGAAACGAAAACACCGCGACTTAAATTTTTGTGAATATGAATGGTGAGAATTACCACCATTGTAAAATCTCTTCAAATCCATAAATAAATAAGTCTTTTTGTGGATTATATGTAGTAAATCGTATCCGTTACTACTATCTATTAGCCTACTTATTTTTTCTTCAAAAGTGAGAGTCGTAAATGACCAAAATCTGGCGAATTGCTCCGGCTTATTAAACTGCAATAAGACAAAAGCAGCAAATGTTACGTGTCGTCGCCACTACACCAATAATGATAGTAATTTGTTGTCATTACAAAAAATAGGGTTAAAGACAATGCACCTGTTTGCTTCGGGCAAATTAGCTTCGCTTGTTTTCATTTTGTTTGTTCGCATTTTTTCTAGTAATTCACTGTCCATTGCACAGAAAATAAAACATGTAAGATTACGTTCATCTTACAGCTACTTAACTGACTTTAAAGCTTTTATGATATGATTGTTAATATGCGTCGTTATTTATTTTAATAACAGCTCTTCTTGAACATGGTAAAACGCAGTACCCTCACAAAAAAAATCTTACTTTAGGTTACAACAAGAACATAATAATTAATTTAAAATGTCACGAAACATCTACGATAGGAGATAATTCAGGCTTTTTTTTTAATTGATCTATGCTTGAGTCATAAAAGTACGAGGGATCAAGCTTCATAGGACTTGCGGGGGAGCGGAAGACTCTACCGCAAAAAAGTCATATACCAACGCGTCTAGGGGCGGCTCGAGGGAGCCTCGGACCACGGCCTAGGGCGTTGATATTGAAAAACATCGTGAAGGAGACGACGCCTCCATCTCTGATTTATCAATTATGGTTATGGCCGCGCCCCCAGCAGCGTTGTTACCTAAAGGGTAATTGTTACCTGAAGGGTATTCGCTACCAGAAGGGAATTCTGTTAGGTGTAATCTAAATTCTTTGGCTGCTTTAACTGCATCAGGGATTTCGTCATCAGGTTCGGAAAGGAGTAATTCAGGAATTAGTGGAATAGGTCGTCTACCAACGCACGATTAAAAGAAGAAATTTCATATTATACTTAGTTGGACGATATTACAAAAAAGAAAAAGCTCGGTATTTTACACTGCGTCAAGAGCTTTTAAACTTAAGTTTAATAGTTAATATAACAACATAGCACAAACAATTGATTATTCACGCGCCACGCGACAAAATTCTCGTTTGGTCACATCGCGCGATAAATCCGCGTTCATTCTGACGCGACAGAACGCAGCGATGGGCGATTCGTTGCGAATCCGCCACGCTTCATTGCCGTTGTGTAATTACCTTAATATCCTTGCTGGTGAATAGATATAACTAACTTTTTGAATGATGTCTAAGGATGAATGTCTTATTAGGGTTTAATACTTTAAAATAGTAATAAATAACTCTTATAGGATCACACGTGTGTCTGTCTGTCCGTCCGTCTGTCAACGCTAATTTCCTCCGAAACAACTAGGCCGATTGAGTAAGCAATCGGTCTAGTTGCTTTGGTTAAGGAAGGAAGGTTGAAGGTCATATAATATACGGCTTTAAATACCTACTGGTAAAGTTCATTTTTTGCAATCTTAGTGATCCTATTTTGTGTAGAATTATGATAAACTAGCTATCAGCCCTGCAACTTTGCCCACGCTAACAGTTTTTCCTGCGAGAATGAGAGATTTTCCTGCGGTAAATGTTACCCTATGTGTTATTTTGATGCATAAGCTATATTATTGTAAAATTTCATTAAAATCCTTACAGTAGTTTTTGTGTGACAGAGTAACAAACATCCATCTGCACAAAGTTTCGCGTTTATAATATTAGTAGAATAGTAATATAGCTATGCCTAGGAGAGCATCAATAAATGTCGTATGACAGTGCGCATCTCGTTGTTCGCATGATTGCTTTGCGCATGCGTCGTGGAGCACGCACCTTGATGGCGCATGACGTTGTGTGATAACCGTCTTATTCACTAATTTGTTGATTTAACTGGGTTGAAGTTTTTTTTTGTTCTTTTGGGTTTAAGCTCAGTATAATAATGGTGCTCAGTACTCGGTTCAGACATGCATTGTTCTTTTACTTTATCTTAACAATACTATTTTCCCGTAATTAACCTTTACTGTTGGCGTTTATGAAAAAAAAAAAACTGGTAATTTTTATTTTAAAACAAGAAACATACTTAATAATAGCTCCTATTTTCAATTTTTTTTTTATAACAATTATATTGCTTTTTTATAAACTTTTTTTACTTATTTCTCTAATATATTTTACTAAGACAAAACAGAATTTTACATTAATTCAAATGATCTTGTTTTTTTATTGTACTTAGCTAATTCCTAAAATCTAGCCATTGTCTAGCCTAGTCTAACCTTCTGCTTTAACTTGAAACCGCTTGACAATAAGACAAAAAGATTTTCGTAACTACACTAGGCATACCAGCATACAACAAAAACATTACGAAGATAATTGAACATCCCACCTAAGACTCAACAAAACAATTTCATACACATAGAACAAAATCTCTAATAAGATGTGACAAACGAGCATAGGACAATTTTATCATCACATCACGAG
Source organism: Teleiodes luculella (assembly GCA_948473455.1). NCBI lineage: Eukaryota > Metazoa > Arthropoda > Insecta > Lepidoptera > Gelechiidae > Teleiodes > Teleiodes luculella. Next base: position 11,098,256 of record OX419590.1, read on the forward strand.
AAGGCATTTCGACAGATTGTCCCGTGCTTAGAAAGCGCGTGTCCAAATAGTGATTACTCCAAATTATAGTTATAGTTAAGTGTGCGTTGCAAAACCACCTACTTACTACATTATACTTAAGTTAGGTAAGAATAATGAAACTTTTACAGTTATCTAGATGGGTCTTCTATACATACAACAAAAGAACTGCTTCTTATTTTATTTAAAGGGTTTACTTTCAGCTTTTTCATGAATAGAGTTTACATGAATATGCTCTATCTATAAGAATAATACCCTAAATAAATGCAAAAACAATTGTCTATTAAACTTTTAAATTAGCTAAGCGAATTTGTATAAAATTGGATAAATAGGTTACAGTCTGGAATCGGAATTAAATTATTTATAGTGTATCGATCATACTTTTTGTTTTTACAATAAATATTATTAGGTAGATGATACATTTAAAGAACATGTGATTAATCAAACTGAAAATCCATACTTTATCATTTATATGAGTAAACTCACTCACCCGACCGTACTTATCACCTTGTTTTGGGTGTTAAATTGATGGTTAGAAGCGCTCATACTGCCAGTATTACTACGGAACGTCTTATACAGTTTCTTGTTATTATAAAATTTTCGATTTTCCTATCATCAAGTATATGAGTAACCTATCGATTCAAAAATGCGGCTCGATTACCATCATTATATCTATAATAAGGTTAATATAAAATGTACTTTGCTTCCGGATTTCCATATGAACAGTAGTCAGCACACGCGGCTGCACTGAAAAAAAAATGTTGCCATTGGAACAAAAAAACTTTGTTACTGGAGAGCCGTCAAAGGTAAATAGTTAAAAAGACATTGTTTTTATTGTTAACCAATATTTTTGCTGATCATAAAAAACTGTCATTTTAACAAAATATTGTAGATGACGAGACAATTTGAATCTGTCGCTTAGGCAAAGCCATTCTGTAGTTTGGACAGAGGTATTTTGTCGCTTAGACTAAGCCGCTCTGCAGTTGAGACAAAGCCATTTTGTCGTTTACGCAAGGCCACTTTGTTGCTTAGGTAAAGCCACTTTGTCGTTAAAGCTAAGCCACTTTGTCACTTAGGCAATGCCACTTTGTTGCTTAGGCAATGCCACTTTGTTGCTTAGGCAATGCCACTTTGTCGCTTAGGCAAAACCGCTTTGTCGTATGTACAATAGAGAATGAGGCCGATCAACCGATCAAGCCAAAAACCAGAGGTATTGCTGTTAAATCTTAACCGCTTTTTCTCAGAAACATGTATCGTAATGTAGGTTTTGACACATGTTTCTGAGAAAAAGTGGTTCAGATTTAACAGCAGTACCTCTGGTTTTTGGCTTGATCGGTTGATCGACCTCATCCTCTATTGTACATACGACAAAGTGGTTTTGCCTAAGCGACAAAGTGACTTCGGCTTGATCTACCCTAGTATGAAATAAATTAAAATACAAAAATAGCAATCACGTCAAGAATTATTTATTATTTCTTAATTAAGAACTTAAAAACTAATACGATACGAATACAAAAAAAACCGTTTTTCAAACCGCATGACATTTAAATAATGACATTCGTTACTTCCCAATACGCACTCGGTCTGCCGATCGGTCGGTCAAATTTGAGAGGATGCTCTGTCGCGGGTCCCTTATCAATTATAGCTGGTGATGTGATAATTGGTTTCTGAAATAAAGAGTGAGAATAAATACAGATACATGTTAGACCATAGATATTTACCTACATTATGATACAGACCTATTTCATGTAGTACCTACAGAGTTGTATAAGTATTTATCTATTTATATCCGCTACCTAGCTCTCATAATACAAGCGTTGCTTAGTTTGTCGTAAAAACCGACTAAGGGATAAATCCAGGGAATGGGCAGCAGCGTTCTCTGTGAATAACTACAACACCTTACACTGCGCTCGCCATTCCGCCTGCCAAGCGTGGTATTCTTCTTCGTGTATGGCAAATACCCCTCTTTTTTACTTTATTTCAATTAGACATAAAGGTACAGGTAGGTACTTACCGATCAGAGACGGCCCCAAATGCTCCAGGCCGTTGTTCTTGAGAAAATTCTCTAGATCCTCCATTTTAGATTAAATGCAGATTTCTGAAAGAAAGCACGCGCGACCTTTCACAATGGCGACTCGGCTTAGACTGATGGACAGATGGACGCTAACGGGTTGCGAGATTTACAAAGCAGCCTGCGCGTGCGGCAATGGTACAATTGTCATTTTATTTTGGCAACATTGTTGCGGTGATAACCTGTATTTTGTTACTTTTCAACTTTGGCCTACTAACAATATAGTCTAGTCATAGCAACAAAAGTTACTTTGATAGATTATACTTTGCCGCGACATCACTTTTTATATTTGTTCTGTTGGCAAAGCACTGTTGACACCCCGTTCAAACTTTTTAATATAGTTACTGTACTTAAGTATGTTTTGTCGATTTAAATAAATAAAAAATAACAATAAAATATTTGTCAATGCCACTATTTACCTATTTTTGCAAGGACAAAGCATTTAAGTGTAGCAACAATAAAAATCTAACAAAGCTTTTATTAACACTTTGTTAGCCGTTTTTTTTTTGAGTGTGGTTATGTTGACCTTGAGAGCGCCTGTATTCCGTAGCGGTAGGGGTGAATTTCGTAGTGCGAGTATCCAACCGTATGTGCTGGCTTCTGTTCATTCATAAGGCAGGTCAATTTGTTACATTTTATTTTTTTATCTCACTATCTTATTATTATGTTCGGTCCTAATAAAAAAAAATACATCGTAGAATGAAATAAAATAAATAAACAGCTTAAAATCTTTTCAAAAACGGAAGACATATTATACTGAACATAAGCTAGTTGACATCGTTTTGACATCCTAAAACACTAAAAATAATCCCTCGCAAATCACGTCTTGATGAGCCAATAAAAGCTGTTACGTGTTTTATATAGGTGACAAACGTGTCCAACGGTTAAATGTCAAACGTGCATCTAAATAATGCTAAACCAACGACCACAAATTCTGTGATTATTACGCAAAACTAGGTGAACGGATGTTTTAATGTACTGAACTATGAATCCGAAATATACTCGTAGTCTCCTATAAAAATAAGCTTCTAGAATCATAAATAAAAAATATGTATAGAAAAAGAAATATTGCAAATTCGAAGCTAATACCTTTCTGTTCGTATGTATGTTACACTTAGGATGAATCAACAGACAAATTGTCAGAATAGTAGAATAGTTTTTTATAGACTATGTTTAACATGTACTTTCGCCTTTATAATTAAATGTTTAATTTTTACGACACAATGTAGATCCTACTAATATTATAAACGCAGAATTTTGTAAGGATGGATGTTTGTTACTCTTTTACGCAAAAACGACTAAATGGTTTTTAATGAATATAATTTATACATCAGAATAACACATAGGCTACTTTTTACCGCGGGAAAATACCTCATTCCCCCACGGGAAAAACGGTTAACGTTTCCGGAGCGGAGGAACGGAGCCGCGAGGCGAAGCTTAACAAATTTCAGCCGTTTAGGCAGAAAGGCGGTTGTTTGGTGGAAGATGTAGCGTGGGCAGGCCTCACACAATGTGGACTGACGTCTAGAGTTCTAGTTCTGCAGTTCTAGTAAGGTTGCGGGTAGCCGCTGGATTCCGGGCAGTGTGGAACGATCGTTGTGGAGATATTTGGAGAAGCCGCTTTGTCCACAGGTTTGACGTTTTTTGGCTGAATAATCTATAATAATAATTACTATTTAATACTAATAATAATATTTTTTTTTTTTTTTTTTTTTGTGGTCTCTGCCTACCCCTCCGGGAAAGAGGCGTGAGTTTATGTATGTATGTATGTATAATTTAAAAAGAAAAGGTTTGATTGATTGTTTGTTCGTTTGCTTCGAATGGGCTCCGAAACTTCTAAACCGATTTTAAAAATTCTTACACTGTTGAGAAGCTACCTTGAGTTATAAAAAAAAATAGGAATCCTTACTTAAGCTTCAAAAATGTAATTAATCCAAGGTGAAAAAACTACCTAAAATATTCCTAATAATTGAATAGGCTCTGACACTACTGAACCGATTTTGGTAAAACTTGGCACAAAGATAGAATACACCTTGGAAAAGAATATAGGCCTGGTACTTTTTGGCCGCGGGAAATTTTCTCATACCCTAGGGGAAAATTGTTCAAACGGGATTTGGCACAATGTTGGAAGAACTTGCGGAAGAACATAGGGTAACTTTTAAATTCCTCATTCCCACAGGAAAAACTAACGCGGGCGGAGCAATAACATAACATACGTATTCCCAATTATATTATCTAATTAACACTTCGACTCCCTTAAAATTGCGCTTCCATAAAATTTCTAATGCAACGCTTGTCAAGAACAATGTTTATGCACTCGGCTTATAGAACAGCAAATGAATGTCGAAGTGCATGTTCGTTTTCACTATAGTTACGCTTACTTAAAACGCTATCGGCTATAACCCATTCAATTTACGGTTGCCGTAAACCCGAGCGCCTTATAGCGATACGACCGGGCCTTATAGCCGATATGTCGCATTTTAACGACCGCAGTTCGCTTCTCATTACATCTCGGTAATTTCTTCATTTTCTTACAAGAATTTCGAGTGTCACTATTTATTTCGAACTCGTTTTTTTTAATGTTATGTAAACGAAGTGCATTTGACTAAAAAGGGACTCCGACTGCAATTTGAAGAAGAAAATATGTTTTTTATATTTATTTTTAATACTAAAACACTTGGGGTCTTACTACCAATGTTCAACATGAATCTAAAACTTCTCTAAAATTCTAATAGAAGATTTTTTAGACATGCTCTCTGCGGGTTTTTTTTTGTGGCAACATGGTTTCATTTATGTTTATTCATAGTTATTTTTTTGCCTATTGTGTACTGCACTGACTATCAAGTCCTTCATAAAAAAGAAGAAGACGAAACCATCTATCATTGCATTTACTTATTTTATGCTTATGACTCATTTACAAACCAAAACTTTCACTCTAGCATTTTCTATACCATTCAGAAAATACACCTCTTTTTTATTTTCGCTGCAGTCGGGTGATTTAAGGTAGCCGGTTTTTTTAATTAATTAACCAAAATTCGGTTGTTAGTAGTCGTATAAATTACGATTTCTACGTTTATAATCAAAATGATAGAATTAGTCGGTACTACTGGTTTGGTCTGTTCCTAATTCATTTCTATACGGTATTTTGACTACTGGAGTTGTAAATTCTTGTTATATTTTTAGGTATTTAAATAGTAATAAATTGTAATTTAAAAGAATTGTGAACGTTCTGGATGGTTGGGTACAAAACTGAAAACGTTTTGCTTCCCGTAAACATGATAAAATTTTCAAGAACTTTAAAAGTGTTATCAATGAAAAACTAGGTTAGTACGCTTTAATTTTAAGGTAATATTGATTTATTTAAGTAAAACTAAATCGCTACTTTGGATAGTCTCAGATGCAGAAAACTTTTAATCGATATTTCTTTATAATGAAAACGCACAAACATGATATTTCATTGTATCTCAAACACTTCTAAAAGATTTGAAAATTGGATCACGTTAAGAATATGACGTGCCTCTAAATTGACTATCTGAGAAATTGACCAAGCTCGCCTAAAGGGTTTTGTCCTTTTGTATCAAAATAACTTTTATTAATATTTGTAATTGTTCAAATACATACTGTGAACATATTGGATACATCATAAGTATATTTTTTTAGCTACAGCGCTATTTTAGAATTTTAATGAGACAATTTGTATGTACGTGATTCTGCACCAGCGGACATAACGCCAGTATCCTTTAAAATACTCTTAAAAACTAAATTACCATACAAATTCAACTCGTATCATTAACCATTAACGCAAAAACAGAAGTGGCGGTTCATATTAAAGCACTTATCGAATTTACACCACATTACATAAAAACTTGTCCATCCAAGCTGCCGTAAAATAGGGCACAGATTCACTTGGTCCGATAATAAAGCTACATTATTTTGCCATCGATAAAGTGCCATTTGTACAATCTACAGTCAGAGTCTAAAAACATATTTAGAGACCCCGCAAACTAGCGTCTTTCGAGCGTCGATGCCGTGCGTCGCACATAGAATCATAGGCAGCAAAGCGAGTGAAACAAAAAACGGACGCTGATGATTGTGTGCGTGACGCATGACGACGACGCTCTAAAGGTGCTAGTGTGGGGGGTGTTAAATAAATATCGAGGTAGGTTCGAACCCTTTAGTCGGGGTTCAAATTAAAGTTACTTAAGTATATGTACAACATATTAATTAAATATTGTTGTAAAATACAAACGTTACATGGGAATGTTTATATAAAAACGTTGATAAACAATATAATATGTACCTAAATATTTCTATTCCTTTTCGACATAGAGGTTTAAAATATCAATGTCGGAAAGGGAATAGAATAATGTTTAATTTTTAACGATGTTTACTAATAAGAGGGTTTGTCATGCTTATTAAAACAAAAATTGCGAAAATACCTATCAAAATACTTCGGGCCGAGTAGAACCCGGGCTAAGTGGATACGGACCCGTAAAATGTTCCAAAACGAAAGAACGCTATAAAAATGTGTATGTATGTATGGTCCATTTCAAAAACGGGTTCTTTGAGGTCGTTAAGGTTACATCGAATGGTTTCGGGTTAGCTCCCGATAAAGTGGGGGTCTTTTATAATTGTATAATACAGAACAGTAGCCCGGAGCGCTGCTGCCGCCAAATAAAAAGACGCAATTTCTGTATAGTATACTCAATATTATCACATGACGTGTATCATTAAAGAAATTGTGTATCATCATCATCATTATCATTTCAGTCTAAATAGGTACTTCCACTGCTGTAATGTATCAGCAGAATAAAATCTTGTTTCAATATATTTATTCGTGATAAAAATGATTATCTATGAAGTATTTACTGTTGATCTATCAACCAATGAAAATTACACATATGTATAGAAATTTTGAGTTTTACCTTACATAAAATGATAAATTTAGTTTCATCGCGATATTACGATATATTTATAGAACAAAATAAGAAAATTCTATAAAACAGCAAGTCTTTAAGTGTATTTTTTATTTTGTTCTTTCCGCGACGTGCAGATAGATGAGCATTCATATTCTTGTAAACACATTCTATAACTCACTAAAATTATTGCGAATGTTCAATTAAATTATCTTTATAAAGAGAAAAACTGATTAAGAGATAAGCAAATAAATACATGAATATAATTCACATCGTATTCTGAAATGAACTCGATAAATAAATACCTAATAAAAGCAAAATGAGATTATTTTTCGATAAACAGACGATTGTATAATCGTCGTAAATACTTATACTTGGAAAATGGCAGGGATTTTTAATTTGCCATTTTAATTTTAATGCCATTTTTAAAATAACAAGAATGCGGGTAGTTAAAATCGTATAAAATACGGTAACTTTGTTTCTCGGTTCGATTTTGATTCTTATCGGCTCGAATTGGCCTGGAAATCCGATTGACAGGTTAAAAGTGGTCGGAGATTAGGAGATATGTAGAGCATATAAGGTCTTTTTGATCCGACCCTATAGCTTAATTTTTGGTGATAAAATCGCAATCGTAGTTAGTTACACAAGTAAACCCCGCTGCTCGTTCCCCTGGATTACGCATCTTTAGATGCGACATTACAGCCATATGAAGAGTCATGCAAGCATTGGTTAAATTCTGTCTGAGTCACGAATTTCATAAACCAAATTGTAATTATTATACATAGTATACATACATAATACAGATATTTAGTTCTTAATTTTTATAATTTAGTTTTTTTATAATAGGGTTTAGACCGGAATTCAGACTTTGAAACCCCGGATGCTGAGAAAATCGAACTACCAGACTTTGATTGATAAGACACATTGTGGAGTTTATTCTGACCGTTCTTCTCTACAGACGAACGCTACTTTTGAACGGCCAACCATGGACAGTCTAATCCTTAGTATTTATTAGCTTTGGCGTCGAGAAATGGTTTTCGAAAAAATACCTTTCGAATTTGAATTTTCTGTCAAAAACATCCAGTATGGGTGATCTGATAATACATATATCTGACTACAAATGCCGAACAAATGGGTAGTTATATAGAGAAAATGGCATGAAATTACTGTTGGTCAAAGAATGTGCGCCTACGCAGGTAAAGCAGTTCCTGGTTATTCACACACACGTTAACATTCCGAACATTGTTTGTATGGAGAACAGTTATGTTAGAACAACGTAAGGTTGTAGAAAAATACGTTATATGTTCTTGAACGTATATTTGTAATAGGGAAGTGTCCTGGAAAAAAGAAATCAATTCTAATTAGTCCGTCCGTCAGTTAGATTATCGAAAAAAATTAACACTATTTTATCTTTTTCAATTTGACGAATATATATCGCTTCAAAATGTAGGAGACGAGTTCTATGACGTCACTTTTCCGTATAATTTGTATGGCGGCGTGTCGTCACTGAAAATTTCAAAGTGCTGTATCGTCGGTATTTTTCGTTTGCCAGACAAAAAAAAAGTATACATTATTTTTTAGTAATCTAACTGACGGACTAATTCGATTATTTAGGACACTTCCTTATTGAACTAAAGCATTAAAAATATTATATTAATAAATAAAATCAGAAAATCTAGTAATAATGGAAGATACCTCTTTCAGGCAATCAGGTTGAATAGAAACCTATTACATCTTTTTAATCTTTGCCATTTATGACACTCAATGACATACGCGTTCAACCGGTGGACCGAACTCTAATAAAAAAACAGTTACGAAGTAAATAGAACAAGCAAAAATACAGTCAGTCAGGTTCGAAGCAAGTTACACGTGGTTACACCCTTTTGTAATCATTGTAATACATACAAACAAGGATGTTTTAAATAATTCCGCCAAAAGCTGGAAGAACGCTCGAAGTTTTAATTACTATGTCAAAGTCAGTTTAAATATAAATTAGAAGCTTAGAGTAAGGAAAATAAAAAAAGTTTTTTTTTTACTCTATGATTAGCAGATAATAATATTAATAAATCACAACTGCAAAACGGCCGGATAAAATGGAATAAAATTTGGCATTTAGGTACCTTATTTTTTACCAAGACTGAAACATAGGATGTAATTATAACGTAAGGTCAAAGACCGTCACAAAGTTATCAACAGCTAATTAGATATTTATTTATCACGACACTAAAAAAAAATAAAAAAACAACACGTAACTAATTAGGAACAAAAATGTATCTGCAGAATGAATAATTTAGACAAAAAACATATCTGTCATACCAGAGCCTTAATCAATCTTCCAACGAATAAATTGGATTTCAAACAATTATGCATTAAATTGCATGATTCGACAACCCAAGATCGTCTGACTTGGCGCATGAAAGTGAGGAGACCCGACCCCAAATAATGGGATAAGGAGAAGAGAAAGACGAAGACGGATAGACTTGAGTACTTCCTTTTTTTGAGGTCGTTTAAAAACACATATCTAGGACCCCGGGTACGTTTGAGTGGCGCCTATTTTGAGTGTTTGTAGGAAGTGTTTCCAACTCGCGGCCGACAAAATAACGAGAGGCGTGGCACGTGCGCCCGCGCCGCCGCCGCCCACGCACCTTCGCGCATGCGCGGCACCGACAGCGCCCATTGGACCGAAACTAGGGACTACTATTTGGTATTCTGTGCCGAAACTAGCTCAATCGTTCTGAGGTTTGTCAAATTATAGAAATTTTTTAACATCTTTAAAGTTAGAACACACGAAGCATAAACAAACATGATTATATTATTTACTTTTGTAACATATTCAGTAGATAGTAGAAACCAATGAGATCGAACCAAGGAGCATATACCCAAACTGGAGAGCGCACTCACAATACCAAACTGAAGTAGACTGAAATGAACTCGAGTAACCTTTGTTTGATTTTGTTATCCCTCTATCTCTTTCTAAGGTAACTGATGGTCGCGCCAATAACAAACAAACTTTTCCCCATAATGCTTAGAAAATAAATTCGATTACTGTACATTTTTGATAAATGAACCGTTGTTAATTTATGATGCACTATCTTGTGACTTATTACTACTTGTTTTGTCAAGCTAGCAATATTAACTTGCTTTTTTCCAATGTTCTATCAATTTAAAATCCTTTTATTTTTCCTTAAATTTTGGGTATATCGCAAAATGGGTATTGGCAACACTGAGACGTTATGTCAAGTGAATAGCGGCTAACATGGCGGATTAAGACGCTTCATATCACGTTTTATGTTGTTGTTTTTTCAAGATATAAGTGTTCTTTTGTAGAAAATGGGTGTCAAATGTATTGTGGCCAGTTGTAGAAAGGAGTGGTATCCTGCATGTAACATAATTTTTGACAAGTAAGTGTATATTTTGCATAAATCGGTACTAGCTTAAATATTTTGTATAAAACATTATTTCTTTACTTTTTGTGTCTTAAAAAGCTTGAAAACCTATAACACTCACTTAATAGGTTAAAGTTATCTATTTTAATTGAACATTTTTTGTTTTTTTATAGCTGTAACATAAATTACGGTGTGTTCATTCAGTATTATGTAGGGTGACAATTAGTTCTTTTGAAGTGGTTTTCGTTCTGCGGTCTTTGATACTTTCTTACAGTTTTTGTTTTTACTTTATTGTTACTAGTTGTTTTTGCCTTTTACAGGTTACCTTCAGACCCCATAGAGCGAAACAGATGGATATCTATTCTAAAAATATCACCTCCTTTCCCTAAAATCGTAAAAGTGTGCAGCAATCATTTTAAAGCAAGTGACTATGAACATTCTGGAAAAAAATTAAAACATGGAGCGACCCCTCCGCGGGAAAATAGAGTTGTCTAATAGTAGTTTAGTTGTATGTTAAATTATTGTAAGAAAATGTGATTTGTGTAAAACCTGTACAAATTAATATGCATCAGTAAATATGTTTTTTACTTCATATATATATTTTTACGCCTATATAACATCTTTTCTTTTTATGCCCCATAGAATAATATTGTTCTAGCAATACTTATTAAGTATTTATTGCTTGACGATGGATAGTTACTATTGAAAATCAGTCCTTAAAATCTTAAAATAAATACATTTTTAAGAAAATAAATAGTTCCGTATATTGCCGAAGAAATATACTATTATTTACAGCTGCTTGCGCGCAACTGCACCTGCGATCTAGGGGTTTAGGCTCGAATTATATGCGTTCGCGCGAGTCAGTGGCTCGTCGTCCGCTGCACTACGAACAAGGAACTAGATTTCAACGATTTATTTGAATCCGCGCGACCGTCCATAACTAACATAAAAATGATCCTTGTAATTACGTAGTTTAGCGGACTGACCTGGTCGTGCAGACGCATATAATTCGAGTTAAAAAAACTGCAAGGACGATTACGATTGGATGGAAGTTTATTGCTCCTTCACGACGAAGAAACTACAATTTTTTTGATGAAACTGCAATGCCATTAAAATAGTGCACGGGCTATTTTTTAGTACGAGAAGATGAATCATTCCTACTGAAAAAAAAAACAAGTTGTATGGCGTAAAGCCAATTTTTAATGTTCTACAATATCCAAAATATATTCTAAGTCATAATATACCGTAATAATAATACCATAACGTCATAACATTTATTTTAGAACCAAGAACTGTTTCAAAATATTATGTAATATTTATTTCATATGCAGAATAATATTAAAGAATTATCCAAACTTTGTAACGTGTGGTCACTCTACTTAGAAAGAGACAGAGTGGTAACAAAAAATTTCAAGGACAAATTTTTTGTCTTCATTTAGATATTGTGAGTGCGCTCTCCAGTTTGGGTATATGCTCCTTGGATCGAACGAGTGCCTTCAATGTAAAGCACACTAACCGACCCACCGAGGGGCTCGAGCCTACCCTGACATCAGGGTGAATAGGCCTTAGTCGACTACGCTGGCCCAGTGCGGGTTGGTCAACTACACCCTTGAATTATTTCGCATGTCGATGGTGGAAATGTCAAAGGGCTTAAAGGACAAATCGTCATTTTACAGGAGAGCAGAAAAACGATTTTTATAGAAAAAAGTGCATAACTTTTTTGTTTTTAAAGCGATCAATTTGGTTTAAAGACCAAATTTTATATTTTTTTGAGCTGAACTGTATCCACGCTTTTAATTTCACCCAACTAGCTCAGTTTAAAAGATAGATGTCCTTTAAGTTTCGTACTTTTATGATCTTGTCCTTTAAAGCCAAAACAGACTAAGAAATTAAGAAGTGCTTTGGACTTAAAGGACTGCACTTAACATATTAAAAGGTCTTAAAGGACAATTGCGGTCTAACCATACAAAAAATCTGTCCTTTACACTGTATAAGCAGAATGTTTTGACTCGCCACCTGCATGCTTATTGACCTCTTCGTTGTTTCCAGTTCTATGAAAACCGAACCTTTTAGAACAGAATCTTTTTTTAGCGAATTGTTTACAACAATTATTTCTATGTCACATTATTCCTGATTCGTGATTTGACTATTATTAAGAACAGATCTTTCATAATGCAGTTTTCTGCTTTATCTCTTGGATTGTCCGTATGTACGTAGCTACATATTTGAGCCACTATAATTTAACCTGAGAGCCCTTTTCGTGTTGCCGTCTTTATAAAATAAATGGAAAGCAAGCATTGATTACGGCACCACATGTCGTTGGTCTTTTGTTGGTCAGTTAATCAAGTTTCGGTATTCAACACCAGTCAACATTTCTTCCCATAGATCTTAACGTTAGCAAACGTACTGATTTCGTGACAATTTAGTACAGCTAAATGCTATTCCACGAAGTGATAATGTTAGAATGGTGTACTTTTTTACCATTCAAGTGCTTTTATCTGAAATTTCAGCACATTTTAAGAGATGATTGGTTCTTTTGTCCTAATTTAGTTGACCACAGTTGACTGTCATTAAAACATAATATCTTTTATTTATTTTTTTGTTAGTTTTTATTTCATGTATTTTTTGTAGTATTTTTTTTTAGATAAGCAAGGAATTTAAATTAATTTATTTAAAAACGCTGTTATTATCGTATTCTTTTGGTTTTATGACCTGAAACCATTCTTTTATTACGATTGTTTGTTTAAAACCATAATTATATTGTTTGGGAATAAAATATCTCGAAAATGTTTGTGATTTATAGTTACAAAAAGTGATTAAATAGGTACAGGTACGCCATTCTATCCTGTCTTAACTTTCTTTTGTAAAGTCGAATTTTAACGAAATAATCCAGTCTCAAGTGTAAAATGGGCTAGTTCTGTACGTCACATATCACGCCTCCTGCACAAAAAGCAGGGAAAAGCTCAATTAAGGGTTGGACTTTCTGGTCTAGACACTATAATTATAAGTCACATGTCATTAACTTCCTATGCTACGTGTCCTTTAAGCCTATACGTGTGAATACAAAATATGTGAGTTTGGGTCGTAAATATCCATAAATTACTAAGTTTAATTTCTTAATGTCCTTTAAGCATAAAGAATTATATGAAACTGACCTATAATACCAAAAATCGAAAAAAGTGCATTTTTAAAAATTCTCTCCTGGCTCCATTATTTGACATAAAAAAATATCAAATATACAGATCGAAAGAGCTTGACGAGACGAATAGAACTGCATCAAAAAGTGATTTTCGTCAAAATGTCCTATAAGCCCTTTGACATTTCCACCATCGATGTGTGTGTGCAGGTCTCCTCATGATGTTTTCCTTCACGGTAAAAGCGTCTAATAAACGTACATATTAATTCGAAAATCGAAAACACATTGGTACGTGCTGAGACTTGAACCCACGAACTTCTGAATGGCAGTCAACGGCCCTAGCCACTTGGCCACTCAAGAATAAATACTGAGGCACCGAAGACTCAATCGTTCGATGGATTAATTCGTTCTTTTATTCGTTATTTTGGGAATGCTTACCTAAACTGTATGGCATTTAGACAACAACTAACAAAGAATTTTTACTACTTCTAGAGGTAACATATTTAGATCATTTATTCTCGATTGATATGATAAACAAAGAATTTACGCTTAAAATGTTTGAAATTGGTAACATTTCGTATTTTCATTTGAATAATGGATTTTAAAACCACACCTTGATTAGGTCAGCCAAACTCTAAATCGCGTTTTAAAAAAATAATGGCGCTGATTCTCGTTGTCACATCGTAATTCTACAGTTTATTTTGACGCTAGTACAAAGAGAGACAAGAGATTGTAAATTTATTTTAAAGATTTCAAACGATGTGTGTTGAGCAAATAAAGTTTTGGCTAATTTGTTAGCTAATGTTTTGCTTTAGGATCTCACTTTTTTAAAACTTGATACGACCTTCTATCCATTTCGGTTTCCATATGAATGAATGAAAAAGATGGATTTTCGAGGCGTTATCAATAACTGAATGGAGGATGGGGATACCAGTTTTGAGCCTAATTCGTAGGTTATCAATATCTTAATGGCATCTACAAAAAGGTTAGTCTATTTCTAAGCAACCTTTAATTTATGGACCTAAATTGAAATAATTCGTAACCGAACCGCTGAGCGTGGGCAGACTACCATCCTTTAATTAGAATATAAATTCTATTAAAAGCCACATTAGGTTGACATTCACTGCGTTTATTGTCGAAGTTTAGTTTCGAAATCAACCTCTGCAGTAAATCATTAATCTAGGTTTCCAATTTTTGTGAATTCCTAAATTTAGGATAATTCTTAAGTGATTCAAGAATTTTAAAGTAGCGTCGGTGCAGGAATTACTCATGGAATTGAACACTTTTGTTAATTAACTATAAATTTGAATAGATTGATATTCAATTGTGACTTAATTTTATTTATTTTTTTTTATATGGGAAAATGGATTAAATTTGAGCACCTACTATTAGATACTACAGACAAATAATAAATAAATTAATTAATAAATCAACGATAACTTGACTATTGCTTTTTATTTTTGCTTTTTACTTTTTTTATTTAAGTTTTTGTTTATTTAATTTTGGTGATAAAAATGTGTTTTTTCAATTATTTTACTTACTTACTTATTCATGTAATCCAGCGGAGTCGACTTTACAGTTTCCTAGCAAAAGGTAGAAAACTGTAATAGTATTAAGAAATACTGACATGCAATTGTTACTCAGCGAACTAGAAGTAAATGCGCTTAAATAATTATATAATTTATGTGTTTCCTTCTCACTCTGTGCTTACATTTAAATATCGTGTGATAAATGTTTATATCATTAAGAAAGAAAGAAAGGAAGAAATATCATTTATTTTAGAATTACGACACTACACAACAACGTACAAATATGCAAATATAAGGTGCAAGGTCAACAAACAAATACAACAAACTAGAGTGCATCGATGTGCAGTGTGGCGCAATAATAAAAAAGGTTAGCGACAGCGACTCAGCTACTCGTATGTCTACCTCCAGGAAGGCAGACGTTGTTTTTCTGTCGCTCCTGATGCTTTAGGCACATTAGGCACTGCAGTGTCTGTTGTGTGGTTTCCGATTGCGTAAGACCCCTCATCCTGTATATCTTTTGAGGAGGTTTTTTGTGTAGCAGTTTCCATCTTAATGATGTACAAATACAATCTAGACATCACCTGTGCTTGTTTAATAATGATATAGGTGCAGGGTGTAACTGGTAGCTTAAGAAAAACATAAAGCACATGCTTATCCAATGGATCCCATCAACATTTTCCAAAGAAACTTTTCTTTGAATGAAAAAAGAATTGGATTTCTTCATACAAACTGTCCGATTAAAATTACTTTTTAATAAATAAGAGCCGAATTTCAGTTTTATCTCTGAGACTTTTCTTTGTGAAAGTTGCTCAAAACTGTTGACTGAGCATTTCTTATCAGTGTTTCCTAAGTAACCACTTACTTACTTTCTTGTAATAAATGTAAATTAAATATTATAAAATAAAAATCACCTCTAACCTAGACCTAAGCGACTTAATTTTATTAAAAAGATTTCGCTTTTCCGGCCCAAGATGGTTCAAAACATAATTTAGCGGCCCAGAGTGAACTAAAATTATGAAATAATATTGTAACCCATTTTGCACTTTGAATAATCCCGCCAATACAATGGTACATTATAAAGATTCTTTTTGTAAATCAAGGTCCTGGACCATAACCATTTGAACCTATCTTTACATTGGGTAGTCAGTTAAGCCGACGACCTAAAATTAGGTCTTAGGTTGAGACTTACGAGTCTAAGTTCTTGTACAAAAGTCTACAAATGACTCCGTAACTGAATCTCGACGCACGACAATACGACGAACGCTAGTTCGAAATTATATCAATGTCGGATACGATCAAATAGATTTTCCATAAGCCTGCCTACATCGTGGCCTTTATAAATATAAATTAAATAAACATAATGTATTTATGTATTCCGTCGTTAGATAATGATAGTGAATGACTGACTGCCTCGCCGATAGCAAATAATTGGGGTTGCCTTGTCAATGCCGCAAACCGGATTCGAATGTCTTACTATTGTTGTAGTTGTAAATAATGCCCTTTATTTCAATAAAACAAAGCATTGGTAATGTAAGATAAATAATGTCCAATATCATTTGTGAAACTATTCTAATAGAAAACTATAAGAATAAGAGATAGGCAAATATTGTAACTTTAACTTCAAGTCAATCAGCACCTTTCTCAAAGATGCTCTTCTTTTAAACGAAAAAAATAGTTGGCACTCTCATACAAAATTGACATTCTAATCGAATCGTTGATTTTTTTCGGTTCTGTAAGAAATTTATTTGAAGAAATTTTATCAGTTCTATTGACTGCTCATGTAATTTTAGTTTTTTTTAAGCCATCACTTAACTAAATCCAGTTTAATGGTATAAAGCTTTAAGAATGTTTCTGTAAATATCCTCACGAGAAACGGTTAACTCGTAAATAAGAAACTGCAAAGCGAACGCTAACATTTCTACAAGCCAATTTACTAGAAAAAATACCAATAACATTAAGAATCAACATTGTTCCCATAAATGTCGATTCACGCTGACTTGAACATAATAACGTGTGACTAGGAGTCGAGGCGAGGTTTCCATCGGCAACCGCTTAAACACTTCTTAAGAGCCAAGCAGCTCTAAATTGTATCAATTGCAGTCGTGAACTAACAGCCAGCTTTTGTGGTAATTGTCGAATCGCCCACTGTTTTACGGCCACCGTGGAAATCGGCTTTCAGTACAGATCGCAACGTAAACTTGTAAAAAATATAATAAAAAAGCTAATCGTAATTATAAGGCAAAGAGTAAAATATGATTAAATAGACGAGTTTGATGAAGTGATCGAAAGTGTCTCCCTAAAAATATTTTAGAGGCCCAAAATTAATAGCCAATCTCAAATTTAAAAGTATCAGTGTTAGCCTATTTGTTTCTCATTTACATTGAAACTGTTGAATAGATTTGGATGAAAATTGGTACTTAGATAAATCAGATTTAACACATTTTCGCCGTGTGAGAGAAAAAAGGAAAAAATACAATACTTGTATTGCAGTAGTTCAACAGATAGCTCTGTTTTCTAAGTATAAATCAAATTTGAATACTAATTATTGGGTTTGCAACACTACTGATTCAATTACAGATTTAATTATAGACATTTAAGTCAGTAATAAATTACAAAAAGGTTGCAATATTTTATGTTTTGTCATCGCACACCCACCTGCAGCCGTTACGAGGTGTCTAGGGCCCCAATCGCGCTAACTCAAACAATTAACCGTAACTAAACATTAACCAAAACCACTACGCACGCAGTACGGAGTGCATTTGATAGCAGGTTTGGGTAAAGTTTAGTTTTGTTTAAACCGTTTAACCTAGCGCGATCGGGGCCTAGATGTGTTAATTTCATCCTATGATAATATACTTTGACATCTTCATTATGAATTTTGACGTTTATTATAATGATCTGCTAACATTTATTGTATAGTCACTGATTACGTTTTACATTATATTGGTAACAGGCAATTTACTAGCAGACCTGAAAGGCAGGTGTTGTTTGGCAGCTTTAATAATATGGCTTCAGTTATTTAAGTAAATATTTTCATCTTATCGTGTAATTTCTAGATTTGTCTATGATATATTTTTTTTCTATTTAAAACCAACCACTGTGACATGAAACTATCATCAATATCTCACTTGTCACATATATATCATAAAACTAAAGAGGTCCAAATGCTGTGAGAAACTCTTTCAATTGTTTGAAATAACAATAGACACGACAAAATAATTCTTGCTATCTTATGCTACCCCACCCCAGTTAGGCGCAAACCTATAATTTTTTTCTCGTTTTCAATTTCTGGTTAGAATTTCGCCCGCCATCGTTGATTTTTCCATAAAAAAAATGCGTATCAATTTTGTCAAGATGACTAGTGTGATTTATTTGCTGACAGTACTCTTAAGTAGCGGGCAAAGTGCGGTAATGTCGGCATCACGACTCCACAGGTCTCAAATGTCTTCACTCAGAGCCAGAACGCTCCTCATTACCAAACACTCCTCAACATTTACCTTCAATCAACTTTAATGGCAATTGTTGAGAGATGAAAGTTCAAGATCCATTCCATGATTCAATTGAAACCTAATCGATTTTGTTTCACTAGGTGTGATTTAAATTTTAGGCAATTATATACTTTTTCAACAACACCTTTAAGAAAGTGATGTGGCAAGAAAGTTTGACATACATTTATATATTCAGAATTTCAGGCAGTTTCAGTTATTTGAATGCGTTGTTTCACATTGCGTTCAGACATGAAATTACGAAAAAATTATGACAGTAGTTTGTTTTTATTTAGCAGGCATAATAAAATTTGGAGTACCTACACTATTTAACCTGTGTGATATTGATCTTTAATACAAAATCTTATAATCTTACTAATGAATACTTCACGATGACATAGATGAGTCACAACATCCTCACATAGTTACCATTATGCTGTAAAAACTCTAACAAAAACTGAACTTCAACTAATAAGGCTTCGCGGGGTCGAAAAAAGCTGACGATCGCAAGTGGCGAAGTCGTGAGCGGCGCAGGAGAGCGGAAGAATCAAGCAACTCGACAATGACGTTTTTAAAAATATGATAAACACTGTGATTTTGTATTTCTATTTTGAATAATTTTTGGATTTTGTATTTTTATAAATAAAACTCAAGCGGGTTATTTTGTGTATTAAATTGAAAAACTTATTCAGGGAACACTGGAGAAAATTTAAGAACAATAATTCAAATTTACATTAAAAGGATCGCTATTCATTAAAATGAATACTTAGTCATGTTATGAGATCTCTTAAATTTTTATTCCAAAACTGGCCTACTTTGTAGTTCCACTCTGACTCACACCTCTCATACGCTTGTTTGTTTTCTTCAACAACTTTTGTAAATCTTTTATATCACCTTTACATTCTTAGAAAGAAGAAAGAAAAAAAAAGATTTATTTATTTACCACACATTGAAACACATGGAACATAAACTGGAATAAAATACAGGCAAACATACGTGAGATAAAAAGATTGCTGGGCTCAGCATTTGTCGTGAGTACTCTAGGTCTTACTTCTTCAACTGTTTTTTGCTGTTTCTATCTTACGAGTATTATTCAACAAACTAAATTCTATTAAATTTTTGAGATACACCGTTTGTCCCTGCGGCGGGACATGGAAATGTGCACCTGCCAGAGCCAGCCACCCACGGCGCCGGCAAATATCCGCTAGTACCCCGAGCCTGACAGTGATTGGTACCCGATTTTCCAGAGCTCATTGCAGCTACTGTAAGCCTAGCATGAAACACTGTGACAGGTGATTATCTCACATTTATCCGTCAAAAAGCTGCGAGAAACTAGCTATATTAAAATATCCTCCAATAGGATCACGACATAACCATATTACGCGTGAAATCTTATGTAAGAGCCCTGGTGACAATTCTCCTAAGTCGCACTAAACACTAAAAAAGTCGCGGTCGTTTTTCGTTTCTATGGGACCCGTAACGGACGGCAGATGAAGGAATCTAATTTTGAAAGAGTAGTATATAAAATAGTACCCAATAAATATATAATTGTTGATACCTACCTGGGTCTTTTCTACTCTCTCATTACCTCGGCTTAATAATCAAAGTTCCTGAGTGTTTTCTACACTTACATCACCTAGGCTTCACCATCAAACTTCCGGACATTCCTGAGCATCATGAACAGTTGGAGACATACCTGAGTAGCACCATGCGGGCCAGACGACCGGAGCCTCAGCGTCCAGGGCGCGTCGAGCGGTGAGCGAAGCCAGCATCAGCACGGCACCAGCGTCTTCGGCCTCCTCGTCATGGCAATACCTTCCGAAAACATTGCCCTTTCAAAAAAACTACCAAATCATCGTCTATTGTTTCAGACGTCACCAAGTCCTAGCAGTTGTAGTTAATCTTTAGCTACATTTATGATGACCCCGTAGCCTAGTTGGTTGTACGTCCGCCTGCGAAGCACAAGGTCGCGGGTTCGAATCCCGCTCAGTGCAAACATTCGTGTGATGAACACTTGTGTTTGCCTTGTGTCTGGATGTTGTATATTTATATATGTATGTATATCAGCTGCCTGACACCCATACACGCTCAGGTGTTTTGGCCTAATGCGTTTCTGGTATTTTGCTGCGAAAGGACTCTGCCTAGTTTGGGGCCGTGTACGAGATGTCCCACATATTTATTATTAAGTATTTATGATGCTTTTCCGCCTCTGGTGCAGATGCACTAAGTACACTACCCTTGTTTCTGTTTCTTCTTCTTAAATAGGTCTGTTTTTATTATTATTATCCAAATTATGATCATCATTTGATATATTTATTTTTTAAAAGAGTAAAAAAAAATCAATTTTATTTCGCGTTTATAACTTCCGTTTGATACTTTCAAAGAAAATATTTTAGTAAGCATTTCACAGTCAATCTTAGATCTGAATGAATTCATAGAGGACAATACATTCATTTCAGTTTCATCTCTTTTATAATGAACACTTGCATCAGAGAACAAATCAGAATCTTTTAATGAATTCGGTCCAAGTTCAATCGCATTCCGGTGCGGGCGCATTCGACGGCGAAGGGACAAAAAACGCAAAGAAAATACTCGGCTATATCAAAAAGATCATAAAAAGCAGATGATTCACTGTTTACTACAAATCTGCAATCATTTTACTATGAAATATTGAAACCTTGCCCTGCTATATAACTATACATATTATACTTTTAATAATAAAATAATTTATTACCTTGCATAATTATTGGAATTATTAAATAACCGTAAATATTAATGACGATTAAAATTTTATTACTAACAATAATTACCGATATAAGTAATAACATTAATTAGTTACATTCATTTTATAATACAATATTTATAAAGATCTGTTACGATACGAGTAATTCAAAGATTACAGTATTTTTTTCCAAATGACTTTTCAACAATAATTGGGTGCAAGAAAACTGGATTGATCGAATCGATCGAATCGATTTGTGCGGTTCAGATCACTCGATGACAGTCCGGAGGTTAATACACTGAAGTCATTATCTTTGGTTTGTAACATCTCGGGCAAAAACTAGCGTTTTATTGTTTTTATAGTCTCTCAAAGATTGTCGATATCTTTGGGAGAGCGTTTTTGGGAAGATCGGTCACAGCGGTTCGGTTAACCCTGACCGTGACCGTTAAGTTTCGACACTTATCTTCGTTTCGTCTATCTAAAAAGTGCAATTGGTTTTTCTTTCTGACTTGGCGATTTGGTGCTTTTTGCTTAAGTGGGTATCATCATATCAGTTTAGACAACTTTGAAATTTTTTAACCAACCAAGCTATATAAAATTATGTGTATCGACAAAGTACAGCTGACTGTAATTTTTTTTATTGACCTATGCTTGAGTCGAAAAAGTACGACTAATCAAGTTTCACCGGACTTGCGGGAAAGACTCTACCCCAAAAAAAAGTCATGAACCAACGCCTTAGGGGCGGCTCGAGGGAGCCTCGGACCTCGGCCTAGCGCGTTGATACTGAAAAACATCGTGAAGGAGACATCGTCTCCTTCACGATGATTATCAATTTTGATTTTGATTTTGGTTTTGGCCGCGCCCCCGCCAGCGAGTATTCTATACTAGGTACTACTTATCAACTTTCCACTTATCATGCGGATTGGGGACGGCAGCAATTTTTGTGTGCACTAATTAAATTCCTATTAGGTACCTGGAAAGCGTTGGAAGCCTTGGCGGCTTAATGATTCTGACTCCAGGGTTTGTGAGAAAGGTTCGACCGATACCCACTTATGTATCCACTTTTAAATAGCTCATACCCATAGGTATCGTGCACACCCACAGAGAGAGTGGAGTTATTCCCCTAAGTTATCATTTCCTCGTAAAATAACTCTACCACCTGTATCTATATAATTAAACTGTTGAGGTCAAAAAGCTGTACTTAGAAAAAATATTCTAAAAATCGAGTCACGGGGATGTAAGAAGTAATATAGAACATATCCAGGTTTTTATCAAATATTTTGTTCCTCTGTTTGTTTGTTTGTACGGCCTAATCTCCGAAACTGTTGGACGGATTTAAATGATTTTTTGTATGGTGGTACCTTGTATCTTAGATAGTTTTTACCGCGGAAATATACCTCATTCCTACGGGAAACTACACGGAAAAGTCAAAATACAACGCGGGCGTAGCTGCGGGCGGACAGCTAGTACATAAATAAATCTTTGAAGAAATAAAGCAAAATTAGATAATATAAAGCCCTTCTCTAATCTAAGTTAATGCATCCGCAGTCATAATATTTACGGTCTGCCATATAATTTCTGGTAAACTGTAGCAGGCCATTCGAGTTTAACTTTTACCTCTAACCGTATCTGCTATCTCGTTAGCCCGAGCCGCCATCTACTGGCCATAAACACTTCCTACCAGCGCGCGCGCAGGGCAAATCAACTCGAGCTCTACTTTCAACCGGACCTTCCGTGACAATGGTCAAATTTAAAATCGTTCCGATTTCAAATGGCCGGCAGGCGTGTTCTAGTTGCACGCGCTAAGCTGCCAGTGTTATTTGGAGCTAAGAATGCTCTTATAGGATAGATAACACTGAAAATGTTAAATTCGTACAATCATTTTAGTTAAGTTTTTTTAAGGGCTTCCTATTTTAACATTAGGGTAAATAATAATTTTTGTATGGCAGGGTAACGATGTTTACACAGTGCACGCGATCATCACATCACATCAAATACTATTTCCCGAAGCGTTTCGAGCAGCCACCGTTTTCAGAGCGTCTCCATTTTTATTTTCTTAGAAATACGAGTTTTCTGCTCCCGCGCAAGTTTGATTCGTCAAATAATTAGCAATGCAATGGGAGATGGGAGATTTTCTGACAGCCTGAAATTAACAAAAAATAACGAGCTTTCTTTAAGATTTCCATAGATGATGCTAGTAAAATAGTGAGAACTATGAGATTTATTGTAGACTTTTTGACTTTTTTTGTGTCGGATTGTACATGGTTCTGACTGAGATTTATTTTAGGATAATTAGTTGATTAATTTGAATATATTTTATAATCCAATACTTCTGTATTTATAACCTCACTTTTTACTAGTGCCATCTATTGAACCGTTTTGTAAGGAAAGGATTCTATTAATTTGCTACTGGAAAACTTCCCATTACAGGTTGATAAAACAGCATCCGTTATTTTGCAATAGAAGTTCAGAGCAATAAAAACGTTCTGTTTGTACTCCAAGACTCCAACCTCAGTTGATTCGCTATTACAGCTCGGTGCACCGAAGTGTCCGCGAGGCGTGTCCGGCGGCCGGCCAGGTGCTCGGATCGTGCGCGCGCGCCGCTCGTCAATTGCCGCTTTTTTCAACCGTTAGAGAGAACTGAGGAGACACGCGAGCGACCGGCGAACTCACATCTACGCTGTACAGGACGATGCTGTGTGTGATAAAACTGTGATATACCTAGGTCTTACAATATTTTTTTAACTACATATACTAATACTTGTAAATGACAGCTTAGCAAATAGTGACAAGACATGTTCCGTCAATGGTTTAGAGTTACTTTTCCAATATTTCTCGCAAAACAAACCGGAAAGAATTTTGACACTACCACACAAAATGGTATAAGAGCGTCGGTGGCCAAGTAGCTAGGCCCGTTGACTTCCATTCCGAAGTTCGCGGGTTCAAACCTCGGCACGTACCAATGTGTTTTCTTTTTTTGGAATTCATATTTATGTTTATTCGAGGCTCTTACGGTTAAGGAAAACATCATGAGAAAACCTGCACACACCTACGAAGAAATTCAAAGGTTGTGTGTGAAGTTGGGCCAGCGTGGTCGACTAAGGCCTATTCACCCTGGTATCAGGGTAGGCTCGAGCCCCTCAATGGGGACATATATGAGCTATGTTAACGACGAAACAAAATGATAATTTTAATTGGGCAGTATTAATGGACGAGAAGTGATTTTCTTTTTGTTTCTGGAATAAGTTTATTTAGGAAATTTGATCAAATCTATTGATTAAGTATGTCCTTTTTATTTTTGCTAAACCGTCCCTTACGCCCTAAAACACAACAAAAATTGAATGTTTAGGTAAGTAATGCATGCCGTTAGGTAAAAGAGCGAGTCTTTATTATGTATGTAAAATTTTCTTCTTTTATCTCTTCAATCTTCTTCAATTTAAAATGTTTAGATGTGGTGGAAACCAGCGACCACTTTCTAAGCGGTTTCTATAAACTACCTTCTCAAAACTGTCTGAATGAATCTAGATAGGTAATTACTGAACATCGAAACCTAGCTACTTACTTTGTTTACACAGAACATTCAGTCCAATCTCTACCCCGAAGCAACACCAACTTTATTACCATAACTGTACCGGCAGCTCGCTTCACGGCTATTATGTCAGAACACAGCCTCGAGTGTTAACAGTTCTAGGATAGGTTTAGCATCACCCTGTGTATAGGAGCTGTGTAGAAAGCGGTGCCAATTACGCGGCGGCTACCGTCGCCCGCGCACCGGCCACCCTAGACGATCGGACCACTTTGTGACATCCTGTATCTCACTCGACCTGGAAATCTGGAGTAATGAAGACACGGCTATCTGGCTAACCTTACCTAACAGGGCTTCGTGTGATGGGTATGTGAGCGAGTTGTTTCGATTGACTTTCGAAATTAATGTGAAACTTCACGTTGTTTCCTTTTTTTAAACATATGAAATATCAGACAGAATATTCTGTATGTTTGGCAAAGTTGTTTATCCATCTCGTATTAATATAATTTACTCATCTCTATATTAATAGAGCCGCGATACTTTTCAATTCAACAATTTGAACTCGTTTTGGAAGTCAGCGATAATCCTATATTATTCGATCATGTTAAGTTTTTTGTTAGAATTGTCTTCTTCACTAATTGACAAACAAATCGTCACCTATAAAGTTATGAATTTGCACTTATACCTATGTGACTTTAAGTAGGATAGGACTGTAATAGGGCCCATATAGATAGAGTAAAATAAATGAATTTTTCAAAAGCTCTCTCGGAATAAGTGGTTAAATAGAGTTATATTCCTTTTGGGGTGTTTATTATCAGAAAAAGTGCTCGTTTGAAATATGGCTAAGATGCAGTCAGTCGTTGTAGAATCGCTTTAATGTCGCTTCCTAGAGTGTGCTTGAAGTGTTCAACATCCATATAGGGATGTTATGACGTTGTTCTAGTTTCTACTAGACACGTTAAATAGAAAATTGTTTGAATAAAGATGGTATTTTAGATAGTTTAGAAGGGCTTAACTTTTAGCTTGACATTTATTATAGGTAAGTATAATCTATCAAATTGTATGTTCTAATTTGTCATCCTAGAGCATTAATAAAAATAAAAAAAAACATTTATTTCAAGCGTAGCCCATAGATGAGTTAGTAAAAATGAAAATGTTAGTACGTAAATTTATTATTAATTTACAGAAGTTTGTGCATAATGTTTACAAAGGTTTATTGTAGAACTAAATAAACTTTTGTTACAGCTTTTATTTTTATGAAGTAAGTATGGCAATAATTTTATCAAAATCTTTGTTTTCTATTGTGTTCTGAATATGAGTCTAAACCAATCTGTATATTTTATTTCAGTTAAAATATACTTAAACAGTTTATAATTTTTAACATGGAAATGATAGAGAAAAGTAAAACAGTGACACATAGTGTCTAAAAGAGAGATCCAATCTGAGAGCAGAGTAAATAAATAAAAGAGTAAATACTAAATAGTGAGTACGATAAATAGAAAAAACAAAACAAGTTTGAACCACGACACCCAAACATCGTTGTTCTTAACGACCGTTTTATTTTCCATTCGGTTTTCAAAAACCTATGTGACATAATAAGTAGGTATATTTAGCATTCTATTACATAATCAAAATCTAACATAGTTCTCTTGCCCGATAACAATATTCTTGGAGATCAATTTGATCCATATCTAAATAAGTATCGTGGTCAAATCGCTATCCGACAGTTCACATCTATCGAGCGTGTAACAGTCGATATTATGTCGATATCGACTAGTGTTGTCCGTGTTCTCGGCCACGTTGAATTTATGAATGGGTCCAGAGCGTGGTGGGTGCTTTAGGGAGGGGAATGTCGATGGGTGGTCGATGATTTGCGTAATCAGACGGATACATTGCAGCCCATGAACCTTTATTATATTTTTTTTCATTTCATTTTTTTAAATTGTTTTTAATGCCTTATTAATGGCGATGGACGGTTCTTTTTTCTTTTTTATTTTGTTTGTTTCGATTAATTTAATAAGTAGCCCTCATACTATGTCTTCCACACAACACCATAGGAAGAGGAAATGTCTGGAAACCAGCGTTGGGTGAACCTCTGTGGGCCATTCAACATGAGCTGAGACATTGCCTTTTGCCTAAATTACTAATTGTTGGTACCTACTTCATTGGTTATTTTTTATTTAAAAAAATTTTATTTGTAAAAATTTCGGAATTGTAACATAAGTAATGTATGTAAATCTGTTTAAGTAATTTAGGCAATAAACTTGATTTGATTTGATTGATTTGATTTGATACATTTTTGACTTGGGAGGATTGTAAATCGGCGAAATTGCCAATGAATAAAAACTAACTGGAACTTCGAAGTTTATGTAGTTTGTATAGTCGATGCATTTACATATATGACGTTAATATACATAATATACATATATATATTATTGAGCAGCAATTACGAGCTATTCAACTGTCTTCACAAATATTCATAATTATTGCTAAAACAAATATTTATATTTTCTCAAATATAAGAAAAAAATACTCAGACATAAAACATGTCTATACAAATCTTCAACACCACAACCAATACTACTATATTAAGACAAATCACCTTTCAAATTCACACAAACACATCTCATGAACACATATCAACACAATATCAATACTCATACAAATACGACTCTAAATCATAATACTTAGTTATGCATAATTCATATTCTCATATTAGCATATGGCATATGATGTGGCTACATTTCAGTACATCAGTAATAAGGCCTCACAAGTGGTACAGTCAAGAGCACGTCAAGCACAACAACATAGATTTTCTACCGTTCTTATGTCCGTTGATTAGAAAGATAATTGGGATGCGAGTGTTCAACTTACCTAGCACTTGACTGTACCATACAAGAGTGAGTCCTAACACTGAACTTTGTAAAATCATTTGTCATAAAAGAAGTCATCTATATTTTTTATCTTTCTTTCTGAATTGACCACTGCTTGTATCGCAAAATCGATTTATGTAACAGGTTTCTTTGGACTTGTAAGTGAAATCCCAAAGACAGAAACTTCTCACATGTGTACTGAAAATTTCTAACTTTTCAATAGCCTGTAAAAGGTAAATTAATTTATTCCAACTTTCTAACTATTTGACGATCAAAGTTATTAGGGTTACACAGGTGAGTGTTCCAATGCAAATTCCTGGATTATGTACGAGTACATACATTGAAAAGCGTATTTACGACCCACAAAATCCCCATTGACCACACCCAAAACCGCCTCTCAAAGCCAGTTTCGGATATTGAATTATATTTATTCTTTCAAAACGCTGTTTCGGGTGTGGCTATAGCAGTACTATTATTTTCTTCTGTGGCTAAAGGGAAGAAAATTCCTATGTATCTAGTGAATCCTTATACACTTTAGTTTTAACGTTATCAAACCCTATTGAAAGCGTTCAATCAGTACCTACAACATACAACTTACGGTCTAACATGCTTTTACTAGTAGATTTCAGATAAACCCGGTACAATAATGAATCTGTTACAATTCCGATCGCCGCCAATTCATTAATGTTACGAGAACTTGTAGGTCTTAAATTAATGATCGGGTCGAAGGTAAGCCGCGGCTGGATCAAAGAACGGTTCTATCGAAGTATGATTTATTTAAGCGGCCTCCCAGACGTGGACATACTGAATAAATTATGCTGTGGTTAATAGCGACCTCACAGTGCGCTGGGAGACGGGTAGGAGTCTTCCGGTAGGTTAGGTTTAATTTAGGATGTGTGTAAGTACATTTTTTTGTGAATTTCTGTTGAAGTAATAGACCTTATGGTCGTTATGAATGAGAAAATAGCTACTATCTTCTATGTATTGAAGAGTATATTATCATAAAGATGATTGCAGCTTATTTAAATAAATATTATTATTAGTAATGGTTTTTGTTGATAGAGATGTGTGCAAACCAAAAAGGTGTCTTTATAATTAGCATAGCAGCGTACCAGAAATATGATGGTAACAATTTTTGATAAACAAAGCTAAAAATAAAATGTGTACAAATATAATACTGTGTCCTTAGAGTATAAATAGAAAAAAATGTTTATTTATTCTCTAAGTCTGTGTCATTCATTATATAAGCCATGCCAGAGGCTTCAAGCGGCTCAATAATTATGTCTCCAGGGTTACTAAATTCGGTCGATGGCCTTACAACTCACACGACGAGATAAAAAAGGTGACTTAATCCTACTACGATTCCACACTTCAAACTAATTACGCGTACTAAGTAGTCAGCTGCAACAATATCATGAAACACGCAACTCTTTTCATCAATTCAACGCTTTTTCATACTAACAGGAGAAATGTACTGAGCGCACCAACAATTAGTTTTAATTAATGGTAATGTTTCAAATTCGAACGCGTCGGTTACGCAGCGCCCGCGCCGAAATACCGCCATTAGATTGATTGATGCTCGTTAACGGAACAATGTATGCTGTAGGCTGCTTTTTGTACACGTAATGATATTTTTAACCCAATTAATTATGTAATAATGATATCAAACTATCATCAATTTGACGATTCCATTGGGCAAGGTTTCGATCATAGTAATGAAGATGCGTGAAGGCAAACTGATGGTAAAATTCGTGTATTGTTTATAAGAGAAAAAAAATATGAAAAAGTCGAATAAACTTATTTCTAATAAAAACTACAGTTAATTGGAAAATAATATCACTTTTATAAAACACACGTTTTTACGGGTATTCCCCACGATTTACTTTAAAATTGAGCTTACCAATATTCCACGATTTTCGAGGACCTCTCTCTCTCTCCGCGAAAATCTAAAAATGTTTATAACCTTTTTTTCTGTGATCCTTACCTATTATGTGTGATTTTAATGCAGTTTGACCTAAAAATCGATTATTAAGTTTTTTTATATATGTAATAAATGCGATAGCCTCAAACAAACACTAAAACTATGCTTACAATTTAAATTCCTTTTGAATACTTCTAGATACGGAAGTAAACAATCTACCGTTTTATTAAATCTAAAACGATCGACGCTCTTATGATGTGCGTGAAATTGATAATGAGTCCTATGGCATTGTTAATAAAGGTGATTCCAAATATGTTTTTAGATTAGAAATGGTTAATTAAGATTTAACAAGTTTATCTGTAGTGCTTGGTACAATCTGACAGCTTTGAACGCAATCTCAATGTATTGTAACTACGAGAAAGTCCAATATGTTAATATTGTACTTTTTCTGTTTTTTTTTTTGTATAAATAGCATTATGTATAGTCAAGTTCACAAGTGCACATCATCATATCCCGTGTTTTTATACTTGCAGACAATTTTTTTCTACAAGGTTTGTTTTTTATTTTTTGTTACGTATCCATTTTTTCCGTTCGAGATGGACGTTTTCGGATTCGGAACGGAACCGGACGTGGTGCGTAATCTCCCTAACTAAGGGATTCAATATTTTACTTTAAATTATATGTCCTGAATGCTTTTGGAAAAAAGTTAATTTAAAGTATAGATGCACTTGATTGACTGGACTTATGAACGTGACCGTACCTATAGGTACCTACTTACAGAATTACTCTTATGTAAAATTATTCATATTTATTAATTGTACTACAAAGAATTATTTTTAATTATTAAGAACTAGCTCTCCACCGCACGCCTCTGCTCGAGTAAGCGTGAATGATGTATTTTCCGCAATAAAAGCTAGTGTATGTCCTTTTCCAAGGTCTTTTATTTTATATCTCTGAACCAAATTTCATCAAAATCAGTTCAGTGGTTATGGCTTGAAAGCGTAACAAACATACAGACAGGGTTACTTTTGAATTTATAATACTATTAAGTAGGAGGGCTTTGATGGTTAGGTCTATTACTTTAGATTAGATACCTACATTTTATGCTACGCACGATTCCAAAACGCCCCCTAACTATGCCATAGTATTACATGATAATTAAACCAATATCAATAACCGTTTTCACACTATAAGATAATCCTAATTTTAAACACCACCCGTTAGTCATATTTTCATCTGAGTCGTTGTGCCGGAACAATAGATCTAGAGCGAGGATGCGCGGAGGTTAGGCCAAGGTTCGAAGCCGGGCCATGCCTTTTGTTCCAACTGGGTTACAGGTAGGATTGCAGTAATTACTGAACTACTGTAATTTGTTAAATATTGCGGCTTAGTCACTGTTGAATGCAGTTGATAAGTTGTCATAGCAAGGTTGTGTGCTGTGTTTATATGTGGATATTAATACGCGTTTTTCATTAGGAGTTAACAGCTAAATCAGGGTCTTAGTCTACCACGCTGGCCCAGTGCTGAAGGCTAGTATTTTGTTATTCGTCAGTCGACAGTATCTGAAATATTTATATACAGTAAAATCTAGTTGTCAGGTTAAGACGATTTAAAAAAATTACACCATGATTTATTGCTATTAATCGTCAAAAACTCAACAAAGCGAAAATCTCAAATTTCCCCTATCAAAGTGCATTTGACCTAAGCCTCCTTTACAGATAATTAGGCTCATTATTCCGTGCACCGATGTCACTAATGCTCCTATAAAGAGCTGGCCGTTTGGGCGTCCAGCGCGTCCTACAAGCGACCTTCGCGAGAGGTCGGCCGGCCGCCACTCCGGCGCATTACCATACGAACAAAGCGCTCTCTGAATAAAGACCACTTGACGCACGACAGAGAGAGGAGGGCTCGTAAAATGACGCTTTCCATTTAAGTTCTGACCATTCATTCGTTATACAGTGGAGACATGAGTACTTGAAAATCCAGGCGGACCCACTAGTGAAACCTAGCGGTGGAACCAACCGTCCGAAACGGAGATTTCCTCAAGTCCGGTGAAGCTGGATACGTCGATTTTGCAGCACAATCGTAATTAACTACGCGATAAAAAAAAATTAGTATTATAAAATCTATCTGACGCTGCTACGTACTGATTTTCGACTTTTCCCGTGGGAATGAGATGTTTTCCTTAATCCTCAATCTATCTCTACTAAGGAAAAAATTTCGAAAACGGACAAGGGTTGCTGTGAAAATAAAAAATGGAGCGATTTAGGGAAGCCAATGGGCAACGCAACAAGTACAACACAGATATAACCTCTAATTCAAAACTACTATGTAATCTATGTATGTATATATAAAAGAAAGTCGTGTTAGTTACACTATTTATAACTCAAGAACGGCTGAACCGATTTGGATAAAAATTGGTAGGGAGGTAGCTAAGAACTGGGAGAAGATTTGGCTGAATACTTTTTATGCCATTCCCGTCGTTCCCGTGTGACGTGACGGGAAAATATTTATTTCCCACGGGAAATCCTGTTAACGCGGGCGGAGCCGCGGGGCGCTTACTAAAAAATATATGGACTCGACTCGTGTTTGAATTTTAAAAATACAAGTTACTAATTTTTTTAGTTCTTTTTTACCCATGTTATTTCTACCAATTTCTTTTTAATGTGAGCATGAGTTAGAATGTGAGCTTCTTGCATGTGGCACATTTTTTTATTTTAGTCTAAAATTCAATCAATCTTATGCGATTCAAGAAGCATATCTATGAGCGGCAAGTTAGCGCCCCCATTGTAAATCGGCCGGCTTTATCATGCAAACTTGTTGCGGAGTTCGTTTAGTTCGATCCGAGACGAAACAATTTATGTGCCGGCCGGGACGCAGACACCGACTCGCTAAATAATACCTTATGTACTGTAATACATAAGATATTATCTAAATAAGATACTGATGATGATACTTGTTGAAAACGAAAACTGCAGATTTATTTAAATAATAGGCTACGCCCGCGTTGTTTTCCGACTTTTCCGTAGTAATTTTTAACTATCCCACGGGAACTGTTTAATTTTTCGCGATTAAAAGTATTCAAGATTTTGACCAGGAATGTAAAGAACCACCATGCAAAATTTCATTCGAATCGGTTTAATCGTTTCGGAAATTAGCCCGTACAATTAGACAAACAGACGGAGAAACAAAAAAAAATTGTCTGAATATGTTCTATTTCACTTCTTACATCCTCCTGACTCTGATTTCATTTTTTTTTTCTAAGTACAGACATTTAACCTCTACAGTTTTATTATATAGATTGTAGTCATAAAGTAACTGAATCGTTATAGGCTCATTGAATGAACGAAAATTATCTATTCTACTTAGATCATATAAGTAAGGTATTATTTAGTTCCTCAAAGATGGACTCGAGCCAACCCCGAAACGAGATGTGTGGTGTGTGTAGCTAAATAACAAAATGAAAATTATGTTTTTGATTTTAGAACTTAGATGATTGTGTCCAGTAGACCTAGTGTCGGTGTCAGAAGGAAATCCCTCTGAGTGACCAAGAGAAGCCGAAAAAGGGTCTTAGAAGAGCACGGAAGATAGCAATGGGATCCTCAATGACCGTCTACTGGTCCTCAGTTACCTAACAACTGGACCTCTCCCTCCGACATTCCTCTTGACATCGACACGGCCGAAAATCGCGGTAGCCCTACTGAGTACACATCATCACTACATAGTATAAAACAAAGTCGCTTTCTCTGTCCCTATGTCCCTATGTCCCTATGTATGCTTAAATCTTTAAAACTGCGCAACGGATTTTGATGCGGTTTTTTTAAATATATAGAGTGATTCAAGAGGAAGGTTTATATGTATAATACATGCATAATATACTCAACGATAACCCATAATAACCATTTTCCCGAGCGGAGCCGGGGCGGGTCGCTAGTACATAATACAATATACAAAATATATAAAGCAATGCTCTTTGACCTAACAGTCCTAAAACATCTACTAGGTAATTAAATAATGTAAACGAAACGTGGTAAGTGATTTAATTTTTAAAGGAATCAGCATTTAAAACCAAATAATAACTTCACGTAGAACAATTAATGAAGAATGCGTCGACAAGGCTATTCTGCCCAGCAACGAATATTCAAGCAAAACATAATCGTAAGTACCAAGAATACTCACGACTTTCAACAAAACGAGTAACCAATTAGTAATTTATAAAAAGTAATACCTACATCGCTTTATTTTTGAAAATTGACTCCTATTATCATTTAAGTTATTTTATTATCATCATCATCATTATTACATTAATCATCTCATAAGACGCGCCAGTTTGCCTGAATTTCGATTCGAGCCTCTACCAGCCACTCACCCGCCTCTACGTGTTATAATTTTTTTAATATATTATATAAAATACAACTCCTTAAACGAAAATAACAACACCCATCTTTAGCATAAGCTTTACGAGAATGGTTTAAAATTGCAAACAACATAAATAAGATTCATGAGTAATGCATTGCCTGATAATAACTTAGGTAGGAATATAAACAACAAGTCCACACACACACGCACACACACACATACACACTAAATTTTATCCCAGTAGCAATTTGACGTAAGAGCAAATCAAGTTGTTCGTAGACGCACGCAGATGTAAAAATATAAAGAAATTATGAGAAAACAAAAGTTACATCAATTTGTTTTGTCACTGTTACCTTTGTAATTTTTTCCCTAGCCATTGTTCACCTATGGCTGGGCAAAGGCCTCCCGTTCTTATACGTCCTCTGCTAAATATTATAAATACAAAATTACAGATTACAATAAAATTAGGTAGGTCAGTATGTATTTCAATTTCGTATAAAAGCTGGATGAAATTAGAAGAAAGGATTTAAAGGCAACTTTTTATGTGTGGTGGCATGGAACAGAAATCTAATAAATAAAACAATGAAAGAGGAAACTTGTTCAGTGAAGTCTTAGAGCAACGCGGGCAAGGCCGGCGTTGCTCTAAGAGTGAAGTGAATAATACATTTTATGAAAACCGATAATATTTTTTTCGAACCATCAAAATTATAAGCGACAGATGTAATAAAATATCCATGAAAAAGTATAATTACTTACAATAACTGTTCTACTTTGTGGCGTGTGTCTTTATTTCCTAACAGTGCAATTTTAGCATTAAATGTTGACAATACAATAATTTAATATAACTGTGATTTTAAATTGTTTTGACCAATTAGCACAATCAATTAGTCAATTACATGCATTATTCATTTACAATTATTTTGCTGGTTAACATCTATAAAACACGTCTAATAAAATTCTTATTACGTCGTCGCTACTGGTTATTCGATAATTGCGTATTAACCTTTTTAACCTTTTCTTAGGGCATTCCTAGTCGAAAGCCGAAAGACCTGCGTTGACTTTTGTTTTTTACCAACTTCAAAAAGCTAAGTCTTTATCATTAAGCGCATAAGTTAATTTTAATCAGGTAGTTGTTGAAATAAATATATACACATAAAATAAATCAGTATCGTAATTCTCTGTATGTAGCTATATAATTTTTTCAGCATAAGACGAACATATGAACATAAATAGACACGAATGAACTTTTAGAAATACCTAGGACAAAATACATACCAAAACTTAGGTTCTTCAATTTTTGTGTCACTTCAAATCTAGATAAATATGACCAATATTCCTAAGCCAGGCTTCTGGTGCTTAAGTCTTTATTGACTTGCAATGGCACAAAATGCACGAGTAGTGACGCGGAGCGGCCTTGCAGGTTGCACCTACATGATTATGCCATGTGGGCCGCGGGGCTTTAAAATAAACATGCAAGCCGAGACTGGCTGGAAATATCCAGGAACTAGGGCCACAAATATGTCTATAAACATTGTGCACTTACGTTGTTTTAAGATTTTTATAGTTGTAATATGTAACAATTTTCCCTTGGCGAAAAGTTTGAAGAATAAACAGGAGACAGTTTTCGTTTGAATAAGGCCTTTTTTTCTGATTTTATAGTTTTTAAGTTTTATAAATAATCGCTTTTGAGTTTTAACGCGTGTAGGTGATTTAATATTAATAATACTCTCGCCCTTGTACATGAATTTTACAGTATACTACCTATTTTCAATCTCTTAATTTACCTGCAAAATAAAAATACAAAAGACTGTTCAGCCTCATTTCAAAAACGAATATTAACTAAAGTAGGTACCTACAAAATTAAATACAGTAGCGTACTATTCTGTTAGTTTACTTGGCCAGGTATGTAATAATTATAGTACCTAATACAGGTTTTTCTAGTGACCCGTCGAGTCACAAGTCACGGACGTCAGATCAAGCGAGATACGAGATACGACTCATCGACACGTAGATTTATGGCCACTTCACCGTGTTTGTACAGAAAATAAATCAAATAAATAATTACACGTTGTACTCATATTAGAATTGCCCGTATTTGGACACTAAAAAAGCAACACTATGTTATAAAATTTCATCATTTGGCGAAGACCAACGCTAACGTTGCAGGAGCAAATAAGGGACACCCCTTCCAATTTATACGCAATAATTTTTAAATATGTATGTTTTACGAATACTTTATTTATATCCTTTTAAAATATGTTAGCATTTCATAATTTCTACTTTACAAAAACTTACTCTCGATTGGGAATGGTATCGTCAGAGTAAAAACTTCTCTTGTAAAAAATGAACATATAAATACCTAAATGAAGTAATTGTACTAAGTTCAGACAGAATTATCAATTGCTACGTATTCTGCTACGAAGTGCTACGGCAAGTCATCGTAGCGAGCGTAGCGCTCTACAAAATCTACTTTGTGAGCTATGTGTGACATCTACATGGTCTTTTTGTTATATATCATGTTTGCAAGACATTATGTCATTATATTCTGTCTCTGAAGTATTTACTGATATGTCATGTGCCACAGGCTTTGCCTACTTTGGGGTAAAGTAGTCGTGTGTGAGATATTATAATTTTCCTATTATAATTGCAAATGTATTTCATCATCATCATCATTCAGCCAGTAGACGTCCATTGGTGGACAAAGGCCTCCCCCAAAGGCAAATTTATTTAGTTTTAGTATTTTACATCTTTATTATTTTTAAATATAAACTTAACATTCGACTAACCTCTTGTATACGTATCATAGGGGTCACGCATGACCTTGCCAAGCGCAATTATTAGCACCTGCTGCTTGCTTGCTTACTCTACTACTTGCTTGCCTACTCTACTGGTTTTTGCACGTAAGACGTACGCTATGTCATGTCATGATGACCGCTGATTATGATTAGTGTTAGACATGCCAGAAAATGTGGCCAATGCCCTTAAGTGCACTTTTTTTTTCTTAAGCCCCATTTGCAAGGTGCACTTTCTTGTCTATCTCAAAATTATTTATTTATCAATTTTCTCTGACTACCGTATAGGTTGGCTGGAAGAGATCTCTGCGTAGAGATAAGCTAGCCTTTGTTGTGAAAATTCTGACTGATGTTGTTTTCCAACTCAAATCAAACTCTTTCTTTAGGTGTTTAAAAGGCGACTATATAAATATACTCAGGGAATATGCCGCAGCAATTACTTGTGCTTGGATTGGAATTATCAACAACAACTGCAAACCCCAACCCGCCTCCCAAGCGTGAGAACTATCGCAACACCTTATCCTTTGTGCTAAACAGTTCGAATTTATGAATAGAAATGTTTATCCTTTTTGTGACTCCACAAGCAGTTTTAATTAAAATAAACTTAAATGACAAAATAAACAATAAATTGAATAATGCAATGATAATATGTCAGTAAGTGACTATGTTTCAATAAAAGACATACTATAGGTACGCATTACAACACATTTATAATTACTATAGGATTAGATAAATAGACAGAAAGAAACCATAATACGAGTATAATACTTATCTTATAAAACTTGTTTCACGAGATTTGACTTCAAACTTTCGTAGTTTATGACATTAACTACGAAAGTTTGAAGTCAAATCACGTCGATACGAAGAAATATGCGACGTAAGCGCATCTATGTCCGTGACCATTACGAGTAATGCGTGGATTTTATTGAGCTGTAAAGTTGAGGAAAACGCGAGGATTGCCCCTCGACCTGCGCAGGAGGTCAGCCGGTAACCTGCGGGTGCAGACGCGGCGCAAGAGTTAAAGCACAGCGATTTAGAAAACGCTGCCAGAATAGCTACACTAACAAAGTGTCTGGGGTAGAGTCCGGTGAAGCTTGATACGTCGTACATTTCCGACACAAGCGTAGGTCAATAAAAAAATCTAATAAATTATGGTAGTGATCTTTTCCTTAATGTACAGGATTACGGGTTTGAACCCTGCCTAGGACAAAGATTCGTTTAATAAGCACTCGTGTTTGCCTTGTCTCTGGATGTTGTATAATTCAATTTGGTATGTAATATCACCTACCTCTCTCTCACCCATAGTACGCTCTGCCTAGTTTAGGATTAGAAGACAGTGTGGAAGATGTTCCCCTAAGTTTATTTATTTATAAAAATACAGGGGTTATTTTTACAGTACTGATAGTACCTATCTGAACCTTAAAAAATCGAGAAGAATATAAAATATACATTGTAACTGTTGATAGGGTATTACTGCCTTTGAATCACAGGTTCTCGGATTTGACATTTGTGTGAAGTTTGTTTAAAAACTGTTTCTGTGTAGCGTCGCATCGCCAGTAATAGTGGTCAGACACATAACATTTGTCTTGTCTTTGAAGTTCAAAGTTTGAACTGCCTAGTCTGGGATAGACTGTTTTCTGTGCATTGTCCTCACATATTATTTACTATTCACATTTGAATCTTGTAACTTAGACCTGCCATATAGGACATAACATTCTTAGCACCTCGTGGTACATAGTGCCAATGCAGCCATTAGATAACTCTAAACCATGTCAATGGTGCCTGATCGAGTCTTGACCTTAACCCTTCGAGATTAACTACAAAAGATTATTATACCTAGTCATTGCCTGGTAATACCTAAGGCAAGTTACGAGCAGGGCTCAAGTGACATTTCATACCAAGATATAGTAGCTATAATATAAATTTTAGCTCTTAATATATCGTTTTAAAGTTTTAATAGTGTATTTAGAGCTGAGATAGTAATGGATGGTTATAATAAACTAATCTTTCCCGCGATAAAAGCAGCCTATTTTTTTTCTCAAGGTCTATTTTATCTTGTACCAAGTTTCAACAACATCGCTACAGTGGATTCGGAGCCTATTCGATTATCTATAATAATATAACATTCAATACAAACTCTCGGACCAATCGATTAAAATAAAAAAAATCTAAATAATATGTTTATCCGAAATAAAATTTACAAGGGAGTCACGGAAAGAGCGGAGAGAGACCTTTGCCCAGCAGTGGGACACGCATGGCTAGATAATTAAGATAAGATAAGATTTACAAAATTATTTAGCAAAATATATATAATAATTTAGTAAATAAAGCAAACAAACAAT
The DNA here is from genome assembly GCA_948473455.1 of Teleiodes luculella. Classification (NCBI taxonomy): domain Eukaryota; kingdom Metazoa; phylum Arthropoda; class Insecta; order Lepidoptera; family Gelechiidae; genus Teleiodes; species Teleiodes luculella. The sequence continues at coordinate 11,137,332 of OX419590.1, forward strand.
CAAATCTTTCCTCCTTATAAAATTAATATAAACAAATCATTAGTAAAAATTAATTATTTTAATTTTGGTATTGAATCATCTCCTTTAGTTTAACAAATTTTTCTCTTCTTCTCTTCTATTCCTATGGGTGCTTATTAGGTGATTATATGGTTACGTATTACAATCTCTAAAGTTCATATATCTAACTTTGTAATGCCTACGGACGAAAGGCCTAAAATTTAAAACACCTATTGGACGAAAGGCCTAAAGTATAAAACACCTATGGACAGAAGATCTAATTTTAAAACAACTAAGCATTGTTTGGTCTAAACTTTATAAGACCTACGTTTCCAACGCCTAAATCAGCTGATAAATCTGGGGGCTTAAAAGCGCCATTTAAAAATTGAATTCTAAGAGAACCGCGAGCCGATTCGTATTTAACGTAAAATGGTCAATCCTTATTACATTTCACTTATAATTCAGCTTTCTGGTGAATCACCGAAGATTCTTGTTTTTAAAATATTGGTACTTGTTTTTTTTTTTGTGAAAAAGTAAATAATATAAAAATAAATAAACTATGGGTAATAATAAAAAATAAAGCCCCCTTTATATTAATTTTACTTCATTAATTAATAATATTTAAAAAGATTATAGTAAAGCACCCCTTCTTAATTTTTTTGTAATAAAATAATAGAAATGAAGGAGGGGGCATTTTTTAATATATTTTTTCCATATTAAAAAATAAAGAAGGGTGGCATTTTATTTTATTTTTATTTATTTTCTAATTATTTTTCAATTAAAAATATTAATAAAAAAATAAAAAAATGGGGGCAATTTATTTCATTTTTATCAAAATTCCAAATTAAAATTAATATAAAATAATAATATAAAAGGGGGCATTTAATTATATTTTTTTTATCACAATAAATAAAAAATATTAATAAAACAATGAAAAAGGGGGCAAATAAAAATATTAATGAAAAAAATAAAAAAGGGCGCTAATTTTTTTTTATAGAATTCCATATTAAAAATAATATTAAAACAAAAAAGGGGGGCATTTTTCCTTTTTTATTTCTTAATATATTTTCAATTAAAAATATTAATAAAAAAAAATTGTAATGTTTAATTTAGGTAAATTGCACCTTTGACATAAACATTATGATTAGAACGCATTACATACCTATTGTTTTATTTAAAATACCCGGTCGCCTACTTATAGTTAACGACTATTAGATATTATAATATTAAGCTTTTCGTCCATTAGATTACTTAAACTTAGACATTATAAATTTAGATATAACAAAAGTTAGCTATAACGACTATTAGATGTTTTAAAATTAGGCCTTCTGACCATAGGTGTTTTGAAATTTAGGCCTTTCGTCCGTAGGCATTACGACGTTAGATATATGAACTTTAGAGATTGTAATACGTAACCGCTTATTCACACGGCAGCGGTGTATTTTGCTTAGAAAATAGCTTGGACGATGAAGACATTGAACTTGGCCTGCGTATGACGTGCACTTAACGAGGGGCTGATGCTTGCTCTAAGACATGTTTATTCGGACGCCCACGCAGTGACCCCACGCGTGGCTCGTGCCGGCGCGTGTCTTAAATTGTAAGTTGTAACGAGGTGCATTGCATGCTACCTCGTTGCCTCGTTTCTACTTCATTTCTCATCTCATTTACCATTTCTTTCTCTAAATTTGAATATTTAATTTTGGAATTCATTCAACAATTCATCCGTCAAATCATCCATTTTTATTTTCACTTATCCTTTCTCTATCAAACCTGTTACTAGGTCTCTCATCATGTTTTAACTTTAAAATTCAATAAACGTAAATAAATGTACTTCTACTGTAATTCGTGAATAAACCTTTCTAATTCAGTGCTAGTGGAAATTTGAGTTTCAATTACCATTTCTTAGCTTTCGTCGAGGAAGCTTTCGTTGAAATTACCACTACCTCAAGAGTTCACGCCGCCGCAGGCTCGCCCAGGAGCAAGGCGAGCCGCGGGTGCGACAAAGTTCAAGCACAGAATAACGAATTTATTACTCAAAAGGAGGCGCGGTCTTTCCAACCTCTTTGGTTCAAGCGGTCTTACTAACTTTCCTACATCATCAGGCAATACCGAGTGCTACCGGCTCATGAGGAAGATAACCTGATATCACTCACTATACGAGAAAACGACACAACAGTAGAAAAACTAAAAATCTACACATTGAGAATAAAAATAGTTTTTAGACTGAATCTTTATGTATATTATGGGTTGCCTGGTAGAAATTGCTACTTTAGCAATAAGGCCGCCTATTTGTACACGTATTTTGTTGTAACAGTATTGTTTAAATTTACTACTGGTGTGCAATAAAAGTATATTCTATTCTATTCTATTCTTTATGTATGTTGTCGGCAAATTATAAGCCTCCTCCTTCAATAAATTCACCTTTATTCTACTATATACCAATTTTGTATGTTTAGATATTTGGCTATCCCTATATTATCTTTTTATCCGTATCGCAATAGGCATTGCACACATCACTGTAGGATCTTTACTGCAAGTAATTTTTTTTTAATGATAATCTAAAAATCACATTCTTACTTTTACTTACAAATATAGTACAAATGTGGGATTTAAATTAGTAATTCAGATGTATTTAATATAAGTATCTTGCTTTTTAACAACTTGGATGGATTCGCTTTAATTCTGTAACTTAACCCATAAATAAAACTAAACTAAACTAAACATCCAAACTTAACACCTTTTCAAGTCTCTCGTGGCTATCTATAAACAATGCTAATATTGTAATCTAAATTCATTTCAACGAACTGACAGACGTTTGACTTTATATATAGACAGATAAACACAACAAACGTGTAAGATTACACTCTATATAAAGACATAATAAGAAAAGACTATTTGTATTGTTTCTTTATCCAAATAGAGTGATTCTGATGGAAAAATATAGATTGTAGAATCAGTAAATTAAGCTATCTAAATAGAGTGGTCTTGATGTATTTTTGTGTGATCCTACGACAAATTTATTCAAAATAGTAGGCGTTTACACGGTGTGGTCGTGTTACCATGAAAAAGGAACATAATTTACTGATAAAGACATTTAGTAATCTAAATGGGTTCAAGGGAGGTCTTTGGATCACAATGTTTACTTCAAACTTATACACCGTAAAATTTATTTGATATATTTATAGATTTTCAGAATAAGCCTGTGAATATAAACATTTTGGGGGGTGATGATGGGGCAGCATTGAAGCCACGCTGATACCAGAATAATTTGATTTTTCCCTAATATTAATAATAGCCTATTTATTATCTTATTATGAATTTGAAGACCGCCCTGCATTTAATAAAGTATTTTTAGATTGCTTACACGTGTAGAGGATATAAAATTTATACAACAGTTTTATTTAAATTTGTGAAAATAAAACTATGAAGTATTATTTTTTAATTGACCTGTGCTTGTGTGGATAAAGTACGAGTAAATATCATTAATAAAGACTCAAGGCCTGAGATACCATTAAAATTTTAACATTATTTAGTGTTATGTATAACTTGAAATAATTTTAATGCAAACTGAAAGTGTCGACATTTCAACGCACGCGCACGAATCAAGAAACAGCGATAACAAAAGAAAACTTAATTCCAAACATCTACAAATGAGAATACGCTTTCAGTTAACAGTTATAAGGTTGAATTCAGTACGGCAAAGGCAACGATAAGGACATTGTAGGTTGTAGGTTAGTAAAGAGGTCATATGATAAGACTGCTAATTAGAGTTTCAATTTACTCGAACACACCTAAAACTGCTGGCAGACTGTTGTTTATTTGTTTTTATTTTACAACGTTTGCGCACAAATTAGTAAAATGGCGGCGCTAGGTATTTGTGGTTAGCGCAACTACTATAATATTAGATTGCATAATTTTATTAACACAATATGTTAGTGTTGTGTTTGTTTACCTATACATGTTGTTTCTTCTGCTCTACCTGAGTTAAAAAGTAATTTCATTTAATAACATAAAAAATTGTATTTACAATTGAAGTCGGCTTCTTAGTAAGTAATTAGGTAATTGAAATCAATCGATGGGATCCATCATGAAATAACATAAATATATTATTAAGTTCTGCTATCAAGAATTGAGATTCACAAAATATTAATATTATATTGGCATTAATTATATTCAGTTAATGAATTTTCAATGAAACATTTTCATAATCATTACTTTTTTAAATTATAGCCCAGTAAATAGAGTATCAATAATGTATATAGTATTGCATTGTATAGAGGTATACGAGCCTCTTTTTGGGTACTTATAATCCGCCAATCACATGCAGAGGTCGAGAAGAGTGCATGCGCAGAGCAGACGGCAACCTCTCAATGTCAATTATCACAGCGGGCTTAGATCAGGGCTGCCACTCGGGAAATTCATTAACAGAATGCACCTAAACGAATAAATGGACGAAATTATTTATTTGTATGATAGATAGGTAATTTTAAACGAATAAAGATTTAATTTTATTTCACTTCACAAGGTCTTATATAAAATACAAAGCTATCTTTACTCAGCTATAAGTATAATTTTAAATAGCATTCCAGTTAAAAGTGGGTACAATTAGGTATCTTATTATTAAGTAAAGTAAGTAAAACGTTTAAACTTAAAAGTAGGTATAACAGTTTTTTAAGCAAAACTAAAATTAAGTCTTAAGTACTGAACCCTCCTACTAGAGCAGATCAACTGAGCAACTACAAGAGTTGTCATTTATTTATACTATACTGGTAGGTTTTATTTTATTAGTCTGTCTGGCGGTGTGTTCTCAGGAATATCTTTGGGGTTCTGGTACCATAGGGTGGACGGACGATCTGGTAAGGGCCGCGGGAATTGGATGCGGGCAGCGCAGGACCGATCGTCGTGGAGATCTTTAGAGGGGCTTTTGTCCAGCAGAGGTCGTCTTTCGGCTGAAACGATGATGATTTTTCCACCAGAACAATGGGCGCATACTCGTGCCGGAGACCATGATATGTTTTTTTGGATTGCAGAGCGTCAAGTAAGTATTTTACCAACCCTACAAGTTTAAAGATGGTGTACTTAGACACAAGACAAATAATAACAGCGGACCGATGACACGCGCGGCCTTCGCTCGAGCAAGGTCAGAACGACGTGCCATAACTTTGGCTATTGTCAGCCTGACGGTAGCAATAAAATTATACATTACTTTTACAGTACCTAACTGAATTCTGAAGTGTTTACTGTCGAGTTCCAATAGGTGACCTGAATCTGCAATGCACTGTCCCGCACTCATCGTTGCGCCTCTCCTTTACCATGGGTTGCCTGGTAGAAATTGCTACTTTAGCAATAAGGCCGCCTATTTGTACACGCATGTTGTTGTAACTGTATTGTTTAAATTTACTACTGGTGTGCAATAAAGTATATTCTATTCTATTCTATTCTATTCTATTCTTAAGTTAACCCATCAATCGTTTTGGTTTGACACTTTACGTACAGTAGCCAGCACATTAGGATGGACACTTTGACGTCCAGAGTGATGTTAACCCTTTATAAGGCAAAAAAAAACTTTACGAAATGTATACGTTTTCGACTTTATGTTGAGGGTATAAGGTTGAAATTAAGGTGGCAATATAGTGGCCACTGCCTTAAATTCCAAATACTTCTAGGATAAGGCCACCTTTGAGTAACTGTCCTGTGTATCACACTTATAAGATCGCACTTAACGAGCTTACAACGAATGCATCACTACATAGTATAAAACAAAGTCGCTTTCTCTGTCCCTATGTCCCTTTGTATGCTTAAATCTTTAAAACTACGCAATGTATTTTGATGCGGTTTCTATTAATAGATAGAGTGATTCAAGAGGAAGGTTTATATGTATAATACATGCATAATATACTTAAGGATAACCGACAATAACCATTTTCCCGTGCGGAGCCGGGGCTGGTCGCTAGTAAATTATAAAGAGAAAGTCTTTCTTTATTTATCATAGGTTTTTTTTTAAACACTTAATGTCGTCATATCACTATCACTACATAGTATAAAACAAAGTCGCTTTTTCTGTCCCTATGTCCCTCCCTTTGTACGCTTAAATCTTTAAAACTACGCAACGGATTTTGATGCGGTTTTTTTTAATAGATAGAGTGATTCAAGAGGAAGGTTTATATGTATAATACATGCATAATATGCTTAAGGATAACCCACAATAACCATTTTCCCGTGCGGAGCCGGGGCGGGTCGCTATTCAGAACTAAAGAAGCTTTGCTGGCGAGAGCAAATTAATTCAGAAATTACATAAATTAATTCTGTGGATTCTGTATTTTATGTGCAATAAAGTGTATGTACAAACAAAGAATTAGTATAGAAAAATGGCTAGAAGCTACAATATTTCCATGGTAAAAGACATCATGATCCCAGAATTTTCTTAAATCTTGTATTAGTGGTGTTGGCTAACCATTATTTTCAAAAAATACTATCAAGTTAAGAAATAATTAATAAAATACTTGCTTTGCGGAAATAACACATTAGTAGTGTGACGAAAGAGGAAGCAACGTCCTCCAATATTTGAACGCACTAACATTCCACACATCGACAGATATAGTCATGTAGTCCAGAGTACAGTAAGATAAATTCTTCTCTTTATATAAATAGTAAGGTTAGACAAAATACTGTATCACCCAAGTAAAAAACCCTAGGTTCTTTACAATTTTACACAATGTGGTTATAATTTTTCATATTTTACTAGTTTACTACCCTGAGGCTACGCCAAATTTAAATCTTTTTCAAGAACAATATAGTATGAAACACCTTTTCTTGACAATAATGTATATCAAATAGTAAATAAAAATCGCAGCTGATATCTTTTTGATATAATAGAAAAGTGACAACAACAAACACACACACATGACACACACAACATGATCCATGATCCATGATTTTAGTATTTAAAGGTTATATTTTATTAACATAATTACATTTACGTATTTAAAATTTTAGGCAAAGTATTTTTTAAGATCCAAAATCAACAAAGTTATTCCTCAAACAAAAGAACACAAACTGCTCATACGTAACTTCATACTTTTCTTTAAATTTTATGGCTGTAGGTTACAAAGCTATAAACTGCGCTGCTCTAACGACAGGGCCATGTGTCGTATGTCACGCGTGTCATCATGCGCTATGTCACATCACATGACAACACGGCTCCAATTGGCTAAGCACGGCCGGCAGGTTATTTGTCATGACGTCGTGTCAAAGGCTTCAAGGGTCGAACGTGACGCGCAGATTAAGACAGTTTAGGGTCATGTGAATTAAATTAATGTTCGTTGAATGTGGAATGAAAATGCGCTCAAAAACTGCTCGATTTTTGAACATACTGAACATTTTTTTGGTCTGTAAATTGTTTTAAAAACTTGAAACTTTCAAAGTAGGACCAAAATTAAATTCAGTAAGTATTTGAAATAAATATTTGATCTTTGTAAACCATTCAAACATAGTTCACAATTGTAATACTAAAAATAAAAATAAACTAGCTCGTGATAACTATAGATTGGCTAAAGTCAGTACTTCTTTTGTGGGGCTCTGTGTACGCTACTATAATAAAATACCTGATGATATTGTGCATTTTCCAGAAAAAAGGTTTAAATGCCATGTGAAACAATATCTATGTAAGAAAGCGTACTATGGATTGGATGAATATTTGAACGATAAGAAAGCTTGGTGTGTGGAGACTCCAGCTCGACACGGGAAACACAGTGCTTAATAAAATTTGTTTGTTAAAACTACGTAATTGTGCAACATTGTAGTGCGAATCGACTATGCAATTGGGAAGCCATTAACTAGATTGTCGTGACAACATCTGGCTGACTGAGTATTCATGCTCACTAAAGTGTCCTGACTTGCGGTGGCGGCGTATGGGCCGGGTCGTTGGGTTCCCTCTAATATGGTTGAGCCCGGCGATGGCTGACCCATACGTTAAACCCGTGAACGTGGTGCTGCTTGGGGGGACTGGTCTACTCTAGTCGATTGCCGGTTGTTTTTTTGGTTATATAATTTAGTTTTTCTACTTTGACTGGTTGCCTTCCTCTAATTGCATATTTCGTTTGCACTCTTTGTTATATTAATCAAATTGTATAAAATAATAATTATGTAAAAATATTTTTAAAAGATGCAACGCCTGTGGAGTTTCTTCCGGAGAGTTCTTCTCCACAGAAGACAGCCAAATCGTGAACTCTCCTCGACGTCTAAAAGTGATTTGTAAAATCTTACTTCGAATAAACACATTTTGAACTTTTGAACTTGAACATAGTCAAAATATTTAAATACAAAAAAGAACGTTCTAAATTTAAACCGCAGCAGATGTAAAAGTTACAAGACGCTATCTCAATAAAAAAACTAGTTAGCACGGTTTTAGCGGAATTTATTGGCAACAATTAATGGCCGTGTTAATTGAATATTCATTTTTTTCTCAGTCACGATAGCGCTATTCGCTTTGGTACTTCTGACCCGAGATCAAAGGTCGCCCGCCACCAAGGCTATTCGCAGTACAACTGTCATTTGTTTTGACCTGGATAATCTGCCAATAATATCAAAGCAAAGACTTATAAGAAAAGTAATTTAAAGCAGAGCGGGTTAAGGGAAAACTATGGTCAAAATTTGACTCCATAGTTACCAAGATATGTATGATTACAAATATAAAAACATACAACTATTAAATTATATAATAAAATATAACAATATAAAATGTTGTATGTCTGTTTGGAAACGTTAAAACATAATATCTAAATTTACGAGAACCTGTCCTTATTGCAGTCGGTTAAAAAGTCAGACGTAGCCGTGTGGATACTTAAATACAAAAATAATTTTACTGTAAAACTATTCCGTAGGTCGACCATGTTTTACCTCAAAATATTTTTGTTGTAGTTAAACGAGGTTCAGTTTAACAATTGCAACATTTGTGTTCGCAAACAACAATAATATACTATTTATTTTTTACGTCAAAAGTACCGCGGTGATTTGTTATCAAACCGCAAACACGTTTTCTATTGAAGCGATATGAATGGTGCATAAAACAGCTGACTGTCGGACCCAAGGTCGGAGACACACCGAGGTGTAACTGGCCAATCGACTGTCATTTGTCATATGTCCATGTCACATGGCGAAGTGTAGACACCGCTTTATTTCAGTGTACACAGCGAAAAAAAATTATTGAACAAAAACTTTTTTCAAAAAATCATCATATTTATTATTTCAGATAAAAAGACCAAAAAAATAACAAGCAAATTAAATTATCATCTACCTTAACTTAGTTGCTACTTGAATTACCTAATACTTTTTAAATTCAAGAACATTTATTGCTGCAATAAATTAATATTTTGTAAGCACCTACCATTACATTTTTTCATAATACATTGTAATTTTACAATTAAACGAAATGCAAATGTGCATTTCATTGCTCTTGCACAATTAAAATACCTCAAACTGCTCTTATTTAAATCACCAATTACGAGCCGAATTTGGACAGGGTCGCTTTTGGCGGTTTTTTTCATGATATAATTTCGAATTATATGGGCGTGCAGTTCCTTATTTAATGGCAATAAGTGTACGTCGTGACATGATGTGGTCAATTTCGTGAAGTGTGCTCCGTTTTTTGACAGCGAGTGCACTTTGTGTAGGGTTGATACGCCTACTATTATATACTACAGTAGTGATTTGTAAATACAAGATAAGTTTTTTTAAATGTGTTCTCAGTGGTTACCTATTGTATTTCCGATATTTTTTGTTTCGAATATTGTTATTCCGCTAACTTTTTGACATTTATCAGTTGGAAATTGTATTTATTATCCGAAATAACATTTTCCATTGTATTATATTTCCGCGTTTTAATTGACTTTTTTACTTGTTTACCGATGTTTCAAATTTCCGCTAAACTATTTACCAGTATACCGAAAATCCACGACAACGTTAACCATTTTTTTACATGTGCGATAGCTCAATTGAACCATTATATTGCAAGGTCAAATTTCATTTCTCCATTTTATGTTCTGTACTCCATCAAGCATGCAAGCAATCAAGCAAGCATGCATGCAAGCAAGCAAGCAAGCATGCATGCAAGCAATCAAACAAGCATGCATGCAAGCAAGCATGCAACCAAGCACAAGCAGGCATGCATACATGTCAAACCTAACAGAAGGGTATGGCGGGCGAGGTGGGCTCGCTTTGCTCGCCCACCACGCCCGCCATACCCTTCTAACCTAACCGACAGATGTCGGGGTGCCCTGAACTCCAAAAACATTATGTATCGTAATTATAAAAAATAATAATAATTGTTACTCCGGTATAATAAAAATAACAACAAAAAAAATCTAGCGTTTAAAAAAAGACCAAGTGAGATTACGGTATTTAGTAAAAAAGATTAACCGTAAAACGGAATAACGTTGTGCGGAAAAAGAATACTTCTGTAAAGTGTTATTGTGGTGATTTAAAAATATGTCAAGTCATACAATGGAAATTGAAAAATGTATGAATCGTTTACGGATAATTGAAATTCGGATATCAGTTTTTCGAAAATGTGATAGGTTACCGTTCTCGGTTTGTATAAACTGCGTGGAAATTAATAATTGTGTTTGTTATTTGTAGGAAGTGGCGCAAACTGCGCTACAGTACCTACCTAAATGGAAATAATAAAATCTTAAAACGTGAGAAAATTAAATAAACTTTTACTATTATTTATTACTGACTAGAATTGTATGTATCATTCTTTACTACATTTCCAAAAAGTTGGCATTACACACTATTGTATAAAAAACATAACACAACTGCTGTAAATGAGTGGCAACCCTATCTGTGACATGATTTCGCCTTATAAGCTGCTCTTGTTGAGTGGCGTCAACTGTAACGAAACCCGGGTCAAGTTGCAGTGCAGTGTTGAGAAAACTGCTCAATGAGTTATGCTTTCAACCTGGCAACATTATACCTACAACCTGGCAACATTATACCTACTCAATGAACAACTTGGACTTGCTAAACTACCCTAATAAAGGTTACTACTAGTAGGCATGATTTACAATTAGCTTTATTTTCTTTATTGTAATTCAAGTCCAGAATATTTATAGACGAAAGAATTTTATTATAATGAAAAAGATTATTAAAATATCAAGAATAAGAATATTCAATAATACATATATGTAGGTATTATGATTTATTTAAGTATACCAAACAAAAACTTGGCCTAAAGGTCTTGCAACCAGGCCATAAACAATACAAAAAAAAACATCATAAAGGTCTTTAGCAACTTGTCATTTCGTTTTGAAGCAACGACGCTCCTGCAAACCCATAGAGGTAGATATATCTTTTTTTTTGCTTTACATTCTACATTATATATATCTATGTACAAACCCAACCTGATACTGATGATACTCAAAACAATCAGATAATTCTGATCCTAAAAGTGTATTAGACAAATCCAGATTAGCAGTTTTCATATCAATTTGTTATTGACCCAATAACTTTTCATCGATTTTCTTATGAATATCTCAAGTTCATTTCCTATGTATTGAATCGCTAAGCGGAAACAGCAGTGTACAAGAAGTTTACGTGCGATCAGTGTTCGCAGAATCGACTCAGACGCACATCCAACGCACTACAGTATTAGGGTTGCACAAAAAAAAATACGTATTTCAATTTACCGCAATATATCAAGGTGTATCTAATTAGTAATTAGGTATGTTATTTTCTTAAAACATCTAATGCGTACACATTGACATTAGAAATTATTATAATAACACCAGTCAATAATAAAAATGTCACGAAACGATTCTTCATTCACCAATAACTATATCGTTATACGTACGACTACAGATTTTATAGTTAGACTGATTATATAAATGTTGAATTCTAAGAGCAAGGAAAATCGCGCTTCGCTTTAAAAATATATATTTATATATTTATCATACTAATAGACTAATTATTATAAAGAGGAAAGATTTGTATTTTTGTGTATGTGTATGTTTGTAATAAATAAACTCAAAAACTACTGAACAGATTTCAAAAATTCTTTCACCATTGGAAAGCTACATTCACCCTGAGTACATAGGCTACCTTTTACCGCAGGAAAATACCTCATTCCCACGGGAAAAGCTGTTAACGCGGGCGGAGCCGCGGCGGAAAGCTAGTTTTTTTTTGCTTCAGTAATTTCGTTATTCTAAGGTCGAATTATTATTATTATTTTCTAGCCATACCACAGGCCATACTAATATAATATCCTAGTCCTGAGTCCAGACAGTCAGCCCTAATGACCGTTCCCGCTAAGGTCACACAAAGACAGGCTGTTTGGTAAACAAAGCACGCCTCCAAATACCTACGGAGCGGAGGAATGTGACGTTTTCACCACTACCATGCGTGTGTAACTACCTAACTACATATGTGTGCATATAGATGGTGTACTATACTATAGGCACCTATAGGAGGTGAGTTACCTTTCCTTAAACAAGTGCGAGCAGCTGAGTGCAGACAAATGAAAGGAAAGTTAGTTTTGTAAACAATTTACTTTTTTTGTATGAAATGTATTGTTGCACTCTTTTGGCACGCAATTACGAACACAGGTTATTATGTGCGTGAAAAAAATAATTCACTCCTTATTTTCTTATTTTTTATACGCATTTAGAAAATAAAAACATTTTAATGTGTGTTTTAAGGGGACCAACTCGCGCTGTGCCTTCGAAAGGAATTCATTCAAAAACTTTATTAATTAAAGAAAATGTTTTTTATAATTAAAATTTGTCATTTTTTATAATGTAGTGATTGATTTCTTATAGGTGTAATTTTAATGTACGAAGGGTTTAATTCTAACGTATTCAAGTGAGCTGACGTATTTATTGGTAATCCCCAAATTGGTAGAGTATTTTTAATTTTATCTCAATTCAGTCCATACAAAAATGGATGTGTATTCATAAATAACAATAAAAATAAAATAACATGCTACTAATATTATAAACGCGGAAGTTTGTAAGTATGGATGTATGTTTGTTACTCTTTCACGCAAAAACTACTGAATGGATTTTAACCCTGCGGTACTCGCTAGGTATTTCCAAACACCGATACTCGCTACCGGGTAATAAACACCACAGAGTTTAAATAAAATTATAAAAAAACATTAAGATCTTGATTGAAATTTTGACAATGTTAAAGTGTATTTGGCTTTATTGTTTATAAGCCAACAGCTAATAGAGGTCGTAGTGCTTATGTTTTGAAAGAAAAAGCATATTTAAAAAAATGTATCAAAATCTTAAATATTTTATTATAGTTTTAGAAAAATCGACAAAATCATATTTTTTTCTGTGAAACTTTGCAAAGTTAAGGTCATTATCAAAAATAGATATAGTGTTCTAGTAAAATCACTAAAAATAATGGTCTCTTAACGAAAATGGAGAAAATTTACATCAAACATTATGTAATAAATATTTTCACTCAATCAAAGTATTCTCTACAAATTGCGGTTGTTTGCTCTCGGCACATCTTTTTGAAGCACATATAAAAAACTGTGTTCGTTTTTGCACAATTTTTCTAATGAAATACTGCATAGAAAGCCTCGAAGACTTGTACCAAAAGGTTTTCGTCATTGGAGTCTGCACTAAGCATAAACTTTATTTTTAGTCCTCAAAATGATGGCAAATTTGGTATTGTTTATCTCTTTTTATCTAAGGCATCAAAAGTCTCAAAGATAAATCTGTAATACGAAAAATACTATAAAATAATGTACTAAAAAAAATGAACAAGAAGCGTCGCTACCGGGTATTTTTTACCCATTTTCACTTTAAACACCAATAACCGCCAATCACCGCGTGCTATCTTACTGGCTCGCGGAGTGCGGGTGTGCTAACTAACGGTTTGAAGGTACCTAGAGTCCTGTGTTGCTAAATCGTTTAGAAAAAAAGATACAACCATACGAAGGTGCTATGTGGTATTTTTTACCCGGTAGCGAGTACCGCAGGGTGAAACTATACAATGATATAGCTTATACATCAGAATAACACATAGACTACTTTTTACCGCGGGAGAATTCTCATTCCCACGGGAAAATCTGTATGCGCGGGCGGAGCCGCGGGGCGGAAAGCTAGTTAAAAATATTACCACTTAACGCTAAATCCACAGACTCCAGTTGCTATCTAGAAATATTAAATCGGATTGTGATCTTAATCTGAGTCATTAAGTATGTATCGATCGCATTTACAGCAATCAGAAACTGCGCGGTTTCTCCTAGCTCCGTAAACGTGTAAATAACAGTTGGACCCATTAAATTTGCTAGATCTCTTCTAAACGCTATAAAACTGATTTTATTATACCCTGGTACTAATAGTTTCCGCTTGACTTGAATTTACTTTGAAAACTACTTTTCTATACGAAAGAGTAGAATAGTAAAAAAATAACTAAAAAGCTTGTAAATTATGGACCATACATATGATTGATCAACTCGTCTCATCGTGGGGGTTATGTTTCAGTATTATTCTTGGTGACCCAGGGAATTGATATTCACCTGTGTAATCAATCCCAAAAATGGACATGTTGTGGTAAAGGAATAATTAATTTTGTAGTCAAATACTAAATATTCTATGAGAGTACTAACTTAAGAAATCGTTTCTTACTGCTCTGAAGAGCAGAAAGAAAATCAATTTTGATAAAATTGCTATTTTGCTAAAGAGAAAGGTTACTTTAACAAGATATTCTGCAAACAAAAGCTCTATAGAAAATATCGCTAGTGTAAATAATTATATTTCAGAGTAAAGTAGAACAAAAACGGTACTTTTCACTAACTTTACAAGTCCCCAAATCAAAACAAATTATCTAAATATATTCGATCAAACGTAAGATATTCGGATTCTTGGTCGTAAATTATTAGCAAGGCAACACGACCGTTTGAGGAGCGTCAAATAATTAAATAGCTATAAAAGTGTTGCCATAAAATCGAATACAAGCACCATTAATCCAGAGATGCCGAGAAGGTTGAAGGTTCAGTCGGTTGAAGACAATATTAAAATACTTTAACGATCTAAGTCAATCTCTTTGAAAATGTACCAAAAATAATCGAAGGAAGATTTTACAAAACCATTTTTCGACGTCAAAATAAATACCAAAGACCAGTGAACCAAAGTTGACTTTGGTTTAACAGTTCTATGGCCAGTCTTTTTATTAAGTGCCTAGCGAGGCGTCAAAATATACCAGACTGTAGACAAAAAGTTGTATTTTTCGAGTTCATGTACATATATTATTTGTATGTATAATTCTTTGGTGCGCTCTGCACTGAAACCTACAACGGCAATCAAAATGGCGTATCTGAGACTCCAATTTGTCTACATTAATTTTTCTTAAAACCTAAAGAAAAAACTGTATCTTGTCAAGCGTGATAGATACAGTTTTGTTTGAAAATTCCAACAGTTTACAACGCAAAATATATTCTTTACATTTTTATTAGTAATCTTGGTATTCTCTACTTTCTCCCAGGATTTCTAGGAGGAAATAAATTATGTTTGGTCACAGTACTTCATGTTACTTAACTCGTTTCCTTGGTTTAAACCAGACGAGTCTTCGGACCGATCGCTTCGTTAGCCCCGGACCGATTGAACGTCAATTAGACTATTGTCGCACCGCGTCCTCGTAAATATCGGCGCGACTGGTCCCATCAAGAGCGATCCGGTCGCGGTAGTGATGTAAACAATCAATATATCGAAAGTCTAAACAAAAATAAATTACACAACTTTTTTGCGACACAAGGACATCTCAATTTTAAAAGAGAAGCGGTTAAATGTTACTGTAGAACTTTATTTGTTGTAGAACCGTGATAGTTTTGTTTTTGATCGAATTAAATCCGGCCACATAACATTTTAGTGATTGTTTTTAACCCCCGACAAAATAGACGGGTGTTTTAAGTTTGACGTGTGTTTCCGTCTGTCTGTGGCATCGTAGCTCCTAAACGGATGCGCCGATTTTGATCTAGTTTTTTTTGTTTGCAAGGTGTCACAATCGAGAGTGTTCTTAGCTATGATCCAAGAAAATATCTTCAGCCATTTGAAGATTATTAGCTCTTTTCTAGTTGTTGAAAGGATCAAGTAACGGTTTTGTGTCGGGGGATTTTCTTCCACTCAAGTAAAGCTATAGTTTGTTTATAGTACGAAAAGAATAGATATTGATTTGAAAATCATGCACATACTTATTGTAAAAACATAAAGCCCTTGTGTGCTAATCCAAATCTCATCTCACTCAAAAACGAAGCGAATTTCAATTTCGATATCGATAGTGGGTCATCACTAGTGTTCATTAACGATGGAGCTGTCCACACCAAGTCCTGACGCGTGGACGTCTCATTTCGACCGTGAGAACTGTTTACGTGAAGATTGATTGGTCGCCGTGCGTTTTGGCCCACTTCGATTTATTTGCCAATTTATGTAGATATGCCTATCTTGAACTCAAATGCAAATTTATTTGTAACTGTTTATAGATCCATTAGTAAAATTAATAGTAAATGGATATAATTTTAACCCCCAACAAAAAAGAAGGATGTCTGTCTGTCTGTGGCATCGTAGCTCATAAACGGATGCGCCGATTCTGATCTAGGTTTTTTTTTGTTTACAAGGTGTCACAATTGAGAGTGCTCTTAGCTATGATCCAAGAAAATATCTTCAGCTATTTGAAGATTATCAACTATTTTCTAATTGTTGAAAGGATCAAGTAACGGTTATGTGGCGGGGGTTTTTAAAATTTTATATTATTAGAAAACTAGACAGGAAGACTTTAGGTTGATATGGTACTGATGTTATAAAGTAAAGTTTGGCACACAGACACGTCGATTCTTTAGTATTTTCAATAGACAATATGCGATGCAGTTTTTCTGCAAATCTACAATGAAACAACTATCCCTTCTTGTTTATAAGCCGGTGCTAGAGCTAAGTATGTTTTTACTAAAAGCCCATCGTAGGTAGCCAATATCTTTCAAATTATTATTTCTATTTGGCAATCAATTTTACGTCATAAATAGTTATTGCACAGTAGAGTACTATCTGTGACAGTACAGGGAACAATGTCAAAAACTTTCAGACACTTGCATTTTTTGGTAAACAAACAAACAAGTTTATTGTAACACAAAACTTAGACTATTTTACACAAATTCTTAATCATAATATTAACACTAAGGAGTCTAAGACATAATTTTTTGGAAAGAACAGGTGTCCCCTAACTAGGCAAAGCCTGTATCTTGGGAAACCGTAAATAGAAGTAGTATTTGGTAAAGAGACAAACATTAGCAGGCAACACCACGGGGTCTTTGGAAACCGATCAATCAATTGGAGGGCATTTCCTCACGTCCACCGCTGACCTGGAAACGCACAGCATGCGCGTACGCAATACAACCAACCAAACACACAGACAAGCGTGCACTAGTTACTTTTGACACGGTAAAGAGATTTGCACTAGGTAACTGACCTGTTTCACAAAGTTCAACTGATTTATATAATTGAATTTGAGAATTTGTTGGGAACATATTAATAAATGTGACGTTCCACGTGCAAAGGGAACTTATGGTCGGTGTTGAGTTATGCTTATCCCTGTAATCAGCAACTCATAAGCTTTTCAAATCCAAAAAGATTATAAAACCCGCCATAAGGTACCTTTTCACGTGGAACGTCACAAATGGTTACACAATAGTTAAAGTCTGATTTTTGAATTATTTTCTACGGCTTCGCAACCTATAGGAAAAATCAGTGGTTTTTTGTACTTACAATTTCTTTCCCTCGCAAATGTGTTACTTGAAATAATAAATTAAATGTTTCGTCGACCTAAACTATATAGTACGTAGTGTGAACCTCTATTTACAGACTTATTGGCAAACGTTGACCGACCTCGCAGTGACCTGTAGGTAAATGACCTAAGACCATTCTAAGCCTAGGTAAACTGCAAATTGTAGGTATGTTGCTAGGTAATAGACAGCAACTACTCGTAGTTATAGTCTCGCCTTATTGCCTTACTTATAGTTGAACAAGTTGTAACATGAGACTCGTGTTGAGTTTTGATATTACATTATTACTGTAATATTTTTAATCTGTCTTTATAAATTGAGTTCCCGACTTTGTGACTGTAATTTTTTGGTTTGTTTTGCATGTAATATTTGTTTTCTTTTTATTTTATTTGGGGATCTTGCACAGATGAAATATTACGAATATGCATGGAAGTCTTACGTTCTTAGTATTACGTTAATGCCCTAACTACTAAACTATTACTTTGCTTCTAGTAGTACTATATAGAATAGACGACAAAACAGAACCTGTTTTTTATGATTTTTAATTAATATTTTCATATTTTTTTAATGACTGTCTGACAATATCTACACCTCACAATGCCGCCAGTTAAGTAAAATATAGGTGAACCCTGAAATTAGGTACACAACAAGCGATGTCGAAACAACACAAACGGTAGTAGTATGACATCGGCGCGCGCGCATGGTAATAATTGTGAGTGATTACCGGCTACAATAGAATTGGGCGACCACATGCAAGTCCCGTGAAATTGCGCTTTTAAATACTGCACAACCTTTCAGCGTTGACCTCTGACAGTTTAATGTGTTATTTCAATGTTATACTTGTACAACCTATGAATAGATTTTTAAATAACTTTCTATTGACCTACCCCGTAGGAAAATTTATTAAATTCGTTAAAGCCATCAAGAATCAAATAAATGAAATCTAACTGTTACAATTTTAGAAGTACTTAGCGGGAGATGCAATTTCAATGTCTATAGGTAAAAATTGGTGCAATTTATTTGTACCTACTCAAATTTGCATCGGAGGGACTTCTACTTTAAAAATAAGGGTGAACAGGCCTAAGTTCACGTGCGCCAAGTGCGGGTTGGTTGACTCTCACACAACCTTTGAATTTCTTCGCAGGTAAAGGCAGGATTGGTCACAATGTTTTTCTTCACCTAAAGAACGTCAAATAAACGTATATAAATTAGAAAAAATCACAAAGAAATCGAAAACACTTGGTAGGTGCCAAGGCTCGAACCTGCACCTCCCGGCCCAAGCCACTTAGCCACCGACGGTCTATAGAAAAAGAAAGAGTACTCCAGATCAAACTGTCAGAGATCACGCAGTTCTCGGTAACAACAGTTTCCATAGAATTGTGCTGATGTAGGAACTGAGACAAAGCGCTATTGACTGCGATTGGCTGGCTTCTTTAAACGCGGTCATCTCGGGTAAAGAGAATGATGACGTCAGACTATTACTGAGCACCTTTGTTAACTTTGCTTTCTTTTGCCGTTTTGGTGACGATCGACTGCTGCTTCTACACTGTCGTCTATATGGTTGCATGATAGACATTGCTACCTTAGCAATAAGGCCGCCTTTTGACTCTTCTGATTGTACTGTTTTTCTGTATACATATGTGTTTTATTTCTGTATTTGGTTCCAATAAAGAATATTTGTATTGTATGTATTGTATCATAGATACTCAACTCTTGTCTACATTACCTATAGATATATTTTCAATTGATATAGGTATATTTTTACGTATACATATTTTCCAGGAATAAACTAAAAATAACATGCAGTTTTGCTTTCGGAGCAAAAGTTCGCGGGTTTACAGAATTTTATGTTTGTCTGAATGTTGTATAATCTATATTATGAAAAAGTTTGTATATATGTTTGTTTGTCTAGATGTTTGTATCTATATGTGAACGATACATATAGCTGTCTGATAAATATCTATAGTACAGGCTCTGTTTACTTTGGAGTCAGAAGGCCGTGTATGAGATATTCTACAGATTTCTACATATTTATTTATTTAATGCATAGTCTCCAACTTGGATTTCTTTTCTACAAATACAAAATTGAGTCACTCTAAATGGGACTCCTGTTAAATTACATAACAGTAACTGTATCTGTTATATTACACCTCAATAAGCCACACTCTTACAAATTATAGTGATGTAACATCAATAACAGTGATTAGATTCGATCATTTGTTGTTATTTATCACATTGTCGTTTGCGACCATAATACAGTGATCTATCTGATATCGATCACAGTTACCTCACTAAGTTTTATTCACTATTAAAATGCATTCAGCGTGAATTGGAAAATTCTATGGTGAATTTTCTAGTCAGAATTTGTAATTCAAGTACCTAATAAAATGCTTCAGTTTTTAGTGTCTTAAATTTGTTTTTTTTTAACAAACAAACAGTAGAAACTATTTTTATGTAAAAAAATGCTAAATCGAAATGTTCTCTTCAATTTAATAATAGTTGTGCAGCGAATAGGATTTATAAATGTTACAATAAATGTTGTCAGTACTACAATACACACTCCCCTACATAATAAAAACTGACCCCGCCAGAAATGACACGAAATGCCGTTTACTATAGTAAAATTATACACAGATAATAAGATCAGGTTAAACTACAGCCTTATTATTGAGACAATCATTCGGTCTCTTTTGAAAAATATGTATCAGAAACACCATATAAGGCTTCGAACCAGGCTTTACTCGATCGCATTAAACTCCCTGTGACGCAACACATCCGAACATGCAACACGGAATGCGCAAGAGTGGAGTTGCGTTTAGAATACAATAGAATATACCTTATTAAACACTAGAAAAGACAGTAAATTAAATTTCAAAAACAGGATATAAAGTGTACATGTATCCTTAGAACTATGAACCTTAGAATTACAATGTATCACTGGACGACAATTGGACGCTACAGTGCCCGTTAACGCGTGACAGACATAATTTTGTCGTACATATACTATTATCTTATTGGAGGATATTTCAAAATGGCGGGTTTCTCGCCGCTTTTTGAAATGTGTGACAAACTTTTGTCATAGCTGCAGTGCTACACGTAACATGCAGATGTTACGGGGGCTGGTTGGATATATTTAGAATTATATGTTGAATTCGTATTATACTCAAATGTGCGTTATATTATGTTTTCGACAAATTAAACCATGAAAGAAAGCTGTTAATGAAAATAAATTAACGCAATAGCTATAGCCTTTGGGTGTGTATTTTTTTTAAACAAAAGCTCGAGTACTTTGTTAAATAAAAAGCAATTAGATGAATTAATTCAAAAATCAGTAACCCCACTATGAGAAGATGTCAGAATAAAAAGTGACATAGAGACATCTGCGAGAAACCCGCCATATTGAAATATCCTCCAATAGGATAAGAGAATACGCACGACAAAATTAAGTCTGTCACGCGTGGACGGGCATGTTAGAGGGCCAGTATTATGCACGATAAACTTCCCTACAGGAAGTTAAGTTTGTTCATAGCTACTTAAACAAAGTACTGGCTTCCAGTGGACTCGCGTCCAGTAAACGCGGCACTTGCGCCCGGCTCTTATTTGCGGCCATTTTTGGAGCGATCATAATAAGGCCTTCGCTCACTGCAGCGGGATTCGCTTCCGCCACTCACTCGCACGTTGTCCAATTTCAACTTTCGCTCTGATTTTTGACCTTTTTATGTCAAGAACTGGCAATCTTATTTATACCTTTATATGCCAGATTTAACTGTAAATTTTTAATTAAACATAAAAATCGGCTCTGTTTGTGAAGCCTCGAGTTTTATACCTTTATTTTGTTGAGGTTTTGGCTTGAAGGAATTTTTGACGGGCAATAAAATGAAATAGAAGTTGAACCAATGATCCGGAACACGCGATCTGAGCGGCGCAATGCTATAGGCTAAAGAAGCTATTACCTTTACTGCAAAAGACAAATTTAGCACCGTTACATTCAAAAACCTGTTGTCGGTTATTGACGGTTCGTTAAATATTAAGTACAATGAAGTCGTTAAAAATAGTCTCGAAAACAAATAAACAGGAAATAATTAGCATAAAAATAAATCCAATGCTAACTTTTTATAACTTTTTGTAAACAGTTGATAAGTTATATTTTATATGGAGGATAGACTTGGACAATGTAAATGATCGTAGGACAAATGCGCTCAATTTTGGATGGGATACTTACTTTACCTTTTTAGTACCTACTTAGTTTGGACTCTAGAAAAGACAACGGAGTCTTTCATTAAAAAGTCTAATGCTCCGTCGTCAATCGAATTTGTTTCAACAACATTTCACACACCGATTAAAACCAGTTCAAAGAGTACACGATTTTGAATTTCGAACAATGAAAAAAAAAGAAAGTGTGATGTTTTGTGTCGTGACTGCGGCACTTGTCTCGACCTCCACCTGTCCCCGTGGCGAATCGACGTAGAGAGAAAAAGAAGCTCGACGGATCGACGTGCTGAGACTCGAGACCAGGCGATAAAACGTGACCTGCACCTGTTCGGGACACCGAGAAATGTGACCACAAAAACACTCCAATGACTTGGAGACATCCGAAAAAATGGAAATGACTGTACAAAAAGTCAGTCAATCTTTAATAAATTGTACCTATTGGTTTATTTTGGGTTGTAGAATCCAGAGTGAAGGTTGAACAGAAGTTGTGACTTGTATCTTGTCTGAACTATTGAAAGGTTTTGTAAAATGAGAATTTATGAAATAAACTACTGTGTAATTTAATTTCTATAATATTTAGAAAATATTTCGTTATAGATAATAGTCGCATCTATTCCGATCGTTGCGCCTTAACAGAAGAAAATAATCTTTATTATGTTTTCTAAACGGTGATAATCATAATGGCTGGGGTTTGTTAACCTCGGAACTCACACGAGAAGGGAAGTAAGCATTGAAAGGATTTCAATCTAATTACTATAATTTGATATTCAAAATAATGTCTTTGAAAAACCTGCACCTAAATAAAACCGTACATAAACCACGATTGTATCGTAAAAGTGAGGTATCGAGCTTCACCAGACTTGTCAACCAATTCTATTAGCCCATGGTCCAAGAAAACAAGGTCTTACAATTAGACCACGTGACTGACACAAGCCTACGTCTTTTTGCGCTGTTCATCCTTTATTACACGCATTCGACAAGGATGAATAGGAAAAATTACGTAGGCTCGTGTCAGCCACGTGGTCCAATTGTAAGGCCTTGTTTTCTTGGACCATGTAGTAGCCCAATCCCCGTTATAGATAATGAAATACAAGAACACCTATAAACAAAATGGGACCCTCAGACAACCACGTCACATTTAATAACACGAAGTATCTATGCACATCGCTCACGCGCGTCGATAACCGCATCATCGGAAACCAACCGATTTGTGGGGTGATTGCGACGGCGACCAGGAAGGCTGATCCCGGTTCCCATCAGGCTGGTCATGATCAGATTGTCACGTAGTCGCGGTCGTGGTCGCGGTCGCGCGGTCGCGACCTCCACCTGCCATTTGGTCGCGCGGAACGATAGGAAAAAATTGTGGCCAGGGTCGGTTTTAGGGATGAATATTGGGGGCATTTAGGTGAAAATATGTGTCAGTGAATATTTTATTTTATATTTTTTACTAAATCACTTCAGTTTCATTATTATGGCTAGTGGGTGCATTTTATTGCCAATTGATATATTGTGTCGATGAACAATTGAACACTTTAAAAAATGTTTAGTAATCACTTTCGCCTGATATTTCATACTTACTCCGCTGGCTCAGCTATCAAAAATGAAACCCAGATATTATGATATTAAAATATTTATAGTCATCATCATCATCTCAGCCGAAAGACGTCCACTGCTAGGCTGCTGGAATTTAAATAATATGACCTTAGACCTTAAAAGGTATTTATATTTTACAGGCAAGAGAGTTCAATATCTTGTTCAAATATTCAAGAATTTTAAAATTTTGAATTTTATACTTTGAATGTCGCAATTGGTAAAATACATTCCATTACGATTCTCAATATAATTTGATTGATTTAAAATTACCTAAAGCTATTATTGTTAGGAAATACTACATTATTTTATTTTTTCTAACTATTAAAAGGGGCGCAAAACAAGGCGCCTCTGGCTTGAGTACGTCTCTGTAAGTCGTGATCTCGAATTACCACCGCGCAGCTTCTCACCGCGCGAGTCTTATTTTATTTTGTTTTATTTACGAACGTAGACGACAGTTCATCAAGTTTTTCAATCGATTTGCTGCATTCTTGTGTAAAGTGAATACAAGATACCAGGTACTGTAACCTGTGGGGAGTTCAGACTGTTGTGTTGTTAGTGAAAGTTACATTCACAAAATGTTACATATTACTTCTGTATTGCCATTTTATAGAGTAGCGAAGCGAGCACCAGCAACAGTATTATGTTCCGTCCAAGGGACTCAAGCCTTCACTGAATAAGCAATCAGCAACTAAAATTCAAAATTCACAAGAATAAAGTAGATTTATTCACCAAGGAGAAGACAAAAATAAATTATATTAAAATATTGCTGAGTAGTATTAATCCCCTTTTCAAACAGTAACTTTAGAGTACTTCGAAATTTATATATTAAATTAATTGTGAAGAAATATAATTATGGTATGCGAAACATAGTTAATACACGCCAACACGGAAACTATATCACTTACATACGCAGATTTGTAATCAAACAAAAACACACGGTCGAGTTTCTAAACGGAATTTACGTCTTTAGTAATGGGTATGGGATGCAAATATTGTTGGATTTATTTGACACGCTGTCGGTTGACGGCGCGGGCGCAGAGGCGGAAACTCAAATCAGCGATAATAAATTATTTTTAAAATTCCTAGATCTATAGTGGCGATTCACACTAGATTCTGGGCCGCAAAAAAAATGTTTTTCATCGATTCGCAAAGAAGAAGACGAAGATTTTTTATCTGGAATTTTTCAATATTCCAGAAAAAAATGTATTATTTTGTATTCTGTTTCAGATATGACATATTCGAATAATCTGTACAAAGGAATTTCTAAAGACAGAACGAACAGATCAAGTCAAAAATTGTGTTATCCCTACTAATATTATTAATGCTCTGTCTGTCTGTTTGTTACGCTTTCACGCCAAAATTACTGAACAGATTTTGACGAAACTTACTTAGTACAAAAATAGAGTACACCCTGCAAAATAAAATAGGCTTTTTAGCGAGGGAAAATACCTCGCTTCTCACGACGGGGAAACTGTTAACGCCGACAGAGCCACAGGGCGGGAAGCTCATATGGATTCAATAAAATTCTCATCTCCTGTCCTACTCATTTCCAAAGAAATAAAACCTTACCTCTTAATTTCAAGTTTACAACGTTAATATTGCGAGTAGAATCGAAACTAATGTTGTTAACCGCGAAATGTGTACTAAAACTAGAAATCTGCAGGAAATTAAACCAAAGTTAATGATCTCTCCACCAGTTTGATATGTTTCCGATAATCAAGCCTTTTGGATAACCGTAAACGTCTAAATCTATATAATCTTCCGAGTTTTAATTTCTAATTTTTGCAGAATTAAACTTGTTTTGCAATGATATTTGATATTTAAGTATATTGAAAGTGACTGGGCTAAAAATTATGAGAAACTTTCTAAAATCGCGCAGTTTGTGTATTAATTGCCTTCGCTATTTTTTACATATAAAATATCCCATATCAAATTTACTTTTAAAGCAGAACACAGACAAGTAGGTATGCGTCTTAAATGCATCTTGTACAGAAGCAACTTAGCTAATCTCACATTACTGAATACTATTTTAGCAATAAGGCCGCCTGTTAAAACTTATTATTTTCTTTGCTTGTTTTAGTTTTCTTTGTATTTCTTGATGTCTATAATCATAATCATTTGTTGCTAAGAATATTTATTTATTGTACTATATTGTAGTTCTAATTTTAAAGAACGCACTTTTACCCACATAAAATATATGAAGGTACCAACATAATTTTGATGTTTTGAATACTCGCTAATTAGCGGATTTTTTTCAAGTGATGACCTAAATTGGTACTTGGTCCTAAATCTCATAATGTATTAGACCAAGACATGGTGAATGTGACAAAGCTGGTCACGCTTCCGGAAGCCAAGTGTCGGGAGTGACACGACAACACATCATGACACATCTTCTTAATATGCACGACGATGCATCCCGACTCCCGACACGGCGACCGGCGACGCACGGGTCACCGACGAATTGTGCACTTGAATGTACTCAAAATAAATTATTTTACATTAAGTAGATTTTTTTTTACTTGACCTATGCTTGTGTCGAAAAAGTACGACGAATCAAGCTTCACCGGACTTGCGGGGGAGCGGAAGGCTCTACCCCAGAGTAGTCATGTACCAACGCGACTAGGGGCAGCTCGAGGGAGCCTCGAACCTAGGCCTAGCGCGTTTGTACGGAAAAACATAGTGGAGGAGACGAGACGCCTGGGGGCTCCATCTATGATTATTAGTTTTGATTTTGATTTTGGCCGGGCCCCTACCGGCGGAGACCGGCATTGTTACCTGAAGGGTATTCGCTACCAGAAGGGCATTCTACACCTAACAGAATGCCCTTATTCCTTTGCTGCTTTAACTGCATTAGATATTTTGTCGTCAGGTTCGGAAAGGAATTATGTAGAAATAAACAAATGTAGTCATTCGTATACAACCTCAAATCAAAGTATTTCATATATAACTTTAGGACATTGAATGACCGTGTAATGCCATTCGTCGGTCCATCAGTCACCATCAGTCAAACGTAATTCATGATTGAAGGAATTGACTGCCGTTTGTGTGAGCGTGTAATTCGTGTCTAAGTTAACTAGTTAATGTTCTATTGGCGAGTTTTAAAGTGTTAAATTTGGCTGTCTTCATTGGAGAAGAACTCGGCTAGTTAGAATGCAACCTAACCTAGTCTGGGGGGACTTTTAATAATTTTAGAATTATTATTGCAAATCAAAGTAAAAAATCTATGAAAATTTGGCGCCACATTTTGCTATCCCCTATAATTTTTCATATAAAATATTTGTTTTGATATCATAAAAAGAAGCTCGTTTGACTAAGCCAGTCAGGTACCTAATTGTCTTGGATTTAGGGTAAATCAACTTTTAGGTGCTTTTAATAAGCTCACAAGTCGTTTTAATTATCCTATAATTATGTTGCCAGCCTGCAAACAAATATTTAACATACCTACTACCAAAGTACTTTTAATGTTTAAAATCATACATTATTTAGGTACTATTATAGTAGTGTATTTAACGGAAGCTGTTGAGTAATATATGTTATATATAATTTGTATTCTACTCACATATATTGCGTCGAAGTATTTTTTGCTCCAAGAATTATTTAAACATGAATCAGAGGCCAAAGTTGGCAGCGGATAGTTTTTTGTAACACACTTTATGACCTTAGAACAAGGGTCATTTTTAAATAACAAAGTGTTGCTATTGTTATGTTTTGACACTGACATTCTAATTTATTGTCAATACAAAAGGTGTTATGTCGATACTGGCCTATTAGTTAGAAGTGTACAAAATCAAAAATACATAAATAGCCCGTGTACTTTCCGGCTTACAATAAATATAAATATGAGGTTCTAGAAGTAGTAGAATTTAGACTATTCTACTGTAATTCTACGATTTGATATTATTCATTTTTGTTATATTATATTAGTGTTTGTATTTTCTTTTTTTATTAAGTTTTGCGTTATTTTGCTAACATGTAGTACCTAATTAAAAATATCGTTAAGGCCAATCTACACTCGAGCGCCTGGTTATAATTAAAAGTAAATTAATTACGTTATACTTGTGAACTTTTTACAAAAATATCGCAGTTGTTTGAAAGTATTTGGCGTGATTTTTTTATTGGTGTGTATTTATAGGATACGATAGATTCCTAACTAGGTTGGTGTTCAAATGGCAGCTGGCCATTGGATGGTCGCGGGTTCAAACCGCGACTTATCAGCTAGAATTACTGACCGCAACCGCTGTCATCGCTACTCATTTATTTTAAAACTTTTTACTATAATGAATATCTTACCGTTAGATCAAAATCAATATCTATAGCTATACTAACACTCGACTAACTTGATTTTGGAAATACATTATTATTATTACTTATTATATCTCTTGTATTTAACGGCCCCGTAGCCTAGTTGGTCGTAGGTCTGCCTTCTAAGCACAGGGTCGCGGATTTGAATCCCCATTGACTGAGCATCAGTATTTGCTAAGTCACCTCATCACTTACCCCCTGTACCTATACTTATTTATTATTTTATTCTGTGATAATACTTGCGGCTATCCAATCCAGTTTAAACTCCATAAGAAGATTACTATAATATTTGTTAAATCCGGACAGACAACGCGAATGATCTTATAATAAATCTGTTATTAGATCCGCGCCTACGCAGTTCAAATATCAAACTAATAAAAGGACTCAAGAGTATTTCGTTGATAGAACATCCAAATTAATACCTAATGTTACAAATAAATCCATATTTATGACGCCTTGTTAAACTGACATAAAATATGGGACCACATTTTTTGATGCTCACCAAAACCAACAAACAGATCAGTTTATTTGTCTTACAATAGTGCTGATTCTCCCAAATAACACTTTAATTTTATTCGGTAGTTTTCGTTCATTTAGGAACTAAAAAGGACAGGGAGATGAATGGATCTGATTTTGAATAAGTGTGATCGCAGTTTGAAGTCTCTATAATTCAATTGACAAATTCCTGTCTCTTTTTATTGTTAAGCGTGAAAAGAACTTATAGACTTAAATTTCAATCAGATCATAGTTACTAGAATTAGGGCCATTATCTATCTAGATGATCTCGTTATTTATGATTATGATACAAAAATGACGAATTTCCAAAAGTTGTAATAATGTGGGTGGTCCAACATTTACGGATCAGTGATAATAAGTTTGGTGTTTGATCTTCTTTCGACCATTTCGTATTGAGTTTTTATTTGATAGTAATTAAAGATGCTTATTAAAATTATGATCGTTTTCTTATAAAAATGATTCAGCAATAT
Organism: Teleiodes luculella; assembly: GCA_948473455.1. Classification (NCBI taxonomy): domain Eukaryota; kingdom Metazoa; phylum Arthropoda; class Insecta; order Lepidoptera; family Gelechiidae; genus Teleiodes; species Teleiodes luculella. Next base: position 11,166,204 of record OX419590.1, read on the forward strand.
CTGTATAATTAAAAAAGAAAACTGTTTTTTTACTGTCTGTACAACTACAAGTTACTTTGCTTGCATCAACACGGAGTCATAATTAGTTTTTTTTTATGTATTTTATTACATTATGGAATATTTTAAATGTATTTAGTGATTTTAACTAGCGGATTTATGGATTTTATAGTCCAAAAATCTTAATTTGGAATGTCAACAATTAAATAAAAAGGAACGAACGACATCTATGTGATTTATAATATCTTTTATTAAGAAAATAGAATGTTTCGTTAATAAATCTAAAGCAGAAAAACTAAACCTTTGTTACGGAGGTTTAATCGCGCGAAAAGTAAATTAAATTTCATGTCATTGATCACTGACATGGGAACCCAAGATCTTATGTTTCGTAGGCATGCCTTTTTCTTTGTAAAAGCGTCAAATAACGTACATATTTTAAAAATTGGTACGATTCATGTCACGTTCAACTTACAAGTGCGATGTGACTGTACACATGCACTACTTCATAACATTCAATTAAAAAAAGAAAAAAAACCACCGCCACAAAATCGTTACTTGATTTTTTCAACAAAAAAGTAATGAGCTGATAATCTTCAAATGACCGAAAATATTTGCTTGAATCATAGCTAAAAACACTCACGATTGTGACACCTTGCAAACAAAAAATAAATAAATGAAAATCGGCGCACCCGTTTATACGATGCCACGGACAGACAGATACGTGTCAAACTTATAACACTCCTCTTTATCGTCGTGGGATAAAAAAATTTTTTTTCCTGAATTTTAAATATTTCATTTCAAATGATATTTCCTGAATGCTTTTGAAAAAATCGTTAATCATACTAATATTTTAAAGAGGAAAGATTTGTATTTTTGTGAGTATGTTTGTAATTAAATAAACTCAAAAACGACAAAACCGATTTTAAAAATTCTTTCACCATTAGAAAGCTACATTCACCCTGAGTAACATAGGCTACCTTTTACCGCGGGAAAATGCCTCATTCCCACGGGAAAAACTGTTAACGCGGGCGGAGAAATCTAGTTTAAATTATAAATACATTGGACTTCAGAACGTGACTGCACATACCAGGGATTGAACCCGCGTCTCCCGAAACATAGATACGGTCCCCACCAGTACCCCTACCATGAGTTGCTAACGTAACTTACGCGCTCGATATCGACTACGTAAACGTGCATTTAGTATGGAATTAAAACTACGCCATCTATTGACAGTTATCTGAAGTAAAATTTCTCCATACTAAATGCACGTTTACGTAGTCGATATCGAGCGCGTAAGTTACGTTAGCAACTCATGGTAGGGGTACAGGCCACCGATTTGTATGTATACTATACAAGCATAGGAATGAGCGTGGCCCGTAGCCCGTGACCTCGGCGCCTGCTCCGCAGTCGGCGCACGCGCCGGCCGCTCGGCATCCGCATAACCTTACACGACAGTCTGCCTTACCGCACTCGCACTATGGACATTGGATACCTATTGATACTATCCATTTCTAATACGACCCTTTTCTCGGTAACTTGTAATGAATAATTTTGTGTAGTTTTATTTATTTTAAAAAATAAATAAAAAATCTTAATAACAATAACCTTTGGAGTCCTATTTTGTATGTAAGTAAACATACACACACTATGAAATTTAACTTTTTGATCTTTTTAGGGGACCGGACCATCATCATAAAGCTGTTTCATACAAAAGTCTCACACAGGACCAAAGTAAATCTTTCGGACCAGACTATTTCGCGAATTCAGTGTTGGTTCAATTGTAAAAGTTGTTCACAATGAGTTTATGAGTTATTAATCAGTATAATAATTCGGTCAATTTATACATTTGCACTCTGTATAGTGAGCAAATGATGTAAACGCCTTTTATTTTGTAGCCTATTTTATTTCCCACTGCTGGGCAAAGGCCTCCCCTCCATTACGCCACGCATCACGATCAAGCGCACTTGTGGTCCAGTCTGTATCGTACGCGTCCAAGTCGTCCCGCCAACGTCTCCGAGGCCTGCCTCGTCGTCGGCGTCCATTTTCGGGTATAAAATCTGTAGCCAGTTTAGCCCATCGTTCGGGATGCATGCGGGCGACATGTAAACGCGTTTTTGTTCAAAAAATATTTTAATTTTCTAAGTTGTTTTATTGTGTACTTGAATTTTAAGAAATTCAATATAAAGTCATACACGTACTGATAAAAACTCGATCAACTTGCGTAAATAAGAGTTCAAGGTGATGAAAGAGAAACTAGAAACCCCTTGATTGTAAACACCGTCATAAACAGAATTGTGATTTGGTTCAGTTCACTTAATGTAATTGCTGTCACTTTAGTGCACTAGATAAGACATCTATATCTTTCCAACTTTCCCTGCTAGAATGATTTTTCAATTCTGCGGCACTAAGAAGCCAATTTAGTCTTCGATTTGACCATAGGGACGTAGTAATTACATAATTTTATCCTACTTTGTGTAAAATTAAGAACCTTTATAATATATTGTAAGTAATATTGCTATAACTACAAACATTCATACACATATTATGGCAATCTATCACATAAATATACAAAAATTGGTAGACATGTATGTTTTTTACACTACTTGTCCGCCCCTCGGCTCCGCCTGTGTTAATTTTTTTCCCGTGGGTATAAAGTGCTTTCCCGCTGAAAAAAGTAAGTTTGGTAATCTGGCCCGGCATATTAATAAAACAAAAAAAAAAGAATTATCCATGCGCGATTATTTAGCAATTATAATTTTGAGTACCTACACGATTGCCAAAAAAAGAAGTGTAATTTTGTTAATATACATTTTGTTTGTTTATGTCTTAGAATATCTGTCAATACTAATGCAGTTGCATTTACATCATTTTACATCTGTCTTAATGTTCAAATCACATTAAGCATTATTTAAAAATATAAAATATGCATGAAGCATAGTGATGAAGTCAGTAAACAGTTTTTTAGCAGACGAACATGGCGACCCGTCGACCTTAGATTAACCTTTGGTCCACCCGCGGGAAGCACTGCATAAATTATTATAACATACTGCAGGGTTTTTTTTATTTAGTTCGCATATGTACAAAGTCAATATCAAAAATAGTAAAAAAAAATCCATCTTATTTGATCTCGTTACTAGATCAGATAAGACGGATAACCTTTTTTTACTCAGATTGACTCTTTTTTAACCCGTTTAGGAAAAGAATATACGAAGTAAGTACGTTAAGTATTATACGAAGTTGTAAGAAATTTGGAGCAAATAAAATTTCTTCTCATATAAAATTGTACACCTATTTTATACGTAAAATGGCGATATTTCGAATTTTTGAAATGAAACGTGATCAAATAAAAATATACGAGATTTTTAATTTTCATAATCTATGTTTATCTAAAAAATATGTAGTACCAATCGAGCTTTACCGGACTTGTCATCAGAAAAAAAACCTAAGCAAAGGGCGCAAAGCCCCTAATAAATCTTTTAACAAGCAGCCCTTAGAAATAAAGTTAATAACTAACATTATGACCTTCCTCTACCGAATAATATATTGTGTTACGGGACCTAATATGAATAATTAGCACTGTTCACACGTGACGTCACAAATGGCCAATTACAACCCATTATCATAATTACTTGTATTACGGTGATGTCAATCAAAGTATTAACATTGTAATTTCGTATATTTAGTAATATACAGGTAGTATCAGGTGGTAGCGTTATGGTTATGTGGTATATACTACAAATAATGTTTTTACTTCGCTGCTTTATTTTGAATTTTCCACCTTAACCAACCTACTTTATTTATTTATGGATCGATAGCATTTTGTCGATTACGAAAGTGTTCAAATAAAATGAAAATTTGCATTTTCTTAACGAAGTAAGTTGTATTATTGTATCTATTCCGTATTGACTTTGAATTTCTTGTATTTTCCAATTACATAAATAATATTATACTCTATTAAAATTTTGTCAGTGAAATGTAAATAGGTAACCATAATGCATCAGAATTGGATCAAATTAGATTATTTAACAAACTTTTTATTTTAAAATTTGAAACATCTTGCAGCGAATAAAATAATTTATACGGGTAAAACACGGGATGCACGGGACCGCTAGCTTAGAATTAAACAGTGGACACGTATGCGAAGTGACGTAAATATTTATTGTTCACTTGTAAATAGGCAAACATGCATTATTATTATGTTAATACCTATTGAAACATAATAATGGATTGAACTCAGCAGATATATTTTTTCTTGAATTATGATTTATTTCAGTATACTATAATCTTTATTTAACTTATATTTCAGTTTAATAGAATAAAATTTTGGCGTGCTTATACACAAATTTGATTTTAAGATCGACACGTTGACGCTGAGATTAATACATTCTAATGCTGAAATTCAGTTTACAGTAAACGTTTTAAATAGTGAAAATTATAGAAACCTGTCCTAAATACTTACTAAACCAAATACCTATACGCTATATTTATTTACATAAGACTGAACATATTCTACGTAGATGAGAAAAGACCGAAAAAGTTTCACTCAATTTGTCTCTCCTGAAACTGGGTTAAATCCATAAAGATAAAACAAGTAGGTCATTAAACGATAAAATAGGAAACCTAGAATACGCATACTATGATTTAGCTTCACATCTCAACAACGATTGAAATTGGACCGAATTTGCAAAACTGAATTCAAATTGGACAAAAATGTCAATGGAAAACACATACCTTTCAAAAAGAGCAAAATGTTTCCGGCTTCTTTAAAATTCCTCAGTTTTACAGTTTCAACTACAATAGGTTCCAGCACCGATCACAATCAATCACTGTCCACAACAGTCCTACCAATAAATCAGAGTCGGAAAATTCGCGACAGTTTTCCACGTTCAAAAGTAATTTTTCATCGAGGTTTTTCCGGTTAGTTTCTAGGCGGTTTTCCTCGGTTCACTGTGGCGCGTTATCGCAGTCAAAAGTCAGTCGCACTTATCACTAGTTCGCATTCAGTGCACGTGGGTAGGAGACGAGCGGAGGCGGGCGGACGGAGCGAGCGAGCGACCTGAGCGAGCCAAACAATCGGCCCGACTGGTCTGAACACACTGAGTGTTGACTCACGGCACGCACACCGAAACAGGTGAAACCGCCACTAGTGTCAGCTTGCAACCTGAACTCTCATGTAGAGGTTACCCAGGTGTTTTACCCATGTGTGCGTGCACTATTTTGTTCGTGTTGGGCAGATTTATTACGCGAGTGCGTGTGTGTGTGTTCCACAGGTGATCTCTTTTGTATTGGTCGTACGGCCGGTCACATGTCACGCGCGGCTGTGTGCTACCTACCTGTTGTGCCCCCGCAACTTAGCACTCTTGTTCTTTTAGGGTTGTATAAGAAAATGTATTATCTTATGAGACATTTCTTTCGCTTGTTTTGTTTTAACTGGTCAGCTCAGCGAGCAGCAGTCAAAGCAAATTTTTCAGTAGCTAGATGTCGTTTGGTTATTTTTGTCAGCAAATATAGTTTAACCTCGTTGACATTTCAGATAATTATATCGTCGTTCATACACACATAGACAGACACTAATATTTGAACAAGTGACGTCTGTCTATTATTATCTAACCGTCTGAAATCGTCAGGGCATCTCATGATTTTCCAAGGATTTTCCGACTTCTGAATTTGGTAGGGTAATATAGCGTGCTGAGATCGTGCCATCTGCACTTAGTGAACTTTGTACGTTGTAAGGTCATGGATATTTAGCGCTAATACAATAGTTAACATCTCATGTCACCTTGACGTAAGCGGTGAGACATTGTCATTCTGTGCAGAAGAAGAAGAACTCTTATGTGCCTGTGTCCGTACGAACATATTTGAACCTTGAGGCTTGAAGCATAAAAACTGTAATCTTTCATTCCCTAACTAGCTGCTTAGAACCTTTTATGGTGAACAGCTATACCGAATTAAAACAATATAAGACATTAATATTTTCTTTCAATATAGACTCAATCTTGTTCAATGTAAAACTGAATTCAAAATAACAGCATAAGTGCATTTAGGTCCTTTTGTACATTCAGTTGAGAAGTCGTGACTAGTCTATTTGTATTGTAATTTGCACCTAATCAGATGTAAAACTGGATTGATTATCGGCCATAGGGACCGATTTAGAGTTGATTGAGGCTCCATTGTTCCCCTTTGATGTTTTTTGAGACAATTCGGGCATTGTTGACAAGTACGGGCCCATTGTGCTTGAGGCATTGATACATTTTCTGTTCCGCCTACTTTTTAGTACCGACTAGTACTATAATTATAACAGAATAAGCTTACTTTTTTAAAAAAAACTATATGCTATATATAACTATAAATAAATAAACCTTGTGGTTCCTGACTTATAATTAGACAAACAAAATCAACTGGGTGCCAACGAAAACATATTAAGTATTAATTTAGTTTTCATCGTCGTTTTCAACATCATTTAAGGATTTTTGAGATTGGTTAACCTCAAAATAACTTCGAAGCAACAGCATTTTTGTATTTAAATGCGATAAGTAAGTAAAAAAAATAATGCGCCTACAATGTTGTTCATTATGTAAAATTAATATAAACTGAACGAGGAACGAGTTATCAAACCGCATTTCCTCATATACTTAACAGGTTTGCAGTGAACAAGCAAGATAATGCATTACTTATAGCAAAATAATGTTATCTATGATCTAATAAATTAGTTTCATCAATTTGTAAATTATATGTATGTACCTACATTAATAGTAAGGTTGTATTGTAATAATAATTATATTAATTTACACTTAAAATTTCATGATTAAGTGAATATGAAAGTAAACTGCAGTTTAACTTTTTTTAAAGTTAATAAATTATATTTTGTGTTAAATTGAATAACTACTTTCCTCAAACACACCTGAAAATCTAAATTGAACTTATGCAAACAAAATTAATTAAAACCCACTTTAAATAAAGATAAGACTTAACTATTAAGATTACAGTATTAAGTATTAACTATTAAAATTTAAAATAGGTTATGAAAACAACCGTAAAAGTTTTAAAAGATAAGACTTCTATTGAAAATGAATTAATTTGATAATGTGTAGGTAAGTGCCGGCTTAGCAATTACTGAAAGGATAGGTTCAGTCAAAGGTATTGAGAAACTTCTCCAAAGAAACTTCACATAAAAGTTTCACATAAATGAAACATATTTACAAAATATATTTCTTTAATTGACCTACTAGTGTCGAAAAAGGTACCAATCAAGCTTCAAGCAATCTGCGATACTGACACAATGTATTTTAAGTTTTCTTATTAACATCATTATCTACTTAGTGACTAACGATCTTTGTCATAATTCCATTCCATCATAAAGTTTACCAAACACTCGATTGCCATAACCGTAGTAAATAATGAGAATAATTTAACCTTTGCCATTGTATATTATTTCGCTTATTTCATAGGTATAAACCTTATATAAATAAAGTATAAACTTTATAACCGCAAATATTTACAAGTGGGATAAGCATTATAAGGTAGGGTTGCCAGAAGGATCTAATTTGCAAAAAGGTAAATGCAAATTCAAACTCGATACTTTTCCCAAGACATATAGTCAAAGTCTGCAACCTCTACCTACTAATATTTCTAATCATCAATTAGTTATTTCCAAAGGAAATCAGTCTTGGGGTATAGTTGTGCTGATTGTCTCAAATTATGTATGACTCTGTGGAAAGCTGGAAAGAGGACGCTGCATGAGATTTTCATATTGTTTTCGTCAGCTTTTGAGATAACTGTATATCAATGTAGCAAAAGGTATGTAAAATATCCGTAGCACAAATTCTCAAAATTTCTGGATAAACAAACTCTGCCAAATCTCAAATAAGAAGGCATAGCTTTTAAAGAGACTTTCTATAATAATGTAAATGTTAATAATTTAAAGAAAACTTCATTTCCTAAAGTTTTATGATCGTATTCAAATAATATTTGTTCATCTCACGGCGTCGAGTAGTATAGAAACATAGTTTATTGTATAGTTCCTTCCAAGTGGACGCCCTGATAGTTTGTGACAGCCCTGCACAAAGTGCGCAGGATTCGACATGGAGCTGCGAACAGATTGACTTAATTTTATGCAGTCTGTAATTAGGGTGCGAATTTAATGAAAAGTGAAAGATACGTTGAATCTACTTGCTTGCACAATTCCAAGTTGTTTAGATTTTCATGCAGGTATAAGTTTATTTCTTGAGTACAAAAAATATATAAATATTAATAAAAAGCATCTTTTCAGGTAAGTAAAACATATAAACATGATTAGTATTAATACTTAAATATAGCATTTTCATGGTAATTTACTATTTAATTTCATTGTCAAAATTATAATTAAGATTTGAGTCGAGTCGCACAATTTTAAGTATAGTGGAATTGAATTGAATTGACCACAATACATCAATTCAATTCAATTCCACTATACTTAAAATTGTATACATTTCCACAAAACATCTTATTTTAATTACGAGTATTACCTGAAAATAGACTTAAATACAGTATACGTACATTTTTCAAATTAATTTCAATTTTTTAACTACCTTTGCAAGTTAAATCAAGTTATAAATATAATACATTTATGTATTTCGTAGGTCCGAAGCGCTAGTCTGGTTTTAATTTATTCAAGCGTGCAATTAAGGCCGTGTTCCCAGTGCAGCGCGACACAATGGATGCGACAATGTGCCCGCGCCCTTACCGGGCTATCTCCATCTCACAACCTGTCGTATCGGTACTACGAGTAACTTATACCTACACATATCACATATTCGATGACATATTATACGGATCGATGTATTTAATGTTATATTTAAAAATTCGAAGTCGAATTTTATAAAAACCGTTATTATACGTCAAAGCTAATGAATAGGCACGGGCGGAACACTCCAAAGAACGAACGCGATTTGAATTTTTATAAAGCAATTGCCAGACTAGACGTAAATAAAAATATTAAAAGGTAAATAGTAGATATTATCTATTCTATGTTTAAACGTGCAAGTACAATTTAAACTCTATGTAACCCTGTCATTTTCCAATACTTACGAAAATTACGATCTCACAAGAAGCCCGGACAGAAATAGTTAAATACGTAAAGAGTCTATACAAAAAAGGGTAGCTTGGCGCCTGAGGAGGCTAGATTGGCCCTTTATCCCAGAGCTGTAAATCTTGCAAGCCGAGCTCTATTCTAAACCTACACTCATTAATTGCAAGTAAAATTTCATGTTCATTGCGCAGTTCAATAAGTCCTCACCGAGGGGCTCGAGCCTACCCTAAAGTAGGGTGAATAGGCCTTAGTCGACCACGCTAACCAAGTGCTGGTTGGTCAACTTCACACACAACCTTTGAATTGCTTCGCAGGTGTGTGCAGGTTTCCTCAAGATGTTTTGTTTCACTGTAAAAGCGTCGAATAAACGTATTGGTACGTACTGAGACTTGAACCCGCGAACTTTCGGATGAAAGTCAACGGCCCTAGCCACTTGTCCACTGATGTTTCATTGCGTAGTTAATTAGGCTGAAATATAAACGATTATATTTTTTGATATTAGCTACGCAATGTACGATGAATTGTACAAGAGATTGGTAAATCGTAGGTTAGAGAAAGGGGCCCAGGAAGCGCCGTAGATGAAAAATGCCTCTCTCGTTGCAACCGGGCCGCCTGATGATAGGCCGCATACACACTGGACTCACTGTAGGCATGACGACAATGATCATCACTTAGGCTTGATGTACATTAACAAGAATTTTCGAATTTTGTACATTTTGTTTCTAAGATTTTTTTGGAGTTCCAATAATGCCAGTAGAGTTAAATAATGAATACATTATTATTATTGTAAAATTGTAATAGGTAAAAATTTTGTTTCTGTGATATAACAAGCCCACAATCATACGCCATATAGCCAGTTGCGTTTGATTTTTGTTTGAGTTTATTAAGGTTGGAAAAACTTTAGGTTGAAGAAAATCTACCTACGTTTGTAAACTAGAATATAAAAAATAAACATTTAGAAACCACTTTTGTTTTAAGAAGAGAAGAGTGAAAGTATAACGTAATTAGAGATCAACTCAAAGCTACATCGATTTCGGAAAAAAAAATTATGGTCATTTTTCGGTTTAAAATTTAATTTAATAAGAATCTATGTTAGTGTTTTTAAACAAACCCACTTTGAATAGAATTATGCCTATTTCTAATTTAAGGTACATTTTCCGTAAATTTTGAAAGTCTGCCGGGTAAGTCATTTATTTCCTTCTAAATAAAGTTATATAGCATCAACCAGCAGTGTACATCAATTTTTAAGGGCTGATCTATTAATAACACGTTACTACATGGAATTTATAGTGCCGGGTGGGTTGGAGGTAACCATCTACCGGTTACCCGTTCATCTTTCATGTTGGTATCCTATCGCCATTTTAAATGGGAGGTCTCAACGGTTTCGGTCTATGAGGATTACCGGTCACGTACTTCTTACAAAACTACAAGTAAATAAAGTATTATAAAGTTAATTTTTTTGTTTCGCGTGGAATGATGTACTTTTCTGCTGTAAAAAATATCATATGTCTTTTTTAATATTGTCATCGATTTGCATAGTAAACCTTGCAGTCTTTTAGGTACCTACATAAAAAGAGAGACAGACCTTTAAAAAAACAGAGAGCGTTGTACTTTTTGCTTTGCAATTTTCAGAAGTTATTATGTAACAACAATACATTTTCTAGTTAGTAAAGTTACAGACTATTTTAGATGATTTACATGAAAGGTACTAATAAAGATTATACACGGTGATAGAAAATCAAGCGATTTAGAATATCCGCTTGAAAATTAATAACTTTCCAGCACTCGCCTCTGTCGGTATCGCGGCATTAAAAGCACATTTATTACAGGGTGCACCGCTAAATCAGGGCAGGTAAGCTGTTGCAACACTATAATTATTACCCTTATTAAGTTTTTTTTTCACAAATATGGGTTAACTTTTGTCTATAGAGAAAAATATTCATGACAATTTTTATACATATCTATTTCTTCACTTCGGTCTTCTTTGTAGTCAATAATAATTTATTATCAAGTTCGTAATCTGCCGTAAAAAAAAAGTTCATTCAATGCACATCTATGCGTTGTCGTAGCGAGCGTAGCATGTGCTACGCCGTTGCCGTTTCTACGAGTCACACTAATTCATCTCGTCGCGTCTTCTTGCAAAACAGTAAAAATGTGAACTGTTTCTTTTCTAATTTTGTCAATAATAATAATCGTAATTTATTAGTTCTGCGCTAAGAATTCCTGGATTGCCTAAAAGAAATCGATTAAAGCATTAAGGCAGCTATTTTCTATTTGTACTTTGTGTTAGGTACTATTTATAAATCGAAGCAATAAATGAAAATCATTGAGCTTGGGTTTGGGTACTTTATGTTACTTATTTCGAGTGATTCAAATGTAATAAAGTATTTTTGAAATTGATTCATTCAGAATTAGCGCAACGACAAGAATAAAATCTGTATAACTGCCATCCCCATTTCGGCCATCGACGGCATAGATTATGGCAACACCTTTGAAAATATATATCATACGCCCGTTATAGTCTACTGTGTCCAAAAATATTCACTATGACCTAAGCAGCATTTTAGCATCATTCGCGCACGTGCCACGCCCGCCATCTTGTTTAATCTAGCACGCTGCGCGGGCGCGGAAGGCACGCCAGCCTTCAACGACCTTCGCCACGGAGCAACCGACTACAACCAACCAGCTAAAAGGGACACGCTCTATTCGATTCTATCGTACAAAACTGATAACAGATTTTTTTTTATGCATAGTTATTTACATGATTGTCAGATATTGCTATCTTATGAACGTTCTTATTTCAACAACAAAATTGACTGATCCATACTAATATTATAAATGCGAAAGTGTGTTTGTTTGTTTGTTTGTCCTTCCTTTACGCCCTAACTAAGCAATCAATCGACTTGATTTTTGGCATAGAGTTAGTCGAAAAGATGGAGAGTGACATAGGGTACTTTTTACCGCGGGGAAATACCTCATTCCCACGGGAAAAAATGTTAACGCGGGCGGAGCCGCGGGGCGGTAAGCTAGTTTCTAATAATATTTTTAAATGAGAAGATACGTATATTTGTGCGTATCGTATAGTTGCGCCTTATTATTATTAGATATCGAGAATTAATATGCCTTTTAAATATTATATGCCCCCTTGTAGACATATAGATTTGACGTATTACAGCTGAAAACGAACTACGAGTGTCTTGATTTTACTTCAATTTGCACTTATGTATGGCTTAGCTTTCACCTACATATCACTACAATAGACAATTATACTATATTATTATTACAAATAACAGTTATCTTATTTATAAGTCAGCAATCAGCAATCTGACCAACAAATGGTTATGCTTAAGGTTTTGATAGAAACACTAGAATGTGGCGCATACACCAGGAGCACTTTAGCCAAAGATATCTACACTATTTCTTATATTGCCAGAACTATTACAAGCCATTATAGTAGCAGAGCTATATATTAGCTACTGATAGCAACAACACTGAATATAAAATGTTTATATCTAAGTATGTGTGAATATTAAATAAATTTGGGTGAATATTAAGTAAGTTAGATGACCGCGTGTGGTATGTCCCATATAAATTATTTATTATCAATTATTTAAAATAGACTGAAAGAACTTGCTAATTCAGCAATAAGATCGCATACGGACACTGTTTGTAATTCTAATTACATAGCTAATGTTCACTGTATTTAAAGTATGATTATGTCTTTCTATCCTACATAAACTGAAACTGGTGCTAAGTCACTGAAGAAAATTATAGTACTGCTGAGTACAAAATACCTCTTCCACATTTTGTAAGTTTACAGGATTGCGATAAGTACGCAAACATCTAGTTACATATCTGTTGTTAATAAAAATGACTAGAGTTAAAATAAATTAAAGTTATAGCAATAAATGCAAATTTAACCGCGTTTTGTGGTTGTTAAGAGTAAATGACAGCCGTAAACTAAAGTATAATAAATACTGCCATATAATACTGGGTCTTAATTTTTTACTGTTTTTTAAACAAATATGAGACATGACATCCCTTAAAAGGCTGACTATTTAAAGTAAACAGGTGACATGCAGAATTAATTAATACTAATAATAAAAAGTCATTTTTTTAATCTCTGGTTTTTAACCATGGTCGAAATTTTTAAAAGGCGTGCGAAACAGTATATTTACTTATAATAATAATATTTTATTTCAGACAAAAAGTCCATATTTGTTAGTAACAATCCCTTATTCTAATGCACTCCCTCACTTCCCTCCCTTATACTGCACTAATGAAAATATTTTTTTTGTTCCATTTCATAATACAATACAATTATTCTTTATTGACACCAAGAAACACAAAAAGAAATAGAACAAGCAAAGAAAGCGTTTCAACAGGCGTCGTTATTGTTAAGATAGCTCTTATAAGCAACCCATTTGGAAAATAATTACTTCAAATAACAAAATTTGTATTAAGACCCGCCATAACTTTACTTGTAACAAGTACAGCATTTATTTAAATGTGACAAAATGTAGTGAATAAATCGAGAGTGATGGATTTATAGACAACGGTTAATGTAATTTGAAGTTTGTAGGGCGCCTACGCTCAGGCAGTAAGGTCGTTAGGACACAATGCAATATTGTGCAACGTATCATACTTATATTATAAAAAGAAAAGATTTGTATTTTTGTGTGTGTGTGTATGTTTGTAATGAATTAACTCAAAAACTACTGTGCCGATTTCAAAAATTCTTTCATCATTAGAAAGTTAGCTGAGTAACATAGGCTACCTTTTACCACGGGAAAAACTGTTAGCGCGGGCGGAAAGCTGCTGCTCTTCTTTTTGCTACGAATCTCTTTCAGAAGAATGAATGTTAAAGATATGGTCCTAAATTCTCCCAACTCCGTGAAATAAATAAGCTGCGACATAATTTAAATAAGATAATATTGTAAAAGATGCTTCTTCTGGCCGTCCTTCTCTACAGACGAATGCCAACTTCGAACGGCCAACCATGGACAGTCTGATGTTTGGTATTTATTTTATTAGCTTTGAATTCGAAAAATGATTTTGAAAATCTTACATCGAATTAAAATCTTTTGATTTTGTGATTTTGGGAAATATTTTTTTTCTGCGCCCACGGCTACGCCCGTGTTGTTTCTTTTTTTATTATAATTTCCCGTGGTAAAATGTATCTAAGTTGTTGACCGGGGGGATATTAGGTACCACCATGCAAAATTTCATTTAAATCGGTCCAACGGTTCCAGAGATTAGCGTGTACAAACAGACAGACAGACAGACAGACGGTAATTTTTTTCAAAACTTGTATTTTTTGTGTTCAGCTACACATGCTACAACTAGATGTACATATATATACAATATCCAGATTGTATACATATTTATATTATAAGTATATATTTATATTATAATTATAAGTATAAATATGCACTTGTGTTTGCCAGACACAGGGCAAACACAAGTGCTCTTTACACAAATGTTTGCACTGGGTGGGATTCGAACCCGCGACTTATCTTCTTGAATTGGAAACTGTTTGAATTGAAATAGCTCTATTTTCTTGCTTTAATCTCGAGGACAGTATTACACAATTGAAACGCTAAGGTATGAATTTCGTCAGCACGATATGATCTACATAATGACAGCGCACGCGCCGCCGGCCCGTGTTTTGTCAACACGCGCTATTTTGATCGTTGCATCATTGGACAACTATAGTTTACAGGAAGGGTAAGAGATCAGTTTGTAGTTACGCATCTCGGTTTGTTTTGAATATGTGCAGTCAGTTCCTGTCGTGGGCTTGTTTTCATTGTTCTGGATGAACAATACATTGGACATATTTACGAGTAACTTCGGTGAGCTAATTAATGTTATTTATTACTATGCGTGCCAAATAAGAATAGGACTGTCAAGACGCCATTTTGACAGTCCCTCCTTTTCTAATTTGTCAAATATGAAAAGGAGGGACTGTCAAAATGGCGTCTTGACAGTCCTAATTCTTATTTGGCACGCATAGAGTATCATTAACCGCACTACACTACGTATTAATTTCTAAATAACTAGCTTATCGTCCCGCGGCTCCGCCCGCACTATCAGTTTTTTCTGTAGGAATGAGGGATTTTCCCGCGGTAAAAGTTAGCCTATGTATTATTCTGATGTATAAGCTAGATTATTGTAAAGTTTCATTAAAACTCGTTCAGTATTTTTTGCGTGAAAGAGTACCAGACATCCATACATCCTCACAAACTTTCGCGTTAATTATATTAGTATGAATATGTACATTTTATATGATGCTCTAATGACGAAAGGAAACAGAATTTTGCACTGCACATGAAAAATTCAAAGGTTTTTAAAGTCGACTAATTTACACAGAGCCAGCATTCTTTGATCCAGGGCACAGAACAAATAATTCCAGGATAGAATCAAGTCCCACAGTGGGGACTGATATATGAAACTAATTTAAAGTCATGTCTTGTCAGTGTAAGATGATTAAACCGATATAAAGTCATGTCTTGTTAGTGTTTCAAGGAAATTGGTAACAACATGCGAACACAATGGAACTATATTTTTTGTAAGCTTGATAGAATATCCAAAATATACTTACCTAAATGTCTTAATAAGCTCTGGCAGAATATACCGTGTGCCGCCACGACGAAGACATCGCTTTATGTCTCCCGCCTGCACGAAACTACCACTCGGGAAGACGTGCTGGATTTCATCAAGGAGAGGCATAAAGACGGTGCCTTCAAGGACTCGCCAGGATTCGGTGTGGTGGTGGAGCCCCTGGAGTCGCGCCACCACGTCAATTTCAAGTCGTTCGTGGTGCGGGTCCCGACTGCCCACCTGGGCGTCTTCACCTCACCGCAGTTCTGGCCGAAGGGGGTCGTGTTTCGTCGCTTCAGGGGGAACCTGCCGCGGAAGGACACGATACCCTGGGCTTGCGTGTAAAGTGCTGTGTATTTAGTTTTATTGTTTAGATATAGTATAAGATATGTATGTTAGTCTGTAAGGTATTTATGATATGGGCCTCTGTTTACATATTTAACATCTATATGTAAATATTGCCTGAAATAAATGAATTTATTATTATTTATTATTATAGTAATGAAAGCAAGCTATAATTTAATCACAAAGTATAAGCTTGATGCAAAACTACAAACAAATAAATATCAGAAAATACTATAGAATGTAGTATGAACCCTAGACGTGTAATTGCTTCCCATAACAAGGCAAAACACCAAATAATTGCCCCGCCAATTATCACTTGTCGGGTTGCTAGTGCTGCGCCGTGTCGGCCGTAAACATGCTATCGATGTCGATCGCAATTACCGATAGGGCAGCACTAATTGCACGCGTCGATATCGCAACCACGCCGGTGACGTTGCTCCGGTGATAATAGATTTGTGATGATTGCAGAGTTGGGTGAAAAAATCAAGGGTTTGAGTGTTGTGTGCACACCTTTTTTATCAGAAACAATGTGAAGTTTTGTTTACCTATTGTTCGTTACACATATTTATGACACTCTCATCTTTGCGGACCTTTTTGTTATGAAACTGTAAATTCCATTAAAAATAAATAAATGGATTCAAAACGTACGTTCGTCTAACTAAATCTCTATAGTGTAAAAAATATTATGGAATTCTGATGGGAGCAATACCTGAGTACCTATTAACCTACTCAAACTGATTCTAGTCACTTGATGATTGAATTAACTCAATTAAGATAACTTAAATTATTCTTTTTTGTGAATAGGTGAATTAAAATTGGCGGGATTTTCTCGCAATTCAAATGTAAAATGGGTTACAATATTATGTAATAATTTAAGAACGCTGGGCCGCAAAATTTTATTTTAGACTAGCGACCCGCCCCGGCTCCGCACGGGAAAATGGTTATTGTGGCTTATCCTTAAGTATATTATGCATGTATTATACATATAAACCTTCCTCTTGAATCACTCTATCTATTAAAAAAAACCGCATCAAAATCCGTTGCGTAGTTTTAAAGATTTAAGCGTACAAAGGGACATAGGGACATAGGGACATAGGGACATAGGGACATAGGGACGGAGAAAGCGACTTTGTTTTATAATATGTAGTGATAGTGATGATAAACATCTTGGGCCGGAGTAGCCTAATGTTTTTATTTTTTAACTCCTTAAATAATAATAATTAATATTATTTATAATTATAACCATTTTACATATTATTAATATTTTTCCTAAATTGAGGTGATTTAAATCCAACTGCACTTTCAGGTCAGTGGACGGCATACCACTACAAGGGTCTGCTCACAATACAATACTATACAATACAATATTCTTTATTGAGACCAAAATAAACAGTAGGTAGGTACACAAGAAACATTTTTAAACAAATACAAGAGTCAAAAGGCGGCCTTATTGCAATTCACCCGTTAGGGAAAAGAGAGTGACTTTATGTGCATAAAGTAACTACAAACCATACAAAAAACGACAACATATCGGAGAAACACAGTATTTTTAATTTACTATTTTATTTACATGCCAAACTCGTGCAAAATATCTAATCAAGAGCATGCAAGTTAATAGATAGTAAAAGGAAGTTGATTTGTCCACGATTTGACCAAAAATATGCTGAAAATCCTTTTTTTTGTCTCCACAAACCATATTGTGTCACCATTCTACCTATCAAACCAGGTATAATTTTCTTTATTCTTACAAAAAACATAACAAAAGTTGGTATATTACAATGTTCTAAATAACAATAAAATAGAAAAATTACGATTTAGTGGGTGAGGATATTTTGTGTCGCCTAATTGTAGCCAATTGAGTTGTGGGTCGAATACGGAAGCGGCGACCGAGACCAATTTCGTGAAATTGCTACCATGTGGAAGACAGTACACCACTTTAGTAATATGACTTTCATTGTACGTAACTGGTATGAGCAGTAGAGCTGCGGTAGAGTTAAACTAATATTTATGAGTGCCGCATGTTTTTTAGTACTCGACACTAAAACTATTCGATAGACTTTGATGAATCTGTACAATATTATAACCTTAGAGTATAAATATTCTCTAAGATTATAACTTATAGCTAATTATTTTTTACTGTAGAAAACGAACTCATTTCTGTGGATAAAATACGATCAAGTAACTGATCTGAAAAAAAAAACCAATTTCCACCTAATACAAATAAGCAACAAAAAGTTGCTAATTGCTGACTATTATTTTTGTTTTCTTTCTAAGCGTAAACTTCATTATAAAAGTGATTTTTATTAATTTTAGTAGGTAAATTTCACACACATAGCATTCAAATATAGGCTACTTTTTACCGTGTAAATGTATACCTAATTCCATTTATTCCTCCGGTAATTTTTACAAAATTGTATTTGTGTAATTTGGTATACATTTACACGGTAAAATGTTGTGACTACAAATTTGAGTACAAATGCCAATAAATAAAAATTTTCAACAGAAAATCCTCGTGAATGTCAGCTCTAGTGCGCGGGAGCACCAGGCAGAGATGTGGTTAGATGCGGGCCGTACGTAACACCGTTATTGTTGTGACGACCGCTTTGCGCAACCCTTCTGACACATACATGACAAAACAAAATAGCTATATGACTATACCAATCGTCACATAGTTATTTTGTTTTGCTCCCATTGCGAAGAAAAAATAAGCAATGTTCTACCAGGTTACGCCAAGGCAAACTAGAGGTCTGTGGCAAACTGCACAGATATAGATTTCTAAACACCGATCAGCTTTACACCACTATTATATTATGTATCGGCGCACTTTCATTGCGCCACAGGTAGTCTCCTCTTGTTTTTTTTTCTCTGTATTTGCTGCCGTAAATTGCACATTAAGTACTTTGTTTTTTTATCTTTATTCTGGCAGTTGCGTATTTACAGGTTTTCCAAAATCTGATGATACTGACATACAATCAACTTAATAATTGATATTTTTTATACTACATTATTATGATTTAAAACGGGCTATTTAAATCAACCGCGAAAGCTTCAAAGGTGGTTTCTTTTTTCGGTTTTAACTTACCATTTAAATAGTTTCCTCTGTATTATGTAATATGCATGCATATTTATAAAATAAAATGGACGCACATTGAATCATTTCAATTTACGTGAGAAAAATAACAAAAGTGTCACTAAAAGCAATACAAAATAATATTCTAACATAATAAGTATCATGTATTTTAACCACATTCTGTATGACAGATAATTCAATAGTGTATCTAATATTGTCGTGAAAAATCAATTTTGAGATAAAGATTATTAGATTAATTCTTAAGATACCTGAAAGAAAAATATTAAACCTCGTATCATTGAACAGAACACAATTGTACTAAAGCTGAAAGTACAAGAGCCACGAACAACAATATATAAACATAAACTTAAAACAAAAGCTTGTAAAAGAGCCAAAGTTTTCATAAAGTAAAACAGTATTTAAATACTTACTGCAATCTAGAGCCTGCGATTATGTAGAAAACTCCAGTCCAAGTCTCAATGCACAAGAAAGCTTACCTGTAAAAAAAATCAAAATTAGCTTAGTAATTTTGGTTGGTGAGAAAATGCGGCAGTCTATCATATCTAGTTCATTTTTATACATACTTTATTAACATCAAAATGCACAATAAAACGGTACTAAAAAAACATACAAATATATGGCCAGAGTGTCCACGATTACCAAGTGTATTTGTGCTTGTTGTACTTCTTTTATAATACGTTGTGGTCGTAGAGCGTCAGCAAAAACGGTATTTTTGCCGCTTCGATTATGTAATTCGCATTCGCACTGTTTGGAATGGGAGCTCTCTTGGTTGCAAAAAAAACTTGGTAATTGTGTTGTGTACTCTTACTTGAGATAGGCTATATTATAAATACCTATATAATTATCAAAATAAATCGCAGAAATACATGTTCGTGCTTCACTTCAGAACAGCCGCATACAATATCCGTTTAAAAAAAAAATCTCATTACGAAAGAAAACTTATTATGTTAACGCGGGCTGAGCTGTGGGACGGATATTTGTAATAATTAATATATTGTCAGTTTTCTGCTTTAAAAAGGACAAATAATTACGATTATTTGTGAGCAATGCCTATAGACAAATATTTATGAATGAATTTTTTTTTTTTTACTTAATACTATTTTACCGTATAAACCTAAAGCTAAGATTATATATGTATTAGTTTTTGACAACCCTAGTTCAAACCGTAATCGGTAGTACTATCTCAGTAACCTTGTCACCTTTGGTAAGTAACTAAAGTATATCCTGCCAAGTTGAAAGTTCTATTGTTTCAAGTGAAATTCACAGAGAAGCTGTCTCCTTAAACTGGCTTTATAACAAAAGCTACTGTTATAACCAGGTTAATTACAGGAGTATGTAGTGAAGTGGGAAAGTGGTCGGTAGTCGGTCGATTTAGATCTGTCCGGGTTGCGACCCGAGAAAGGAGAGGTGATTAATCATGAAAATTCTCTATAGAATATGTTAATTTAGTTTTACTAGTAAAATTGAATTCTATCTTTGTTCACTGTTATGTAACGATGTTTCAAAAGTAAAATAATGTGTGTAACTGTTTTCACAGCGAAAAGAACTATCCGTAAATTTTAGGGTCTTACATTCAAACGTAAATTCCAAATTAAAAAAAAAATATTTTTTGTGGCCAGGAATCCATCATGTTCATAAACGTAAAATTATTTGAATATAACATAAACGTATAATTATTTTTTGACAAATGAATTTCTAAGTTATATGAGAAAATGTATTAGAATTAGACCAAAGTTAAATTTTTTGATCACTTAAAAAACTAGGCTAATTTAGGGTAAGGCTAAAAAAAAATTTTTATCTGGTGTCGTAAGATCGACCTATCAGGCTTCACCAAACTGGCGGAGGAACGGAGGGCTCCCAAAGTAGTCATATACCAACCCGTATTGGGGCGGCTCGAGAGAGGCTCGAACCACGGTATGGTTAAAAAAAAATCGTGATATTGCCTGATGCTTTATGGCAAAAATACATAGTGATTTCAACTTACTAAAAGTTCACACAAAACTCTTTTCTCAAAGTTGGAACACGCACTTGCCCATGTAAATTACTTTATACTTGGATGTCGCGATCGCCCGTTCGTGTCGAATAAGCAGGCGTATTAAACGACTACTTTATGTCGACCAGTGCAATAATTTCGACCGACCGACCGCTTGGAGATGGCGAATTGTCGACCGAGTCGCCCACTGCTTTCTACTTACACTTCTATATTTATTTACTAGTACATAATCTAGGATAAGTCTTATGGGAGGTAACAACTGAGGTGATTATTTATATCGCGATTTATTTATTTTAACTTTTTAAATACTGTGTGCTTGTTTGTCCTTCTTTTACACTGAAACTATTGACCCCATTTTTTACAAAAAGATAGATAGATACCTAGTGGTTTGGAGAGTGATTTAATAGAAATTATCGGATTCCCACGGGAAAACCTGAAACAAAGCTGGCGTAGCTGTGGGCGACCACATAGTTATAAATACTTATTACCCTGGATTATACGTCATCATCATCATCTCAGCCAGTAGACGTCCACTGCTGGACAAAGGCCTCCCCAAGGATCTCCACAACGATCGGTCCTGCGCTGCCCGCATCCAGCGGCTTCCCGCGACCCTCACCAGATCGTCGGTCCACCTCGTCGGTCACACTACGTCTTCCGGTGTAATTTTACAGATTATATGTCAGTTAATAAATAAGAATAAGAATAAGAATGCATTTATTGTCATAATAAAAACATATTGATATAGCAGTAACATGACAGAAAGACCAGTACACTTATATTTAATTAAATATATCATAATACTATGACAAAAGGAGATAGCTCAGCTTGTGTTTGCGAAGAATGAAATTCTACGAAACGCTGATTTTCAGTCATCCCCTTCTCCCTAAGTAGGAATGCGGGAGAATGGTGCTGAGGGCTTACTTTTTACAACAACTGGTACGCGTGTGCCTGTGTGTGTGTGTGTGTGTGTGTGTGTGTGTGTATGAGTGAAAAAGGCTAGACATTTTATTTAATATTGTAGGGTTAAGTAAGATTAGCTAATAGATTATTTTTTTAAATACATTTAGAAATATTGGTTTATGGGTAGAAATTTCGAATAGGCATGCTTCAGATCTTCAGCAGCTGATTGTCTTTTAAGTAGTGCTAACTTGTACTTATTCTTAAAACATTGTACATTTTTTATTTTTCTCATAGGCGGAGGAAGATCGTTCCATATTCTAGCTGCACTATATCTGAAACATCCCCTGTATCTTGTAGTTTTATGATTAGGTATACCTAACAAATTAAGTCTATCCTTACGAAGGCTTCTACTAGTTACATCTTTTATCCATGTGAGCTTTTCAAATAAATACTCCGGGTTTCTGTTCCAGATAACTTTTTGTACTGTACAGGCATAGTGGAGTTCCCTTCTGGCACTCATATTGAGGATGTTATTTTGATTCAGGTAAGGTGATATGAAGCTCCTCCTAGGTATTTTAAAACAGAAACGAATACACGCGTTTTGCACTCTTTGTATTGCTCTATCCATAGAACAGTTCAATCTAGGGCCGTACACAGAACTGCAATAATTGAAGGGCGACAGCACAAGCAAATCGCATAAAAGTACTCGTAGTTCCTCCTTTATGTACGATCTGATTTTGTATAACGTTTTTAATTTAAAAAAAGCGTTCCTAATTTTCAAATCTACATGTTCTTTATACTTCTGCTCCCCATCCATGTGAAGTCCCAAGTTCCGCGCAGACTTGACGTAACTGAGAACTACTTCGTTAATTTTTATGCTATCTCTACATTCCATGACTTTACGTATTTGACATTTAGTACCTAACACCAATACTTGTGACTTAAGAGGGTTTAAATGTAGGGAATTATTTTTGGACCAATTAAATATATTTTGCAAATCTCTATTAATAACTTTTATGGCATTAGAAGTATCTCTCCCGTCAAAAGAATAATAGATTTGTGTATCGTCTGCGTACAGATGATATTTACACGACTCTATACTTTTAGGAAGGTCTGCTGTAAACATTGTGAAAAGAACTGGACTTAAGAGTGAGCCTTGCGGTATGCCTCGCTGCAGTTTCCCAACTGCTGAGAACCGTTTTTCTCCGTCTTTTCCTTCAGTAACAACTACCTGCTCTCGATCTGATAGAAATTCTCGGAACCATTGGCAAGTGTTTGGTGAAAAACCGAAATATTCCAACTTGGCTAATAAAAGGTCTGGATGTAAACAGTCGAATGCTCGAGAATAATCAAGTAAAACCATAACTGTGCTCAGCCCCATATCCGAAGCTGATGTGATGTCATCAGTAACATTAATAAGTGCTGATTCGGTTCCATGATATTTACGGAAGCCGGATTGAAATTTTGGTATTATATTGTTTATGTTTATGTAATAGAGTAATTGATTTAATACTACCCTCTCTAATACTTTCGACAGTACAGGTAGAATCGAGATTGGTCTTAAGTCTTTAAAATCCGTTACTGAAGGTTTCTTAGGTATAGGTTTGATTAAGGCTCTTTTCCAACAAGACGGGAAGGTGTTTGTTTCTATTGACTTATTTACTATCGCTGTTATTATAGGCAGCGTTACATCAAGTGTAAGCCTTATCATATCAATGCTCAAATCGTCAAAACCAATGGCTTTTGTCTTAATACTGCATAAAATCTTTTTCACTTCTATTTCGTTAGTCGGTTTTAACTGAAAGTTTATCTGCCTATGAATATTTTGACCTGGAGTAATGTTTTTTACATCTAAGTTACTTATAGGAGGAAGATCTAAGAAATGATTATTAATTTTATCAGGGTCGTTTAAGTCTTCAGGAGTTTTACAATATTAGTTGTATAATAGTTAGTTAGGGGTTTGATAGCCGTATGGGAGATAATTTAACACGTTTTTTTACAAATGGTACTGTTTCCCTTACTAAAAGATTTCTTCCAAAGATAGAATATAAACTTTTCATACCCCACAGTTCAGAATAATATGATAAGTCCTTCTCACAATCAAGCTATCTTACGATATGATTTTATGTCCATACGTTACTACGTAGACGATGTCAGCGAAGTGCCATGTTATTATTGGATGCCATACAAATGTAAATCTGCATTTACTTTATTGAATTATATAGGTAAATTATATAAACACTATTTATTCACTACATACAGATAAGAGCAGTTTCAACTGAACAATTTGGACCGCGCCTTTCTTATTAATCCATTGATTATGGGATAGAATCGCGATGTGTTTCCAGCTTGTCAGCTGGCCCAGTGCGGGTTGGTCCACTTCACACACAACCTTTTAATTACTTCGTAGGTGACTGCAGGTTTCCTCATATTTTCCTTCACCGTAAGAGCGTCAAATAGATGTATATATGAATACAGAAATTGAAAATACTTACTTACTACTATACCTACTTGCCGAAGCTTTTGAACCCGCGAACTTCCGAATTGAAGTCTACGGTCCTAGCCACTTGGCCACCGACACCAATATAATTATCAGATTTTAAAAAATCACATTTATACATTTGATTTAAACATTCACGATCGGTAAAAGTAACTTGTATTAGAATACACTTAACATCGTATAAATATCTGATAACAAGTATGATTTTCGTTGCAACATATTTTTTATATCGTCTATAATAATAATACACCGTATAATAATGTAATCATGTTATCCAAAAAACTCCAAAACCTTAAAAAAATAACCCTGCCATTATGCCAAATAATAACAGCTTTTAAGCCGCATGTATTTATTATAAAAATTGAGAGCTTTCGAAAGCTCACAATTATAAAAAAGAAACTGTAACGATTTTTTGCATGTCAAGAGGCATTCGTGCGACCTATAAGTAATTTACACGACCAATTTCCTTCTTAATTAAACGACAAAATCCACTATCTTTTAAGTCATTAAGTAAAAAAGAAATGCAAAACAAGTGAATATTGATAAGTTCAAAAATGTTTTTAGTTAATAAGCTGTGGAGCTAAAATGTAAAGTTCACCAATTCCCTTACGTTTGCGACCGTTCGATACTTAATGACCCTTTCTAACACATTTTCAATATATACTTAAAGAAGTGTGACAGAGTATTAGAACTATAATCTTTACAATAATATAGGTTATTTATACATCAGAATAACACATAGGCTATAAATTAGGTATAAAGATATTGTGTTCACTATCCAATGTTTATTATTGTTTTTACTATACGTATAAAAAACTATACATATAAAAAATATTCTCGCTAAGAAAAAAGTGCGTTTACGTAACAGTTCAATTTAGTTTTAAGTCAGAATATAATATTCCTATGTTTTACAGAGAACACTGTGTAAAAATGTATACCTACATATTATCGGGGCGTATACCGGCGTATAAGGCGTATAAGAAATATGACAGTGCGACTGCAGCGGCCGGCGGGAGATAAAAGAGGACCTGCACTTACGCGACCTTCCGTATTCATATGCACTACCCACAGATTACGATAACATAAAGTGGCAATGTTTTATTTTTTAATTTCACGTTTATACGTGAACGTTAGTGGCCTACTGGCTGGTTGCCTTCCATTCGGGCGTAGTACAGTCTGATTCAGTATTAGGTATCCACCTCGGCAAAAATCTAGCTAATACTCTACAACTGCGCCACCACCTAACTTTGCAATTAATTAAGTAATTACAAAGTGTATGTCAGACGTATATGTAGGTGTGTCAAAAAATCATGTATGTCGTTAAAAACAGCGCAAAAAGAAGTTTATAGTGAGGCAGATGGTTAGCAATCTCTGCAGCCGGTTCTAATGTGGCTTCGATTTTCAAATTCATACTAGTATGTAAGTTTGTTAGACGATTGAGGGTGAAGGAAAATATCGTGAGGAAATACTTGCATACACCTGCAAAAAAAAAAAGGTTGTATGTGAAATGAAGTTAATCCGTACTGGGCCAGCGTAGTTCGCTAAGGCCTGATTCAGGATAGCCTCGAGCCCCTCATAGTAATAATTTGGAATAAAAAGTACTGAAAATTGTGTGAGCTAAGAATGATTTTGAACAAAAATAAATAAATATTTTGAATTATAATACAAAATGGAATCCGCGCCCGGTCTATAGATACGGGCAGCGGAGTGGAATGTGCTACAGTTTAAATGAGGCTGCGCAGGAGTGGAACCGGTCGCGACGCCCGCGCAACTTCGGGGAAAGGCCGGCCATGATTTACGGCTAAAATTAAAACGCCGGCGCAGGTCGCCGCGCGAAAACCAGAGCGGTTTTTCAAGTATCGACAGTCGACACGTAATTTGTTGATTTTGAGGCTTACGTGCATTGGTTTTTTACGAGATGAAAATGCCGCTTAAAATTTTATAATAAGTACCTGCTTTTATGAGCGTGGGTAATGTTATGAAACTTTCTTTTTTTTAACAAACATGTCATTGCCTTTATTATAAAAGAGTTGAAAATTGTAGACTAGCGCGCTAATTTCCCACCTGCGCGGACTAGAATATTTTTAAACAGTATTTTACCATTTTGAAATTGTGTCAATGATATTTACTTTTTACAATGTTACATGACCCGTAATCGTTTTGACTATTTACTCAATAATTGAAAGTAAATCTAATTCAGTCAAACCTAGTTCTCTGCCTACACTACGCCTGTGTTATTCGCTCTTTCATACTGTAATAAGGATTTGTAGAGTCTACACTATTTAAATAAGCAGTTTAAATATGGGTTGGCGTCTATCATCAATCCCATGGTCCAAGAAAACAAGCTCTTACAATTAGACCACGGACTGACACAAGCCTACGTCATTTCTATGTCATTTTTCCTGTCCATCCTTGTCGAATGCGTGTAATAGACAAGGTTGAACAGTGCACAATGACGTAGGCTTGTGTCAGTCACGTGGTCTAATTGTTAGACCTTCTTTTCTTGGACCATGATGAATCCCAAATATTTCTAATATCTTTGATTTACATCCTACTCTTTCTTATTGGCCCATCAATCTACGCATGCGCCGTAGAGCAGCGCCGTAAGGGTATATATTCCGCGTCATGATAAAATCGCGACAGTCGCGCCGCAGCAGCCGCGCTATCTAGATCTGGGAGCCGGCAACTACAGCCCCGGGTCGTTCCATACAAATTGTATGGGCTATCTACTACTACTTTTGGGCATAGTTAACCTTATAGTTTTCTTGTACGATGTTCTTACCCGCTAATGGGAGCGATTCATAGCGTCAATGGCGCTAGATGGGGATGTAGATAAACGGGATTGTACTGGTCTACGTGGGAAGGAGAATGGGGGATTATTATAGGGATTTATTTCTGGGAGAACCGTTTCTGGTTAAATGTGCTACCTAGAATCGATGACTGGTTTGAAAGTATATAATATAGTTTGCATGATGTTATAATATTATAGGACTTTACATGGTATAAATTAGTTCAGATGAAGAAAAAAATGAACAATATTGTATAGGTTTTTTAGCCGATATATGAAGGTCTTTGGCTAGGAAAATAGCCGTAGTTAAACATTAACACGTCAAAAATTTTTCATTGCTAGTTTGTTCGCTGTACATAAATGTACAAATGTATAATATTTGCATTCTTAGTTACCTGGCAGTGGAATTTTGGTAAAACTGAAGTACGAAGTGACCACTCGAAGAAAGCCTGGCCTGTAAAAGTTTCTGTACTTTTAAAAATGGGTGTTGCGTGAACGTGGTTGCACTGCGGGGCAATAAGAAAAAAAGTTTAGAAATGATCATTTACATTCGGTTTATCGTTGTAAATATATGGGTATGAAAATATCTGTATTGAATTTATAAAATCTCGGTTGGTAAAATTATTGTTTTTATAATCAAAACTATTTAAGTCAGATGTTGATTCAGCCTAAAACTAACTGCTTTCAGCTTTTGAAAAATTTAGCAATATATGGGGTACGAAAATATCGGTATTGATTTTTTAAAATCACACCTAGTAATATTATTGTTTTATAACCAAAACTATTTGTGTCAGATGTTGATTCAGCCTAAAACAAACCGTTCTCAGCTTTTGAAAAATTTTAGCAATCATATAATTTACTTTAAAATACACCAAAAACGTTTCGAATTACTCTTGGACGATAAGCGGTGAAGTTGGCAGATATACGTTTTTACTCTAATTAAGGTGAACTCGTTTAAATTGGTTCAGTTCGCATCAAGATACCCGCGGAAGTGTCTGTTCTTTGGGTGAAAGGGTAGACAGGCACTACGACGTTGCAATTATCTTTTTTAAAGAATTGACTTTATACAATATTCTGTACTGCATATAACATACATAAAACTTAAGTAATATAATGGCTTATAACTAGTGTTTTCTTTAATTGACCTATGTTTTATTCGAAAAAGTGCGACGAATCAAGCTTCACCGGACTTAAATAACTAGAGTCTTAAAGCTTATCCAGCCAACGTACATGGTATCCAATATTTTAGCAATATTAGAGTTTTCCAGCTCTTTGATCACAATACATACCATAGATAGAAACAACCATAGATATAGAAAACTTGCATTTATAAACCTAAAATTCGACAGATGCGTCTTTGCCGATCTGAACAACAAGATTATTTTTTTAAATTAGTATCTGGTTATGTATGCAGCGTACATGATAACATTTTTGAAGTTGATACAGAAAAGACATTGCTTTTACCAGCAAAAAAAATCGTGCTCTACTGTTTTTAGTCTAATTCAATGCCTCAATCAATGAATCAGGTCACTGCGACACATGACCACATTATTTTTTCTTTTTTATATGGTTACGTTACCCCGAAAAGGTTTTTAAAATAGGAACAGTAAGCCAGCTTAATTTGGCGATAAGGATCGGAGTTTCCGTGCAGTAGCGGCGGCGGGCGGCGGGTGAAAGGTTCATTGTGGTGTCACGCTGCGCAAACGCAGGTGCCGGCGACTATGTGGAGCACATGAATGGACCGGCCCGCCTTTTAGGAAGTAATTGTATGCTTTCATACAAACCTCTGTGACGTTAAACGTATAATTTATTTATTATACTAAGTTATTTTAGCATTTGGTATTTGGATTAGGATTAATCCAACTGTTCCTTAGTTTTGAAGGCGTAGCGTGAGCAAGAAGGATCAACGATCTGGTGAGGGTCGCGGTAGGCCGCTGGATGTGAGCAGTGCAGGAACGATTGTTGTGGAGATCTTTGGGAGAGGCATTTGTCCAGCAGTGGACGTCTACAGGCTGAAATTCTGATGATGATGGTGAACTCTTCCTTTCGACTTCTTGCGAAGCAATCAAAGTTACTAATCCACGAAAACGGGTATCTATATGTCCAACAACAACTCTAATAAATTTCCTTTAAGCCAAAAGGCACAAAAAGTGAAAAAAATAAAAATAAAACTTTAAAATATGATGTCTTTGAATATTAATTTTTAAGTCTTTTATCAACAAAAACTCGAACCTGGGGCTCCTGACCTCTGCCCTTCCCTCGTCGTCAGATTAACCTTATCTCCAAAGGTCACGAAAGTCCGGGTCGCACTATAACAACTCACCTCTAGAGGTCAGTGATATTATTTTTGTATATTATTACTTGAAATGGGAAAAACAAATAGTAAAATTAAGTTAATCAAATAAAACACAAAAATAAATTAAAAGATAAATGGAAAATAATGCATTATTGGTTAGCAAGGAAGAATAAAGACGAAGAATTGAAATTAAGTATCTGTGCTAAGTGCTCTTACAACATTTGAAATTTTCTAAGGCTTATTTATTAAAACTATTGTCACTACCATAAAGATATTCCATCCCATAGGATAGGATAGATAGGCCATCATTAAAGTAACTTTAGTTTATAGTCTATACGTCTTTTTCACGTTTTTGAGAGAGAAAAGAGACAGGCGATTGTTAATTTAAACAAACTGGAATTTAACCAAAGACCGCGACTTAAATTTAAGTTTGAGTGTGACTTGATCATCACTATGTCAAGCATAGTAAAAAAAACAATATAGGTATACTGCGTTCGCTTCAGTTTTAATGCTCCATGGTAGCTGCATAATGTCTGAAGACATCCCGGACGTCAGCCTGTACGAGATTAGGATGGCTCTCAAACAGTTAAAGAGCAATAAGGCACCGGGTGATGACGGAATAACTGCTGAGCTTCTGAAGGCAGGTGGTACACCGGTCTTGAAAGCCCTTCAGAAACTGTTCAATTCCGTCATCCTCGAAGGTACAACGCCGCAGGCGTGGCTTAGAAGCGTGGTGGTCCTCTTCTTTAAAAAGGGTGATAAAACCCTTTTGAAGAACTACAGACCCATCTCGCTTCTGAGCCATATCTACAAATTGTTTTCGAGAGTCATCACGAATCGTCTCGCGCGCAGGTTCGACGACTTCCAGCCTCCCGAACAAGCCGGTTTCCGAAAGGGCTTTAGTACCATAGACCACATCCACACGCTGCGGCAGGTTATACAGAAGACTGAGGAGTATAACCAGCCACTATGCTTAGCGTTCGTGGACTATGAGAAGGCCTTCGATTCGATTGAGACTTGGGCAGTGCTGCGGTCTCTTCAGAGGTGCCAAATCGACTACCGATATATTGAGGTGCTCAAGTGTTTGTATGAGAACGCCACCATGTCTGTCCGGCTCCAGGATCAGAACTCCAGACCAATCCAACTGCAGCGGGGTGTGAGACAGGGAGACGTTATTTCTCCGAAACTGTTCACCGCTGCAATGGAGGATGTCTTTAAGCTTCTGAACTGGGAAGGACATGGCATCAATATCAATGGCGAGTACATCTCTCACCTTCGGTTTGCCGATGATATGGTAGTCATGGCTGAGACCTTGGAGGACCTCGGCACAATGCTCGATGACCTTAACAGAGTCTCCCAACAAGTGGGTCTTAAGATGAACATGGAGAAGACAAAGGTCATGTCGAACTCCCATGTAGTACCCACTCCAATAAAAGTTGGGGACTCATCTCTCGAAGTTGTAGATCATTACGTCTACCTGGGACAAACAGTCCAATTAGGTAGATCCAACTTCGAGAAGGAGGTCAATCGTCGAATCCAACTCGGCTGGGCAGCGTTCGGGAAGCTGCGCAATATCTTTTCGTCCCAAATACCGCAGTGTCTCAAGTCAAAAGTCTTTGACCAATGTGTGTTGCCAGTGATGACTTATGGATCCGAGACGTGGTCGCTTACAATGGGCCTCATAAGAAGGCTTAAAGTCACCCAAAGAGCGATGGAGAGGGCTATGCTTGGAGTTTCCTTGCGTGATCGAATCAGAAATGATGAGATCCGTAGGCGAACCAGAGTCACCGACATAGCCCGAAGAATCGCTAAGCTTAAGTGGCAGTGGGCTGGGCACATTGCGCGTAGAACCGACGGCCGTTGGGGCAAAAAGGTTCTCGAATGGCGACCGCGCGCCGGAAGACGTAGCGTGGGCAGGCCCCCCACAAGGTGGACCGACGATCTGGTGAGGGTCGCGGGAAGCCGCTGGATGCGGGCAGCGCAGGACCGATCGTCGTGGAGATCTTTGGGGGAGGCCTTTGTCCAGCAGTGGACGTCTTTCGGCTGAAATGATGAGCTGCATAATGAGTTGATCCGACATTTTTCTTAATCAATGCATAGCAAAGAGTATCTTACCGTTATTAACAGCCATGCTGAATCCGTCCCGCTGACTTCCTGCAACAATACCGTTACGAATTACAACTGCGGGTAGTTTCGCATTCTTCTGAGCAATAATGCTACTCGGCGCTAACCATGCGCTAACTGACAATTTAACATAGATCACGGTATTCTAGTACTAGTAAAAACAATTGAAGCTCTATTTTGATTTAAAACGGGATATTGAAGTTCTTTTTTTATGGCACTAGTTACATTTTGTGCCAGGTGTCAATAATTATAAAGTTTGGCTTTGACAAGCAAGCAATCCCATTTACGTCAACACAGAGTAACCCAAAATATTAGATTCAGAAATTTTTCGCTACCAAAGCGTACAATTTTCAGAGTTTGTATCTAAAGAGGACATGCCTCATGCCGGTTTCGAAACACTGAGTTTCACACAATTTATGTGCAACGACATTTATTATGTATGCCTTATGTGCTGTGGATGGAAATAACACAACTTCCGCCTTTCTCATCAATCAAAACATTTCATAAACCAACCTATTTAGACAGGTTGTTAGAATTCAAAGAATCTAAAAACATTCATAGAAAAGAAAAACTGATTTGAAATCGGTAATTTTTTAAGAATTGCTGCTAAAAAAACCAACCTCTGGTAAGTAGTTCCAATAGTTTGCTTGAAAAATGAAATTCCGGTCGAAACATTACGGTACACATAAACGCACGCAACATATAGTGCAATGATCCAAACACGACACTTTAAACGGTGACAGCCCTAGTTGATTTCTGAAACGTAACTTTGGCACTTCAAATTTTGATTTTGAAACAAACTTATCATCTGTTTCTGACACAGGTCACTTAACCACTTCACTAAAAAAAATCTAACAGCGCGAGTTCTAAATTTAAACTAAAATTTACTTTTTACTAAATATTAACACTGGCCACTAAGCAATTTCACCAAAAATTGTTGAAAATCGGCGCTTATTCGAAAACTGAACTGAAATTGTTAACAACGCTTTCACTTTCAAAGAACTTTTCATCATTCTAATATGGCACTGAGTATGAACTGCCAATCGCCTGATCCGTTGTTAGGGCTGCGGGATTTTTTCAAAATACGAACCGTCCCGTAGTTGTGTCACGCGAACATTACAGCACTGCTTGTAAAAGTTTCAGTGACAGCGACCGAGCCTGTCGCGAACTGTTTAATTATGCCGCCCGTCCCGATTCATTAGTGCACTCGATATACAGGGGCGAACTAGAAAGTTAAAAAACGCCAAATTAATTTTAAAATAATTTCATTACATCACTACATAGTATAAAACAAAGTCGCTTTCTCTGTCCCTATGTCCCTCCCTTTGTACGCTTAAATCTTTAAAACTACGCAACGGATTTTGATGCGGTTTTTTTTAATAGATAGAGGGATTCAAGAGGAAGGTTTATATCTATAATACATGCATAATATACTCAAGAATAACCCACAATAACCATTTTCCCGTGCGGAGCCGGGGCGGGTCGCTAGTGTTATTATAAATGAGAAAGCTTAGATGTTTATTAGTCGATTAATTTTTTGTTTTATTTTTCTTGGTTTTCTGGCAAAATATGTACACAAAGACTAAAATGTTATTATGGCCGAATAATGGATTATTTATTTTAAATTCGAATTAGTGAGTTTACTACTGTGACGTTTTTGTCAGAACTTTAGTTACACCGTCAAATTTTAGTTACAGAGGCTACTATACTACAAAACAGGCTTTATAAAACAACATTCAATATGGTTTTGTAAATGTATATTTTATTTAAACATGAATATATATGCATGTCATAAGGTAACTGTCGAATTTCAATGTCCGCAAACAACCTCCCACGACAATAAATTACAAAATAATTCAAATCTGCTTGTCACTACAAGATCTGTAAAACGTCAAGCGCTTGAGCATTTTCAATTTTAACATCTCCCATACCCACGTGTAACTCACGAGACAATGCATTCGACGTGGATTTTAACGACTGCAGGAAACTATAACTATCGCGAAGACAACCCATTGAAGCAACCCGAGCGACGACCTGAGCGTTGACGTAAATTTTCAATTATTTTTTAGTTTATTTCTAAATGCAGCCCTCGCGTTGTCTCGCCGGGTCAGGGTTGCCGACGCTCGTCTTTTGACCCCCTTTATTCTATCCTTTACAAACACACGCTACATACGTATTTTCGTCCCGCTCGTACAGGCCGCGACACTTTGCTTGACTTTTAACCCCTCACGTCATTGTCGACGCGTTCCTTCTCTACATAATAATATTCAGCATACTTCTGTTTCGTTCGAACGGGTTATGACATATCAGCCGCCTTTTGACCCGATTGTCGACGTTCTTTCTGTCTCTTTTTGTTGCGTTCAATTAATAATGTGGTGTCCTTGTTGCTCGTGTCGCGACCCCCGACTAGCCGCTGAATAGATTAGGTGTTTTCGTATGAGGTTCAATATTCATCGATACAGCGTTCGTTGGCATTTTAAATGCAAGAATGGTTTATTGTTTTATTTTTACTTGCTATGAATGGAAATTGTTAATGTTTTCAACGAGTTTTTTTTAAGTTTAATAGTTTTGTAGAGTGTGGTATGAAAAAAGAGGAGCATTATTTGATGAAAGCCGTCATTGGCCAAAATTTTGGTACCTTTAAAAGGTTTATTAGACAAGATTGAACTTTAGGCAGCATATATTCTTGAACAAAATAAACAAGTTCACATTCTTATGCTTAATATAGTAGAGATTTAATAGAATATAGCTGTAAAGCTAACTTTGAAATTCCTGACTGTAACAAGACATTTGTGGTCAATTCCCGCAAGACAGTAAAGCTAGTAGAGTAGCTATTACCTTTTTTCTCGGTAATTAATAGCTGGAGTGGCAAAGTGCGGGTTGCCAGGGGCTGCGGCGCGGCTCTAATGGTCGCAGGCGCATCGATAAATATTCATCGCGGCAAAAACATCGCACGCGCCACTCGCTGCCTACAGCGCGCTTTCTTCTTAACGCCGCGAACGGTGGAAAATCTGGACGTGGCATTTTCTTTTTCAGTAAAACCTTAGAAATCGGATCTAACAAAGTCTAACTCGTATTTAGTAACTGTTAAATCAATTTAGAGATAGAATTACAAAAGGCAAAAAAAGTACTATTCAATTTAATATTTGTTAAGGACCTCTCATACATAACTCCTTGATTCAAATTTGGTAGAGCCTGTATTTAATCGATAGGATTTAGACTCAGTTTACTTTAATATAGATTATTTCACGAATGCAAAGCTATATATCAAGGAATAAAAGATGCTACATTTTACTACTAGGATTTTTTTTTAATATGACGCCAGACAAAAAAAAAAACATCATAAAAAATATATAGGTACAGAAGCCAGCACATGCGACTCTCGCACTACGAAATTCACCCCTACCGCTACAGAATACAGACGCCCTTATAATCAACATGTCCAGCCGCATTTGCTGGCTACTGTATTTTGCTGGGTTCGAGCCATGATTCCTTTTTAAAACCTCATCCTAGTTTCCTACATCGGCGTTGCCAGCTCGCGGAATGCTCTCGATCGCCGCAGGTCAGCTGGTGGAAAAACTTACTGCCGACACGCTCAACTGAACCAGCGAGTCCACTATCTCTCTACTACCGCTTTTAAACCACCTTTAGCATCATAGGCCGGGAGATGATGACAGAAATTTTTAGGTCATTTGTTACAGTATGGCGGTTTTACAGGGGTCTTAGTACGCAATGACAAAAAGAAAAATGATGGTCATAGCGCTGGTACAGGCGGCCCAATCGCGAAAAAAAAATTGCAGATTTTCGGCAGTATGGCGACCATTTGGAGCCGTCCGAAAAGTATGGCATGGTGATTTTCGTAAATGGCTGCATGAAGATGATCAAACTGTGCAAAAATTACCCTGGTACAAATGGTTGAATTTTTATTTTTCGCGTCGGTATGGCGGGCTGTAAGTCACACCAGAGAAGTATGGCATGACACTGTAGTCTAGTTATTTTTTACGGGCTATCGGAAAATACTAAAATTTTTGTGGTAGGTACAAATCGTTTGACTTTCGTAATTTATCCGACTAGTTCACTAACGCCCACGCGATTGGGCCGCCAGTACCAGCGCTATGACTATCATTTTTCTTTTTGTCATTGTGTACTAAGACCCCTGTAAAACCGCCATACTGTAACAAATGACCTAAAAATTTCTGTCATCATCTCCCGGCCTATCAACCAACCTACGTTAAACAGCTCTTTACCACCTTTAGCAGCCATGTCGCGTGTCTGGCAATCTATGAGTAAAGCTTAAGCCATAATACTCTCATGGTTTATATTTTATCTTATTTGTGGAAAGAATGAAACTTTGACTCATTTTTTCTCGCTTTACCACTTACTTTTCTTTTTTCCGTATGATATTATTTTGTATTTTAAATGTAAGGACAAATAAGTTACAGTATCTTATTGCGATTATATTAAAATAAAAAATTCTTGCTTATTTCTAGATGAAATAAGATACGAAAATCACTAAATCAAAAAATAACACCTACCTACTTAACTCAACATCGTCATGAATTATTTATGACTACAAAATTAAAAGTTCCTAAACAAATTTTTAATGAAACATCCAAGCTTTTAATTTAAACAAAAGTGAAAATTTTAAAACCGCCTACGGTTACTTTTAATGTTAATTCCAAGAATTTGTCTAAAAAATAAGTATTACATATTTTGCAAAATGTAATAATAAAACTTAAATTATAGTATCACCTATGCAAGCAAAGTCTCTAGGAGATGAAGGTTCTGGTATGAAACAAAGCTAGATAATGGATAAAATACGGTAGTCCGCTAATTTGAATTTGAAATTAGAACGCAGGTCATCACGCGCTTGCGGCAGTGGTTGCGGTGCGCACACGCATGTATTCTTCACACTTGAACGCACTTAAGTAAAGGCATGACGATTAGTATGATAAATTGGTGAGTTTTGTTTAAAATTTGAATGTCTTACAATTTTGTAAAAATGTTTTAGTAGCTAGAAAATGTATTAAAATTCTCAGTTTTTTAACGATAGTTAAAAAGGATATTTTAACGTGTTTTAATAAAGCTCGTCACTATTTTATAATTCGTCAGTTAACAGCCCTACTGAAGAGCCCGAGCCTATCTTGAAATCAAGGTGAATAGGCCTTAGTCAACCACGCTGCTGGCTGCTGGTCCAATGTGGAAATAGGCTCCGAAACTACTGAACCAATTCACTATTGGGAAGCTACACTATTCACATATAACATAAGCCACAAAATTACGTATAGCGGCGGCGCTTTTATTTTGTGCAGAAGCTGTATTTTAAACCCGACGAACAAAAGAGGTCTTATAAGTTTGACGTGTATGTCTGTCTGTCTGTGGCTATCGAGCTCCTAATATGGATGCGTCGATTTTGATCTCTTTTTTTTTTGTTGGCAAGTTTTCACAATCGAGAGTGTTCTTAGCTATGATCAGCCATTTGAAGATTATCAGCTCTTTTCTAGTTGTTGAAAGGATCAAGTAACGGTTTTGTGACGGTGGTTTTTTTAAATCTTTAATTTAACTATATTTTTATTTGGGATCCTTACTATTAAAACTTATATAATGTAAGTACCCAAGGTGTAAAAAATACCTAAAATATTCCTAATAGCTGAACAGGGTCCGAAACTACTGAACCAATTTCGATGAAACTTAGTACAAAGATAGAAAAAACTTTAGGAAAGAACATAGGCTACCTTTTACGGCGGAAAACTAGTTGTAAAGTAATATAACCAATTTATTGCGTGACCTGAAGTTCCCCACACAAGTTGATATCCATTAAGCCGTTTCTGATATAAATTATACTCCTAGTGGCGATCTTCATAAACGGCGTGGCATAACTGAACAGACTCTGACAAATTGATGCAGGTGGTTATTAGCGCGACCCAGGTGCGCAATGAATGCTGCGCATGATTTATAAAGCTGCTCAAATTCGTAACTTCCATGACAGCTAGTAATTAAATTAGAATATCAATTATTAATATACGGTAAACCGAGGATAGACGCCCACATTTCGTTATTGAGCTATATTTCTAAAAATAATAAGCAAAAGTACATATTGGTGCCTGATTATATCACACATATTCATTATTTTACGAGTATCTACAATTTTAGAGTAAAAAAATGGTATTTTTATTTAAACGTTTTTTTTGCAGTTTTATTCGCATTTTCCCAGACCTCTAAAAAATGTAAGAGTAGTTGCCACACAGGAGATAGGCGCCTTACCCGTAAAAATTGTCTAGAAAGGATATTCTGGTAGAAAGGTTGCCTAATAGAAATTGCTACCTTAGCAATAAGACCGCCTTTTGTTCTGTTTGCTGTATCTTTCTGTCAATAAAGTATATTGAAATGAATTGATTTAATAGTCGTTTATCAACACCAGAGGTATCTGTTACAAAAAAAAATCAAGATTTTTTAAAATTCATTATGTTATTATTATGTTTATTCGACAATCTAGCAGTACTTAAATACACTAACGTAATTTTTTACATCCTATTAGGTCTAAAGATAGTGGCTACATTTCCTGCATGTAAAAGGTGGTATCTGCATCTTGCCCGTACAATGATTATAAAACAACTATAATGCACTTATGCTATGCGCATTAATTTATCTTTTTCTATCTAGGGTTGGCAAACAAACAATAATATTTCTTTAACTGAAGAGGCAATACTTTCTTTTAGTGAAACGTTCACTCCAAAATTTTACGGAAATGTACCACATGGTTCTTTGTGTTAAAAACTAGTTGTCTACCTGCGGCTTCTCTTGCATTAATATCTGTTTTCCCATATGAATGAGTTAAAGAATAATGTATGTTATTCCAGAACACAGACTAACACCTTTCCAAAAGTTCAAAACTTCTGAAAAGTAGTTTAAGTTTAGGCGTGCAATAAAAACAAACTTCAAAACATACTTTCACGTTTAAAATAATTATAACAAGGTTTTAGATATCATAACATTTTTGGTGATTAATTATGTGA
Source organism: Teleiodes luculella (assembly GCA_948473455.1). Taxonomy (NCBI): domain Eukaryota; kingdom Metazoa; phylum Arthropoda; class Insecta; order Lepidoptera; family Gelechiidae; genus Teleiodes; species Teleiodes luculella. The sequence continues at coordinate 11,204,921 of OX419590.1, forward strand.
CTAGATTAGACTGAGCATGGTGTTTCGGTATTCGCTAAAGTATAATTTTCACCCTGTATTTTCAAATAATTTAATTGCCACCCCTATTAGCTACCATTGGCTCGTGCCACTGATTACCCGGCCGCGTTCGGAAGTCGTGCTTTCTTCACCACTATAGTCCAGTTAGGCCGATCTAGTTTTTGTCGTGTATCCGGTCGGCATAATTACAAGTTGCCTTTTTCATCTTACGGCTGCCGTGTGATGGGCGTTTCCGGTTAATGCTAAATGATTTCTTGTAGAACATCTGTGGTTAGCACGTGATCTTTTGGCCTTTCTTGATATTACTTTGCTATTTATCCCCGCAAAAGCGTCGTCATAAACACAACACCAAAAAAGCTTTGCTGCGTGCGGTTTGTTAGTTGGTAGTATGCCTGCCTTCAAAGCACAGGCTCGCTGGTTCGAATCCCGCCCAGGGCAAACATTCGTGTGATGAACACTTGTGTTTGCTTTGTGTCTGGATGATGTATGCATGTATATCAGCTGCCTGCTAACCTGCTACCCATAATACAGGCTCGGCCTTGTTTGGGGTCATATAGCCGTGTGTGAGATTTCCCCAAATATTTATTTATTTACTACTCCACCGACGATGCTTTCAACTTCGTAGTTGTGGAGAGTACCAAAAACCATGGTTTCCTGGTATAAATCTTTACCATTAAGGTCGTCTACATGTACTGTGGTGTGCATGTGTCCTTCATGCACGCCGCTTTCATGCTGGCAGCCCCTTTTCGCGTTTGAGGCTTTATAATTGTGAAAAGTAATATATATTTGAATTTCGTCGATGTCGGGAGATGGCCGTAGCCCGCGCTACGAGCCGGACGCCATTTTTCTATTTATAAAAGCTATGATTTATAATTTCGTTACGAATAAACAATATATAATAGTTATTTTAACTTTTTATTTAATTAAGGCTCTCCCTGCACCAACTGGGGCTCGTCCGTGTTAGTTCGCGACTGTACTACACCCTGTTTCCTACATTTTTAAGTTTGTATTAATTTCCTTGTGCGCAATAAGTTATCTATTTTTAAAAGTCTCCTGGTCTGGCTGTAAATTATATCAAAGAGCATAAAGCCTATATTTGACCCTTAGTGTTCTAGTACATAAGGCCGGTAGATAATTTAAGTGGAAGCCTATAATATGGAGTAACTGGTGCAACGGGGTAATGTCGCTTACTGCCGGTTGCGCCGCCGCCGTTTTCTCTTGCTGGCCGCATTTCCATTATCAACGACACGTCCGCAGATTTGCTACAGTTATAAATCGGTAAATATACTTATTTACTAGCTGCATGGGCTAATCCAGACTAATCAAGTATATTTTTTTGCTGATAGCACAATATGACAAGAAAAAAATAAATTATTTAACTTAAAAATTATATAAACATGTTTTATTTCACGGACATAACTCTATACCTACAGTTTATTTAGGCAATGCTTATTAAAAACATATCAATAATAAAAATCGTTGATTCATATTGTTAAGTGTGAATCGTAGCCGATTGCTACGCTCGTAGCAGGCGCTACACAGTCGCTACGTTTCGTCGTAGTATAATTATGATTCGTTATTTGTTACGCAACAACGGCTAAACGAATAGCTTATTGCTGTACTGAAAGCGATAAAATGTATTGAACGGCCACAGCTGTAAGCATGAAGCACTGTGATAAGCGTTTATCTCACATTTATATGTCAAAAAGGTGCGAGAAAATTGTCTGTTATACGAGAAACCTCCTGTTAGCCACCTAGTTTAATTCATTACTTTAAGAGATAGAAAGATCTAGTATAATTGTTTTTTGCACTCTTCCCAATCCGGTTAATTTATAACAATGCTATTTATGAATGGCGACGTTATATAGGTACACTGGCAATAAATAAGTATGTCTTCCTTTTGCGAGCTTTTATTGCTGTAAATTGTTTTTATTTTTGTGTGCAATAAAGTATATTCTAATTCTATACTGGGGGGCGATTGCGAACCGTTCAACGACACGGCCGTGTCGTTGTCAGGAGGAAATCCCTCTGAGGGACGAAGAGGAGCTGAAAGAGGGTCCAAAGAGGGTCATAGAAGAGCACCGAAGATAGCAATGAGAGTGAAAACATAGACAATCTCATTTACCTCGCTGTTTTTTCTTGCTCCATAGACGTAAACTTATTGTCAATCGACAAAAAATATAAAAATATCGTATTGAAGCAATAATTGATGGAATGATTGAATTATTAGACAAACCATACTGCTCTATCCCTTGAAAGTGTATTATAAAGTATATTTATAATGTATTGAGGAAGTGAGGAAGATTTTCCGCAGTTGTTTAATACCTGGCAAATTATCAGTAGGTACTCAATAAGCATGGGGCACCTTTCAGAATAATGTACTTTCTTTTTAAATCACTCCTAACTTTTTTGAAATCAGATATAATATGCTTTTATAGTAAATTTTATGTGTATAGGTTGGTACTAATAAATAATGATTCCTTTTCTATTCCTTGAAATTATATTTGTAATGCATTGTATCCCAAGACATTGTTTCCCTATTCCCGAGTTCATCAAAGGGTACACGTGCTAAAAAAGGAACCGTGCTGCCCATACCTGGCATGGTAGCAGTTCTCAATAAGCAATATATTTACCTTTTAATATATTTAAAGTACACCACATAATGTACTTTCTTTTTAAATCAACCCTAAGATTTGTGAATTCTGATAAAATATGATTTTCTAGTAAATTTTATGTGTATAGATAGGTACTAATCAATTATGATCTATTTAAGCAATCTGACCACAACCGACCAAGGGAATAACTTCAATATCTTTATACATGTAAAATAAAGGTATAGATAATTGCCTTTGTTCGCAAAAGGACTGATACTCAAAAAGACACGATTCTCATAGACCCGACCCTAGTAGGTTTCTTATTTCTTTGATCAGGCTTTACATACCTTTACATACTAAATCAGATTAAGAAAAAAACAAGAACAGGTGTAATGTTAAGTAGTATATAATATTATACCAGTTATAATTTTTACAAGTAAATACATACATTAACAATAAATTATTTGTTGTTACTAGTCTTGTCCTGGAGCTATAAGATTTAATAATATTATCTTTTATTTTTCAACCATTAGTTTTCGGCAATAATAACCGCCACCAGATACCACATAAAACGTTGATTTATGCGATATACATGTCCTTTGAAAGTACTCCTATAAAAGTTTAAGTTTTTAATAAAATCTGAAAAAAAAACGATAGTATTAGATGACAAACTAATCATGTCTGTTTACAATTATCTCTGTACATACAAAATTAAATAGCGAGGCACTAGTCACTCTGTCAATAGCCAGCTTCTTGACTTCGTGGTACGATATAACCTCAACTTTTTCCTTTATGATCAAAAAATGAACGTCTTAATCATCTACATCCTTTCCTGCCTTCTATCTTTCTCTCCATTAGTACTGTTACGGACGTAGGGTTCAGGATTTGTAAGGAAAGCCGAATGACTTGATTTGCGAATTTATTCGACGATTATAAACAGGTCACAGGTCCAATACAGCTGTAGCCAAATCGCAGAGTCACTCGTAGTCCGTCGGTCACGCTAAGTTCGCAGGTGTCTTCAACTGGTCACTCCAATCACGATGTAGCCAAATCACAGGGTCGCTCGTAGTCCGTAGGTATAGGTCGCGTCACGTAAAAAGAACGCTGGCAATCAAGCCCACAGTAGGCGCATTTACATACGTCAAACCCGTGAACGTGGTGCTGCTTGGGGGGACTGGTCTGCTCTAATAAGGCTCTAGTCGATTGCAGGTTGTTTTCTTTGTTATATTAATCAAATTTTATAAAATACTAGCGACCCGCCCCGGCTCCGCACGGGAAAATGGTTATTCTGGGTTATCCTTTAAGTATATTATGCATGTATTATACATATAAACCTTCCTCTTGAATCACTCTATCTATTTAAACCCGCATCAAAATCCGTTGCGTAGTTTTAAAGATTTAAGCATACATAGGGACATAGGGACAGAGAAAGCGACTTTGTTTTATATTATGTAGTGATTAATTCTGTAAAAATATTTTGAAAAGATGCAACGCCTGTGGAGTCGCTTCCGGCTTTGGCTTCCGCCAAATCGTGAACTTGCCTCGACGTCGAAAAGTGACTTGTAAAATTTTACTACGAATAAACACATTTTGAATTTTGACATACCCCCTCCACTTTTTCCAGCGTTCTTTTACGTGACGCGATCTATATCGCTCTAGTCGCAGGTTTCTTCCTTTGATCGCTTGCAGATCGCTTGTTGTGATCGCTTCGGTAGCTCAGAAATGGACTGCCTTGGCTGGCCGTCGTCTCGGGCGTTTATATACCCCCACGAAACAATGGGTTGTTTACGCGATAGTTAAGTAATCCCATTGTAATTGTGTAATCGGTTAATTTCTAGAACATTTCCATTGTAGTCGGACAATACTTGTCATTAAACAATAGGCGCGCGATGTCACCAAGTTCTAGTAATCAAGTGACTGCTTAGACGATTTTGTACCTTACAGCGTTGTCATAAAGTCCATCTTCCTTTTCACCGCGATTCTTCTAATGACGTAATTGGAATTCCCCATTCTTTAGTTGTGCTACGGACGTGGGGTTCAAGATTTGTAAGAAAGGCCGAACAACTTGATTTGAGAATTTAAACGACGATAAACAGGTCGCAGGTCCAATCACAACTGTAGCCAAATCACAGGGTCGCTCGTAGTCCGTTGGTCACGCTGAGTTCGCAGGTGTCTTCAATTGATCACTCCAATCACGATGTAGCCAAATCACAGGGTCGCTCGTAGTCCGTAGGTATCGCTATAGTCGCAGGGTTTCTTCCTCTGATCGCTTTTAGATCGCTTGTTGAGATCGCTTCGGTAGCTCAGAAATGAACTGGCGTTGGCCGTCGTCTCGGGCGTTTATATACCGTCACGAAACAATGGGTTGTTTACGCGATGCTTAATTTCTGAAGTAATCCCATTGTAATTGTGATTCTGGATGAATATTCTGGTTATAAATAAACGTCATAAACCATGGTAATTCGTCCAAGTCATAAACAACATTTGACAGACAAGAGGCTGAAAAGAGTTCCATTATTCCTCTTTTAATATGGGAGAACCTCCGCCACAGATGATTAAAATCAGGGATCCTTTCAACAATTAGTGAGAGCCAGATCATGATTACACTTGAAATCTTGTATAGTTTATTAAACAACTAGCTTTTTTAATTGATGCAGATTAGGCACATACTTTGGTTCAAATAACAGCGAATGACAGTTTATAATTAATATAAAAGAATAATAAAAAAAATTGTTTGTCTAATTTTTAGTATGATATTGATACAATCTTCTTGTTGTCGTCGGGAGATACTTTGTTACGATATATTCCCAAATTAAACAGAACCATGTGTCTAAAACATAGATACGCAATTGACTCAAACTCTGAGTGTGTCTCTGCAGTCCTCTGAAATCTCCTGTCAGTGGCTGACAGGAGATTTGAGATGGGGAGGACAAGGCCATGGACTAGTTTTTATATTTTTATATTTTTGAACCGGAAATCGACTGACAGAAGTTTGATGGAATTTATTCGATAATTCAGGCAAATTTTACAATAATACCTATACTGTTTTAACTTATTTAAAACTTTGAACGGTACATTGACTTTTTTGTCTTTAATAAAATATTTATCGCAACATTTAAGTCCATAACAAGATGATTCAGAAATCAAACCTCCATATTGAAGATCTTAAATATAATTTCTGTGTCATAGATTATGATATAGCATCAACTGGCAGACAACGTCATACAATATTTATTTACTTTCTGATACAAAAACATAAATATTAAATTGATACTTTTAAGCCATAATTATAATTAAATTGCAATAATTGTTACACATAAGTTTAATATAATCAAAAAGAATCACAATATGGGAAGTTCAAACTAAAAATAACAACAACAGCTGAAAAAAAATAAAGCATTTCTAATGTCTTTGCTCAAAGCCTAAAGCGTTTGGAATTATATAAAATTATTTATTTATTTAACCATTATTGTACACAAAAAAGAAGAGGACACAACACGTACCTACTGCTTATATCCAAGGAAATGTCTTACAGCAGACCAAGGAAGCAAGAGAAAAGTAATCACAGAAAAGCGAAACAGAGACGTGCACAATAAACTCGTCTACGGCTTAAAATAACTCTGATAGTTTCATACAAGGACGACGTTAAAATTGTAATTGATTTGATACGTATTGTTTGTTTTCCTGAAAGAAAGACTGTGTAAAACCTTACTTTAAATATATTTATATCACTAATTTAAAATTGTATATTATGTACCTATATTTGTTTCGTATAGCTTTGTTTTTGTAATTAAAATACGAGTATTAATAAATCAGTCTCGTTTGCTTTATTTCACAAAATCTACGAAGGGTATTTTCATACTTTATGTAAGGAAAAAAAATATTTTTAAGATAATTCTCTAGACAGTTTATAAAGTAGGTAAAAATAGGCTAGGCCTTTTTCTTATGGATACATCTTTAAGAAAAATCATACTATATATATATATATATATTATTATAAAGTAGAAAGATTTGTATTTGTGTGTGTGTGTGTGTGTGTGTGTGCTTGCGTGTGTGTGTGCGTGTATGCTTGTAATGTATAAACTCAAAAACTACTGAACCGATTTCGAAAATTCTTTCACCATTAGAAAGCTACATTCACCCTAAGTAACATAAGTTACCTTTTACCCCGGGAAAATGCCTCATTTCCACGGAAAAGATGTAAACGCGGGCGGAGCCGCGGCGGAAAGCTAGTTCATTAATAATGATTAAGATCTTTAGGAGAAGTCACGTATATTCAGTATAATATAATTTCAAGTAAAATATTGCACGAAACCTAAATATTTTATGAGATATTAACATTTATAATGTCGTTGGTGGCACGGATTATGGCAGTTTGTAAGACTCATTTTCCTGCGGTCACGCTGCACATAATACTGGATTTTTTTTAATACAATATTCATTTTATACGTTAAATATATCCTCTATTTTCAAAAACAGTCATCACTTTTAAGTATTATTCATTTTTAAATTAAGGAGACTTATCTCTCGACACGGCTTATAGTGACAGTTTCGAAATCAGCTAAAATTTGCTAGGCCTTTTACTTACAGATATATCTTCAAAACTACTTCATGAATTAGATCAAAATTTTAAAGAGATGTCACGTATATTTTTAAGTTCTAATATCAAGTACAATATTACTTCAGACTTGAATAATTTTAAAGATATTAACATTATATGTCGATGGTGACACGGATTATAGTAGTTTGGTAGACTCGTTTTCCTTCGATCACGGTGCCAAAACTACAAAACTTTTAGATACAATTTTTGTTTAGCACGTAAAATATATCCCGTATTTTTAATATCAGTCATTAGTTTTAGTATTATTCAAGTTTTTCAATGAAGGAGATGAATCTCTCGACACAGCTTGTGAAGTCTGCAGAGACAGAGGTTGAAATTTGCGAGACCTTTTTTCTAACGGATATTATGAGAAGACGGCTTTATAAATAGATCTATTTTTTTGTAAAAATGTGTCATATATCCTGTAGTTTTAGTATCAGTCATCAGTTTAAGGTAATATTATATATTTGAAGAGAAATCGGTCCCGACGACAAAGCCAAGGCACCAATTGTGGTGCCGTGGGTTTGTCGTCCATTTTTTTTTAATTTAACTTCAAAATCAATTTGTCGGTCGTGACATGAGACTTCAGAGGGTCAAAATTTGGGCGCGAAACAGAAAGAAGACCACCGGAAACCTCCTGAAATGTCGTTAAATAAGGACAGAAAAATGTATGACGTCAATATATCTCTGAAAGGTATAGTTTTTAAAACATTAAATCTCCACAGATTATCGAATCAACTGCTATAACTTTTACACAACCACCCATCAACATATGACTAGAAGCAATGTTTCAGTGTAATAGTGTTATTGTGTCATTTTATATTGTCATGTCTTTTAGTGCATACTCCTTAGCAATGTTCGCTTTGGTCAGAGGGTGCGTGTCAAAGTTTATTTCAGAAAATGACATTGACATGTTTACAAAAAAGAAACCTCAGTAAACCTCATAAGATCCTCAATGAGCCTCTTCTGGCCCTCAGTTACCTCACAACTGGACCTCTCCCTCCGACAAACCTCTTGACAACGACACGGCCGTGTCGTTGAACGGTTCGCAATCGCCGCCCTGGAGCTTTTTTCAATAAAATGGAATACAAAAATGTGGTAAAGCAACGGGCACAGACACTAACTAGCACTTAACCCGAGCATCGAGCGTAAACGACGGAAGTGTGCGCGGGCCGTGAGATATGGCGGGGCTGCGCCCGCACACCCGCTCCTTACCGAACGCTGGGTTGCCAGATTCACATTAAATACTTCATAGTATTCTTTTTAAAACCAAACCAAAGTGTTGGATATTGTCAAAAAATGTAGTAAGCTGAAGTGGCAGTGGGCTGGTCACTTCTGTCGCAGAACGGATGAGTATTGGACTTTTTTTTTAATTAGGATAATGCAAAATAAATAAACACGTATTACAATGATACTGCCCAACGAAAACAATATAAGGTTTGTCTAGGCGGCAGGTGAGTCATTCTTATCTAGTTACATTTCCAAGGAAGAATTTTATTGTTCTCTAAAGGTTCTCGAATGGAGACCTCGTCTTGGCAAGCGTAGCGTGAGATGCCTCCGTGCAAGATGGACCGATGACCTGAAAAAGGTGGCTGGCGGTGGCTAGATGAGAGCAGGGGAGGATCGTGAATTGTGGCGCATACTTGGGGAGGCCTATGTCCAGCAGTGGACGGCTACGGGCTGATATGATGACATGATGATGATTCTTTTTAAAAACAAATAGTGACTATGCCGTGTGGTAGCCGGCTTATTATTAGACTACCCTCTTTTTTAGTCCTGCAGTGAAATATTATCAAATAAATAAATTAAAACTGAAAGACCATGTGCAGTCAATAGTTTTGAGAAAATTTCCAAAGAAACTTTTCCCAGCATTAAAAAAAATATATACTCGTATAGCCTGTATGTACAATGCATGTTTTAATCGGGCAGTTTTTACGCAGAAGCTATTTTTATTTATTGAGTTATGTCTTTTTATTCGTTTCTGAGAAAAGTTTATTAGGGAAAATTGCTCAAAACTGTTGACTGAGAATGTTTTTTCACCACTTTCAGTATTCTATAAGCACTTAGCCAATATTTTGACTTCCTGTCCGATTTACAGCAGGCAACACTGCGTTCCTTGCAGCAGCGCGGGCGCAGACCTGTGATTTGGTGCGGTCACTGGTCACCGAATGTCACGTGCCGCGCCCGTAATCACACAGAACAAATTGATATGTGCACTTGACAGACAACTACCCAACCTGAGCGAACAACAGTCCCTTAAGTCACTACTCTAATAAATATGCAAACGGCAGCCGTTTCGTTTTACGACATGGAATTAAATTAACTTTTATCCAGGTTGTTGTCAAATTGAACACCTTGGACTATTAAACTAAATTAAATTTCTACATTTCATACAGGTATATGTCATTTAAACATAAAAAAAAAAATTCAAAAAGTTTTTATTCGAAGTAAGATTTTTCAAATCACTTTTCGACGTTCACAGTTTGGCTGTCTTCTGTGGAGAAGAACTCACCGGAAGAAACTCCAGAGGCGTTGCTACTAGTTTTTTCATCCTAAAGTTTACTGGATGTCCACTTTTAAATGGACATAATGAAGGTTTACGTCCTCCTACTTTGCCAACGTCATACTCGTACTTTTCCCTCAGAATAAGTTTGATCAGTTTAGTTAGCTTTTGTCTCATAATCGACGTAACACCAGACTTACCCTAAAGTAGTAGTAAAGCTTTGGAGCCCGGTTGATACAGAAAACCATCATGAAAGAGTTCTATAACTACCTATATCGAGTTCGGTGAATGAATAACAACTTTTCATCCATTTTCATGGACGGAGATCCTTGGGGGACGCCTTTGTCCAGTAGTGGACGTCTTTCGGCTGAGATGATGATCAATTTTCATAAACTTCTGCTAAAATAAACCATGAACATTCAAAGACGTTCAATCGAACAAAGAATCGAACATAATTTAATCATCAACCTTTTAAAAGTAATCTGTCACAAACGCGAAGCAAAACAATTCCCCGACATGTTTACTAAGCAGCTCCATTATTCTAATGACAGCAGTTTTCCCGCCAAAAGCCGGCGGCGTCATGGGAGACTGCGCGCGCGCCGACGGGAACATAAACCACGGCGACAGTATGGAATTAAGGCGGCTACCGTCATTGCAGGAGGGCTCCGAAGGTTCCCATTATGCATAAACACAGGTTCCATATACGCTTAAAAAAATTGGCCTTTATCATATAGCTTAGAAAACTACTTCTTCATAAATGGTAGTTGCGCAATGCGCAATACTCGTAGTCGCATAAATTATAGGTAGGTACATAACTAAATTAGGTCGACGTTGTGAATTTCTTTGAGATTCTGTCTCGATATTTTCATAACAATTTTTTTAAATTATTGCCTATCTTTTTGTATTTAGTCACTACGCCACCGATATTTTTTGTAGATGTTGCGTTGATTTTTTAACAATTTAATCCCTTGTAAAATGGGTGAAAAGAGCAAGTAAGAAAAAGAATGCAAAATTTATTTTTAGATTCTCAATCAATCAGTCACATTGAATGGAAAACACGGGTTTATTCCACACTAAAAAATTGCTTGAAAAAATGCATTTCTCAATCACGCTGTTTACCAAATAAAAGAGCCTCCACTACTCTCACAACAAACTTTGACACGCCCGTCCAAACATCATCGAGATGTTTGTAAGACTAGCGTTTGACAATTTGCGACAAAAGCGTATTTTCAAACAAGAGCTGTAATCAGGCTTGTTGTGATCTGCGAGAACCGGACGGGCCGACATTCCCACGGTGCGTGCTGCACTGGTGTCGACACAGGGTTTGTGATGTAGTGCACTCCTGCCTATAGATAGGACTACAAAATATACGATCTTGCAACATATCCTTTGTAGAGGAATTTCGGCTGAGAATTGAGAACCAATGAAGATTTTTCGTTTTGTTTATGTAGTCCCTTGCGGTATTTACTCTAAATTTCCGGTCTAAGAGGTTACGAAATTCCAATAGATATTTTTTAACCTGTTTAAAAATGTTACCTTTAAGTTTGATACATTTCTCTCAGATTTTTTTTGCTTTACGCAATATTCTATAAACGTAGATACATACTTGCATTTAGTTTTATACAAAAATGCCTATATAGGGTCGATCGTGGCAGCGATGTTATTAGAAGTGATAATATTTGTTTAGATGAGGACATGTTTTTACATTTATTTCATTATTAAATTATAAAAAAAATACTATACTACTATTTATTTCATTGTATTTGAGGTTAAATATAATAGTAAACTTTAGGCAAAAACAGAAACAAATCAGAAATATTTACGCAAACTATTGTTTGGTGACACGGCTAGCTAAATTGGATATTGAACTTGTTATCAGTAATCTCGATAGCTTACACCGATCGTAAAGAAAGCTGCAAGCGGACCGTTGTATTGTTGTGTCCTATGTACGATGTTATTGTTATTTCAAACCCTTGCTGCCGTTTTGTTGTTTTATTTATTCAGGAGAAAGGAACTTTCTATTTGAACGCACAGGAGTAAATTTGTTTTAAGGCGAAAAACACATGCCGGTTTTTCGCAATTAGCGGGATTTTTGTCGAAAGCCGGACATAGTAAAAAATATTTGTAATTATAAAAGACTTTTCTTTTTTTAATTTGAATTTTAAATTACATTTACGTAACAATGAATAGTAAAAATTTACTTTAAAAAGTACAAATATGTAAATGTGTGTTACCTTTAAAAATATTAGATTTACCCTGTCGTCAGGTTAGATACTAAATGGAGACGTACTTCCATTTCACCAGAAATCCTTGAAGTACATGGATAATGCATGTCAATACCTTTCCTTTCCCGTGATATATGCACTTATGCGACCCAGTGGAGTAATCATTGTGCGCGGTGACTGTTTTGCTAAAACGCCGCCTTCCTCAGGGGCCGTCTTCCGTCCGTTCCTATTACACGAATACTTGCAGCGAGCTTGCTATTACTCCATGACACTATTAACTCGTTTCTTATTTATTTGTCTAAAAATCTGTTAATGACCGAAATACAAATTTCTAAATTGAATCACCTTTATAAACAAAAACTAAATCTATAATTCACAGATTTCGTACGACTATCGAGCACATTGGAAAGGAAACTGTAACGTGAAAATTTAGTTCCGACTTTATGACAATTTTACAAAGGTGCTACGACTATCGAGCACATTGGAAAGGAAACTGTAACGTGAAAATTTAGTTCCGACTTTATGACAATTTTACAAAGGTGCTACAGGGCATACTTTTAACCCAATCGTCTTTGTTTTAAGCTCAAATTGTAGCTGACTAAATTGTCCAGAGGATTTTTCCTTCAATTTTTATAAGATTCTTCGTTTCCAAAATATCGAGCGCCGAAAGCGAAACTTCATACCATTGATATCAAATATTTGAAAAAAAAATTCTTTGGTCAATTTAGTCAGCTACAATTTGAGCCTAGAACAAAGACGATCGATCGGGTTAAGGGTTTACCCTGTAGCTTAACCTTTTTGAAAATAGTCAAAAAGTCAGAACGAAATTTTCACATTACAGATTAGTTTCCCATGTGCTTGATAGTCGTGTGAGGCACGAAATCTGTGATATTTTTCTCGTAACAAGTGAGTTTTTAGTGCAACTTTAGTTGTAGTTATATGTATTACTAGCGACCCGCCCCGGCTCCGCACGGGAAAATGGTTATTGTGGGTTATCCTTCAGTATATTATGCATGTATTATACATATAAACCTTCCTCTTGAATCACTCTATCTATTAAAAAAACCGCATTAAAATCCGTTGCGTAGTTTTAAAGATTTAAGCGTACAAAGGGAGGGACATAGGGACAGAGAAAGCGACTTTATTTTATACTATGTAGTGATTGTATTATTACCGTTTGTTCCGAGTCGCGGTCACAAATGTCACATTTGTGGTGACACGATACATCAGGGTACAAGAGTTACATCTCATCGTTCACCTCAAACAATGTGATTGCCTAAATCGCTAACAATGCGCTACCGATTCACATAGAGCTAGTAAACGTGTTTAAGAGAAAGAATACCTACTGGGTGTAAGCAGAAGCTTAGCTTAGTACATACTGAAATAACTTACTCATTCAACGGTTTTGAGCAACTTTTCTAAAGAAACTTATCTCGGAAACGAAAAAAAATATTAACTCTGCCATACATGATTCAACACTCCGACATTGTATGGTAGTGTAAATTTTTTTTATATTTTTGAGAAAAGTTTCTTGCTTAAAATCGTTGACTGAGCATCTCCTTATGTACAGTATTTGTTAAACCACCACTTACTTATACCCTATACAATAGCGACAAAATAAATTCTAAATTAATAATAAAATACCGAGGATTATGCTCGCTTTTAAATTAATTATTTTATCGAGTGACGTAAACGTTCAGCGACCAACTCTACAAAACACTAAAGAAGTGATTGAACATACTAATAAAACAACAAAAAAAATCTATCTCCGTTTCAAGAGGGACAACGATCTTCTTTCATTGCGAATTTCTTCAGTCTTACATAAAAATCTTCCTAATTTTATCAAATCATTTCAAACTGAATTAAACAGAGACTCTTTGTTTAGCCTCAAGCGACATTTTAAAGTTGATACTAAGCTAATGTAATACAACAATAATTTTACTATTACTGCCTCCAATTCGGTGTCTTACATCCATGTAACAAGCAGTATTAAACACGCTCGGCTAGCCCCCAATAAGCCGAAATTTCTTTATTCAACAGGTAACTGATTGTATAACCGTTGCGTCTTCATGCCAAGTGACATTAATGATACGAGATACCTTGTTATATTATATGCAGGGTGTCATCCAATGAGTATCTAACATTATAAAGACGTTATAAGGCGACCCGATCTTGTCAACACCTCAGTGATTTGGTACTGAGATATTTTTGTTTTGACCAATAGAAAGTCACCAATAAAAAGCTCAGCTAGTTCTCAGAATGGCTTTCTTTAAGATTTGCATGTGTTACGCTATATACAACAAAAAACTCTATGGTGTCATCCATCATAATGTCGCATGGCATTTACGGCGCTAGATCTAATAAGGTAACTTAAGCCAATCCTAGGCCGATTCTTCAAGATTTTTTTTGTTTTCGAGAAAATTTACCCTAAAAAACGTAGCCATTAATGGCTTCAATATACATATTAAGAAAGTGGAGGCTTAGCAAAAAAAAAACATTTTTTTTATCAATAACAGTGTTAAAAGGATTTGGTCATGTTTATTTAAAGCTTTCGCGCTTTGTACACACGCATTGTAACACATTTTATTAAGCAGGACAGGACTGTTGTGAGCAACTTTCTCAAAAAAACTTTTGTCGGAAAAAGTATTATTTTGTAAGTAAAATATTTTTTTCGGTTTTTTAACAATAAATGTCTTTAGGAATCTTGCTTTCAACCATTGACTGATTTCTCAGTTATGTTAATTTATACTACCCAAGGAATGGGTAGCAGAATGGCAGCAGAACTCATCTATGTTATCAATTACAACTATTATATACCTACTTCTGGGACTGCTATCCCAATCCGAACGGAAATAGGGTAGGGTCAAACAAATAATATTTTTACATAAGATTTGGTGATATTAGTCCCCTCATATTTTACCCTCACTTTTTAGATTATGAACTTTTCGACTATACAGCTATATGTGATGAGTCTATACTCATCCATACTTCTTTGACGATTTGACGTCGGAAAGTGATTTGTGTATTCTTATTTTGAATAAAACATTTTGAAATTTGATTTTTTTGTACGTTCGGTAGCTGCAGCCATACCAGCTTTCTTCATTCCTTTATCATTCAAATATATTCATCGTACCATAAACTATGAACTGCGTGTAAGCGGTCATAAGTATTTCAATTTCTTAATAAAATGTAAAGTAAACGGTAAGATAAGGAGCATTAAAGAGCTTGCGCACGAGCATGTAAACCGTTGCTCGTACCCAGGGCTGCCAACTTATTAAAAAACATACTAGATTTCCTCCCCGCAATGCCTGCCGCGTTAACAGTTTTTTTTCCGTTGGAATGAGGCATTTTACCGTAGTAAAGGGTAGCCTATGTCCTTCTCCAAGGTCTATTCTTTTCTACACAAATTTTTATCAATATCGGTTCAGTGGTACCTGATTAATCTAAAACTGATCGAATCTTTTCAAAATTCAGTCCAGTGTTTAAAAAAAAAAGATTCATTGTAAAGTATAACTTTTTTTTAATTGACTTGAGTCGAAAAAGTACGACGGTTCAAGCTTCACCGGACTTGCGGGGGAGCGGAAGAATCTACCCGAAAAAAGTTACGTACCAATGCGTCCAGGGGCGGCTCGAGGGAGCCTCGGACCACGGCCTAGCGCGTTGATATTGAAAGACATCGTGAAGGAGACGACGCCTGAGGGGTTCCGTTTCTGATTATCTATTTTGATTTTGGTTATGGCCGCGGCCCCGCCGGCGGGTACGGGCGTTGTTACCTGAAGGGAACTTCTGATGGCATCATGTGCCGAAACAGATTAAGTTCAGAAAAGCTTTTAAAAGATCTAATGATAGGTAGCAACCCTCCGTAGTTATAATTGTACATTACGCCATATAAAATGATTACGCTGTGATGAGCATAGCGACCGCTGGCTACTGCGATGCAAATTCGTATACTACCTCATAAAGATTATTAGACAATAAACATAAGAGCAATTTAACTAGCAATCACGCTAATAATGGGTGCTACGGAGAGATTAAACATATTATTTAGAAAAATGATCACCTACCATGACTTATTTGGTCGCTTTTTCATTGCCATGGGTTGCCTGGTATAAATTAGCGAACTTTAGCGATTAGGCGATTAGGCTTTTACTATTTTGGATTGTATTTCTCGTTATTTCTGGTGTGCGATGAAGTACTATTACTATTATATTATTACTTTTTTTATTTATAGTTACATTCCCGGTACAGGCTTTAGAAAAAAATTTAATAAATGTATAAGTACAAGATATTCGGTGTCCTTACCTTCGCTTCGGGTCGTTGCGCACGCGGCTATTTTTGTCAACCGCCGGTCACCATAGCGTAACCTCTACGAGATAGTAAGCTAGTTATTTTAAGGCCATTATAAGAAATGCAGTGATAAGATAATAGTCAACTTTGAAGCAATTTGGACTTTCAATGGTTTGATGATAATATGACACTACTATTAAACCTTATTTAATCATAACGGTTTACATTTTCGTTTCGCAAACTTTAAAAAATGGGCTCTCAATCCAGATGAACACCGTTTTTTTTTTACTTGCGAACTATTGGTTGTTAGTAACAAAATCGGGTTCGTTTAATTGTGTTGTGTACCTGCAACCTAACTTTTTTTGTTAGATTTAACCAAACAAATTGACTTTCTTAAATTCATAAGTTGTCTAAAAATAACTGTTTGTTATTTACCTACTAATCAAAATGTTTTGTTACCGATATAATATGTACTGTTATGCTTGCTGGTAGCCAAACAGTTGTTAGTAGTAAGCAAACTCAGTTAGTAAGGTATACCTATTCGATTCGAATCGAAATTTCAACTTATTCGATTCGAATCGTAGTTTCGGAGGAAATTGACACTTACAGATGGATAGACGAACGGATCGATAGACATACGCGTTTTTACAAGCTTTTATTTCTTTTTCAGTACGCTCTAAAAATATACATCCATGAAAGGAAATGGAAAACTTCGTCAAGCACTGAAGATCGCATAACAAGCTATTACCCCTAAGGTAGGAGAGGTACAGTAGAATGCACATTCTCAATCGCGATCTAATGAGGTTGTGTAATGATACGGGCTGGTAATTGGCTGGTTGGCACGAGCGGCGCACGCGACCCGTGGCGAACTGTACCTTCTACACAATTACCCACTGGACATCCGGTGTTCCAAGAGGGTGTAGGGTTTTTAACCTCACTTTTATTAACAACATTCATTGTCAGCTTCTTGACGCAACTTAGCATAAAAATATTATACCAGTATATATAATGCTGTCTTTTATTTTATTTTCGTTAAGTCAATGTTACTATAGCCGTCCGTGACGTAATTCGAAACGACTCCCGGAAGACCAGCGCTGGAGCCTAACGAGGCTGCGGCTTTCGCTGAGGGAGGCCCTTTTTGTGTGGTGTCGCAGCACATACGGATTATGTTAACTTACATTGTAATAATCCATATTGTATAGATTGTATTCGTATCGTGTCATGTAATTTTTAGTCATAGTTGTTAACTTTTGTATTCTCTGTTGTGTTGTGATGTCCCGCAAATAAATGTTTCTTATTCTTATTCTTATATTGCCCAAATACAAGGTGCTTGCTTTTCGTGTAGGTTTTTGAGGTTATCCTACCTCATCAACCCTAGTGTCAGAATTATTGAGTCGACTATGGCTTCTGATACTGCTTTACGTGCCTTCCGAAGCATGAAATCATCTTTCGTTTCGGATAATCAGCCTGCAATTACCTAACCAAACTGGGAAAAGTCTCACAAAGTTATAGATCGACGAGCCCTACCAGGATACTAACCCAGAAACTCCGTAACGTGAATATTCGACCACTAGACCGAGGAGCCAAGGTGGACCTTTTCGACAAAGTAGACCGAGATAATCTGGTGAGAGTCGCAGGAAGCTGCTGGGTGTGGGCAGCGCAGGACCGATGGACGTGGAGATCTTTGGGGGAGGCCTTTGTCCAGCATTGGACGTCTTTCGACTGAAATGATACCGATAAAACCTTCTGTATCGAGATATCGTCATACAAATCATAAAAGTAAAACATTTAAGCGCACACAATGCATTGAATAGCAGATCCAACCACCTGTGTTAGCGATAGATCACTTTATTACTGCGCATGAGTTTAATAACGCGCACGCGATTGCCACGCGACTGTATATCTTTAGATCTGCTAAGTATGGGGAACTTTTTATCAGACTATTATTTAAAAAGGTAATGTGCGATGACCTGAAAGGATGTAGTTGAGTAGATACGCATTCAGTCGTTATTTAAGGTATTTCTGCCTAGTTTTATAGAAATTGAGCCGCATTGGATGTTCCTCAGTTGCTAGTGCGTAGTGTCAATAAACTGATGGCTAGGGCTGTTGTTTTCCATTTGGAAATCTAGAGTTTCAGCCTCAGCTCGTAAAAATGTGTTTTCTTTTTTCGATTCGATGCTCTACCGTGAAGGAAAACATTGTAAGGCAACCTGCATACATGTGCGAATAAATTAAAAGAGAAGGCGACCAACTCGTTCTGGGCAAGCGTGGTCGAAAAAGGCCTAACAGCTCTAATTCAGGGTAAACTCGAACAAGTCGCCGGGGAAAGAATATAGGCTCTTAACGAGATGTTTTTATTAAGAAAAAAAAACTGTTGCAAAGTAAACTTATACATAAATTAAAAGGTTTTTGTAAAGTCCCAGGACTCAATTAGGATACTAATCTTCAACTTCATGGCTTTAACCAGAAAAAAATACCGACCTGTATGATTATTAGTACCTAACATTAACCGTTTATTATAAAGTTTTAGCTTTAGGTATCGACTGCCGGCAAGCCAAGGAGGCGCTGCCGGCGCGGCGATCGGGCTCCAGCTGTTGCGTGCAATTCTTCGCCTGGAAAAGACAAAGCTACGTACCATAACCAGCGCAATAACAGGTCATGGTGCCTTTTACCATCACTTATTTACTAGGTGTCACGGACAGCCCCCTGTGCAGAGGTTGCATGGAAGCTTAAGGGATGACAGTCCACATCCTGCTGAATGTCGTGGCTTGTCATCGTACAGGGCTAAATACCTCGGTTTGCCGGGGTCGATCCCGGAGACGCTCGGCAACCTGGGCAGGTTGCTGGGTTTCTTTGAGGAGATCGGGTGGCTCGAGTAGCGAGTTATCCTACCCAACACGCTTTTTTTTAATTGACCAATGCTTGTGTCGAAAAAGTACGACGGATCAAGCTTCACCGGACTTGCGGGGGAGCGGAAGACTCTACCTAAAAAAAGTCATGTACCAACGCGTCTAGGGGCGGCTGGAGGGAGCCTCGGACCTAGACCTAGCGCGTTGATACTGAAAAACATCGTGAAGGAGACGACGCAACGCCTGAGGGGCTTCGACTCTGATTAACAATTTTGATTTTAGGCCGGCGGGTACGGGCACTAAGGTAATTGTAACCCAACACGCAAAATAGGCGCGCTTGATGTTGAGTTGCACAACTACCTAGGTATCGTCATATAATAAATATTAAATAAATTTTTTTTATGAGATTGTAAATCTTAACCTTACTTTCTCTTCCAAATTACTTCGAAATAGTTATAAATTATGTATTGTATATGTCACCGTAAGATTATCAATACCGTTAGATTACAATCTATCTCGCGAGATTGTAAACTATCGAAAAATTGTGAACCAAACATACTGATTACGATTTAACGGATTATTTTTCGGTAGATTGTAATCTATCGAAATTAAACCGTCAAATTGTGAAATGGCATAGGATGGAACGCATCTCGCGCGCTGATTGGTTGATCGTCATATGCTCTGCGCCGCCATATTTGTTTGTTTTTTCGTTTATTATCTAATGTAAACAATCTGTGTTTAAGTGAATTTCAATTGATTTCGTGTTGAAAATAACTCACTACTTTATAATAAGTTCTATGAAATTATTGTGGAAGTAAAATGAATCCATGATTAATCGAAGAATAGTAGTTTGAATGATAAATGAGGTAGTGTGAGTCTCCAAAAATATACCATAATATGATGTAAAAATTACTGATTATCTACTTAATAATAGATAAATACGTGATGTCACAATTCTTGAAGTGCTTTAATTTTATTCAACTGACGCCTGTGTTTTATTCCCAACTGTATGGACATAGAACGGCTTGCTGTAATACCGACCAATCAGGAACAGCCTTTGGACAGTTGACAATTTAACGCGCGACAGATTGTGATTTAACGGTTTCACTTCGATAGATTACAATCTACCGAAAATTAATGCGTTGAATTGTCATCAGTACGTTTAGTTCACAATCTTTCGACAGTTTACAATCACGCGAGTTAAATTGTAATCTAACGGTATTTACGATTTTACGGTGACATATATAATCTAATCACACAGTTAAACAAAAAACATCTAATTCTAACAATCAAAGAAAAAGGTTAATTAAATCAACAAAAAGCTGACCCGCTAACAACACTCCGCTACACACGGCCGCGCACACCGCAGGGCCCTGTTTCACGTCACTAAAATAAATTTTAATAATAAGTAAAAAAATTCTATGTACATTGCGTAGTCGTTGCGATATATTGCATACAAATAGAGAAGAGCGAAAAACCAAAAATAAATATATTTTTATTAAATCTTTTGGAATAGGTAGAATTGTTAATCTTTTTCTTTAATTAAATGGCCATGGCTCCTTCGTACCGTAAAAAAAACTTACTCGTGATTTTTGCCCACTAAGTCTTCTAGATACAAACTAAGGGCTAAAATTTAAGACGAATTATTTATTATAATAACTGGGAAATAGCCATAAAGAGTGCTATATTGGCAGAGTTGCATTTATTAAGTTTTTTAACAAGATAAACACTGTGCACAGTGGATTTCTGTAATCCTAGCATGAAGCGATTATCTCACACTTTCTGGAAAAATCTGCGAGAAACACGCCATATTGAAATATCTTCCAATAGGATCAGAATTTACACATGACAAACATGTGCATGTCACGTGTGAACGGTCATGCTAGGGGGGCAGGTGTGACATAAAATATATTCTTTTCTATTTAAAAAAATCTAAATATCTAAGGTCGAAAACCTGTACATAGAAAAATAATTCTAAAAACCGAGTCAGGGGGATGTGAAAAAAAAACTGATGTTGTTTCTCTGTTTGTCTGTTTGTACGGGCTAATCTCCGAAACTGTTAACTGATTTGAATGAAATTTAGCATGGTAGTACTATATATCCCCGGTCAACATCTTAGATAGTTTTTACCGCGGGAAAATATCTCATTCCTACGGGAAACTGCACGGAAAAGTCAAAAAACCGCGTAGCCGCGTAGTCCTCAATAAAGTCGTTGCTACCGGAATGCATCCTTCAACACTCAAGTCTATCTACGCAATGGATATAAAATGTCAAAAATCGATGTGTTCATGGAACCGACCCCAGGGCAATAAGAAATGTAATTGTCGGCACGAGCCAGGAGGCACGCGCTCGCGCATCTTCATAGGGGCACTTTTTCAGACACACGGAAGTTGTTCTACTTTTTCATATGATTGGAGGTAGAAGCAATCTAGTTTGATGAAGAATTGTGATGTTCATTAGAGCGTGTAATTTATGAGATGTTTTTTTTTTTTAAATTTGGAGCATCTTGTTTTTTTTTAAACGCTACCTACGCTTGTGTCGCTGCATCGTCGACGTATCAAACTTACTGGGCTGTGCGAAGGAGCGGAGCTAAGGCTCTACCTTAAAGTACCTAGTCAGTCATATACCAAAACGCACGCAACGGACCGCGGACCTAGGCCAAGCGCATTTTTTTTTTAATTGACCTATGCCTGCGTCGAAAAAGTACGACCAATCAACACTAGGCCTAGCGCATGGAATAATTAATTATCTCTGAAACTATTTGAAACTTTTTTACGCCTTCCTTATTTTCTTAATTAAATTTATGTTAATTTATAGGTAAGTACTAGATTTTATTGTTAAATGTGAATTTTATTGAATTGTGGGTGGTTTAAGTTGCATTTTATGTACGGAGACCGTTAACTATACCATTCTACGCTTAGGGGCTTTATTAAAAGCTTTTGTTTAATGTAACTTTTAATAGACAAGTAGTTTATATCGAGCTTGAATACTATATAGGAGTATAGGAGATTTCATCGGTTGTTTATTGTATGGGTTACGGTTAGAGGCGTCGTCGGCCAAGTGGCTAGAGCCGTTGACTTCCATTTAGAAGTTCGCGGGTTCGAGCCTCGGCACGTACTAATATGTTTTCGATTTTCGAATTCACATCTACGTTTATTCGACGCTCTTATGTGAAGGAAAACATCGTGGGAAAACTGCACACACCTGCGATGTAATTCAAGGGTTGTGTATGACGTTGACCAACCCGCACTGGGCCAGCGTCGTCGACTAAGGCCTATTCGCCCTAATATCAGGGTAGGCTCGAGCTCCTCAGTGGGACATAAGAGTTGTTAATTGACAAAATTCATGACGAACACTAAGTTCACGATCGCACCGTAACAAATCTTGCGCATCTTCCTCTCCTCAGTGCGCACGCGCCACGCTCCGCCACTTTTTATAATAACTCCATATGGCAAGATACATATTTTTTTTACATTCATTACCACGTTACAGCCTGAACGGTTTATTGTACTGTTTGAATTTATGCATTTCATACGGAAGAGGTGAAGTGAAACTAAGCGTCAGTCTTTATAATATAGGCTATTTATTCGATTCATTCTGTCTTACTAGAAATTTATCTCGTTCGGTAGTTCGTTAACAGCCATGGTCCAAGAAAACAACTATTCCAAATGTCCAAAATAGAATATTTGAATTTAAACGAGAAAGAAATGGAAAATGAGTTTGCAAAGCACCTTGTTACAAAGTGATGGATCTTAATCGAGTGGGGATGTGTTTAGGCTGTTTACCATGGTCTAAGAAAACAAGGTCTAACAAGAAGACTACGTGACTGACACAAGCCTACGTCATTTTGCCTATTCATCCTTGTCGAATGCGTGTAATAGACAAGGATGAACAGCGCAAAATGGACATAGACATAGACATAGACATAGACATAGACATAGACATAGACATAGACATAGACATAGACATAGACATAATTTATTTGACAAAACACAATACAACACAACAAAAAAGAAAAAGAAAAACAATGATAAATAAATGAAAAAAAAATGAATGAATAAATGATAAATGGGTGTGGGCTTGAGTGTGGGACAGTTTCTGGTGTAATTTACTAGTTCAATCACATCTTCAATTTCGCCGCTCTTTCTGGCTTTCCAAAGACCCGTGGTGACGCGGCGCGGCGCGGGTGCGACAACTTATATTGACCATTGAAATTAAAATTAAGAAAATAATTAATGTCTTGATCGGCCAAGCGCACACAACCTTTGTATTTCTTCTCAGCTGTGTGCAGGATTTCTCGTGATGTTTTCCCCTTCATCAAACATGTCCTTTGACTGTTTTACAAGTAGCCTTAGAGTATAAATAGAAAAATTTCTGGGAGGGTAGCCACTTATACCATGTACTTTCCAATCACATTAGCTTAGCTTATCGAGATAAAACCGCCTTAGGCTTTCAACATCGGTTTAATAACGTCTACATCCGTAGATAGTATCCGGGACCAACGGCTTTACTTGCCTTCCGAAGCACGGAACCATCTTTCTTTTCAGCCTGCAATGTCCTAACCACACTAAGGAAAGTCTCACAAAGTGATATTTGTTCGACTAGTCCCCACCGGGATTCGAACCCGGAACTTCCGTAACATCAAGCGAGCTTTTGACTACTCGATCACGGAGGCTGTCCATTAAAAGATATGGATACTTCTGATTGCCTATCAGAATCTATTCACCCCAGCTTAAATAAACTTATTTATCTCCAAATGTTTTAATATGAATCATCACTACATAGTATAAAACAAAGTTGCTCGCTCTGTCCCTATGTCCCTATGTATGCTTAAATTTTTAAAACTACGCAACGGATTTTGATTCGGTTTTTTTAAATAGATAGAGTGATTCAAGAGGAAGGTTTATATGTATAATACATGCATAATGTACTTAAGGATAACCCACAATAACCATTTTCCCGAGCGGAGCCGGGGTGGGTCGCTAGTTATCTATATTTGTGATCATTATGTAGTAATTAATAATGATAAATAGTTTATTATTATTAATATCCTATATCTGTTACGCCAACTAGCTATCACTACTGTTTCAAATTTCAAAAGTTATAGCCTATTTAAGCATGTTTTATTGATTTCCTTGAAGTGATTTAATTTACATATCATTTAACAACCTCCGTAGCTAGCCGAGTAGTTAATCGCTCGTTTCATGTTACGGAGGTTCCGGGTTCGAATCCCGGTGAGGCACATTCCTAACAAAATATCTTCTCACTTTGTAAGACCTTTCTCAATTTGCTTACACTTTACATTGCTGAATCATGTGATATACGTGATTGTCTGAAGAGGATGATTCCCTCCTTCGAAAGGCACGCAAATACACCGACGCTCTCTCATAATATGTTTCTTATTTGCATTGTGTATTTAATTATATATTATATTAATCAAAATAGTACTTACTGTTTATTTTGAAAAGATGTATACTTACCCAAAAAATTTATCGTATGTCAGCTTAGATTTTATTTGTTGTAATCGAGGGAAAAATACCAACATACATCATAACCGTTAGTTAAATACGTTTTGAAACTAATTTGATGTAATATTTCATTCGAGAATGTATGTCGGCCCTTGCTTTTTTTCAGTTGGTAAACTTCAAACTAATATACCGTAAACAAATATCAATTCAAAACTTCTACGAAAGGAAAGACCCTTGCCTGCTCGAATACCATAAACTATGGTTAGCTAACAAAGGCACCAGCAATAATGACCAGTGTCAAATAGAGCCTATAACCTGACTCGCTCTAAAATTGTTGCGAATCTGCACTGAAATAAATCAAATGTTTATTAACTCTTTGATTTACTATTGTTCAGGAGCTCACGAGAGGGTACAACTGGAAAAGATAATTGAATACCAGAGCCGCTTTATGCGAAGCTACATATTAGAAATTAGTAGGACAATGTGAAGTCTTAGAGTATAAATAGTGTGAAGTATATTGCGTAGTCGATATGACAAAAATTTTGAGGCTTAAAATTTAAGATTAACTAGCCGCGCAATGAATACAAAATTTTACTTGCAACTTGTAAATTGTAACTTCGTGTCATGGCCCCCACTGTTTTTGCAGATGAACTATAAAGTCAAACTAGAATTTAATCGTTTAAGTTTTTAAGTTAAAAAAATGCCGGAAAATTAAATTAAAAATGAAAGCAAAAGTAAGGGGGAGGCGTGATTTTATGTTTTACTAATGGAAAATAGTTCCTATTCTAGTATTCATTATGTATTTGAGCTTAAATACTTGACTCATCAAAGAATGTAAGTAGGTAAGTAACTCTTTATTGCTTACACATAATAAGATTTTCACAAATAACATAGAAATAAAATGTGCGCAAAGGCGGTGTTATCGCTATTTAACGAATGTAAATAGAGAGTTAGCCAAAAAAATATGTTATAATATCCATTCGTTTTTCTTATAAGGAAAAATTCTTTACATTTCACGACGAGACAAAAATACAGACTAGAGATTTAAAATATCGATTTCTCCCATACAAAGTACTCGTAAGTAAATGTTATGATTATGAGATAAGGTACAAAATCTGCTGCAGAATATCCATTTGTCTATTCGTTGTAGCACAGGTTGTAGGTACGAGTACGTTGATTGTTTAATTGAAAGCTGTTGTTAGTGTAAGTTATTGAATGAGAACAAATATTTATTACCATTACTCTTGGAACAGTAGTCTGTGCCCTGCAATTTATATTATACTAGCTTTACGCCGTGGCTCCACCCGCGTTAACAGTTTTTCCGTGGAAATGAGGCATTTTTTCGCGGTAAAATGTAGCTTTATGTTACTTGCTTATGTTGTGTGTTTTTGAGTTTATACCTTTTACCGCGGGAAAACGCCTCAAAAAACTGTTAAAGCAGGCGGAGCCACGGCGGAAAGCTAGTATAATATAAATTGCTTATAAAGTGCTCCAAACTTAACTGTCTATTTATATAGCATAAATGCTTTTCTCCTAACTTTATTACTTAACAAATTAAGACATTTAACTTTTTCCCACAGCGGATTTTATTTCCAAATTAAAATGTGTATAACTAGGCATTAGAAGTCACTTTGGAAATATATAAAATATCGCTTTGGACATTTATGTGGTCAAGTCAGGCATTGTTATCGCCACGAAGTTTATATCTTATATACCGGGTCTTAATAGAATACCAACTTATACAACAGCTTCACTACATATAGTATAAAACAAAGTCGCTTTCTCTGTCCCTATGGCCCTCCCTATGTATGCTTAAATCTTTAAAACTACGCAACGGATTTTAATGCGGTTTTTTTTTAATAGATAGAGTGATTCAAGAGGAAGGTTTATATGTATAATACGTGCATAATATACTTAAGGATAACCCACAATAACCATTTTCCCGTGCGGAGCCGGGGCGGGTCGCTAGTATAATAATAACGTCGTCAAGAGCTTCGGTGGCCTTGTGGTTGCGGCTGTTATCTTTAATTAAGAAGGCGCAGGTTCAAGCCTCTGCAAGTACGAGTGTTTTTGATTTTCATATAACCTTTATTCGCTGTTCTTATAATTATGGAAAACGTAAGATTGTATGAGTGTTGGTGGCCAATTAGGGCCGTTGACTTCCATTCGGAAGTTTATACCAATGTGTTTTTGATTTTCGAATCATAAGTACGTTTATTCGACGCTCTTACGGAGAAGGAAAATATCGTGAGGAAACCTGCACATACCTGCGAAGTAATTCAAGGGTTGTGTGTGAAGTTGACCAACCCGCACTGGGCCAGCGTTGTCAACTAAGGTATTAACCCTGAACAGAACAGAAAAAAAACCTCAGAACAGAAAAAAAAAATAGATATCTTTCCGACGCTTATAGAACAAACAGGCTCTGTAAAATTTAGGCTTAGATAGCCGTGTGTGAGATCAAATATTATGTTAGATCAAAATCCTCTTTTCATAGTAGAACATTTTTACATCGGATTTTACCGTGAATCAAATTTTTTTCATAATAATATGAATAGTGAAAATTTGTGAAGAGAAAATCTGTTACTATGAAAAAAGGATTTTGAGTAATTGTTCTAACAAATCGATCAAAAATATTTTTATTCAAAAGACTAGGTATTAGAGAGAGAGGTAGGAAGATAGATGGTATCATAAAAAGTCACCTTTACGACCTCCGTCCTATAGTAGAGTATGACTATAGGAATAAAATGAAATACCCGCCGAGAGCACGTCCGTATTCAGATTTACACGAGCATATTATCTACAAGCTAACTGATATATTTTGTAGTGTTTTTGAAGCTTTCATTTGATGCAATTTCTCCATCAAACACAAAGAAATAAATACAATCCATTATATTTATCATTCATTTTGGTATTATTATACAGTCGAATAATCGTTTTCTGATACATGTATTCTATTTCTATCATGATAGAGTATAATAATATTAAGTTACTTTAGCACACAAAAAATACAAGATTTTTTTTTTTAACAACACGATTATACAAAAGGCGACCCTTATTGCTAAGGTACCTAGCAATTTCTACTAGGCAACCCTACTTAAAAAACTGCTCTTTACAAAGTTTGCGATCTATTGAGAAAAGACTCAATAAAGCTTAAATGTATTAAAATCTATTACAATCAGTTGAATCGAATAATTTGTTATCTTATTTAATTGTATCTTACTAGCCAACTGCGAAATCATTACTTACATAATCAATTAAACAAATATTCTATAATTTGAATAACCCTACCAATCCTGCCCCTATCCAATCAACTATAACTTCCCAAGTTGGCATCATTCGTTCTCCGAAGTGGCTGTGGCTGTGGCTACAAAAAGCCTGTGCCCAGGTTTATCCAGAATAAGCCAGCGCTTGGACCGGACGCGGCAGGTGCTACTGAGGTTCACTCGGGTTCACGCCCCCCCTGCCCTCCCCCCAACCCGCCCAGCATCCGTGCAAACCCGTTCCTCTAATAATATAACGTAGAAATGAAAGATTAATGAGAGCAACCAGCGCACGCCTCTTTCACTTGAAGATATAGGGATAAGGTGGTTTCCAAACCGATATCGATTCTTTTTCGAAGTATTTTTGCCAAGTTTGTATTTCGTAAATCCATAAAATCCATTCTGAACCTACGTTTGTTTTTTACACCAAGGAGTTAGGTCTTCCCTCTCGTTTTGTATTTTTTATTATTATTTACAATCCTACTAGCCAGAGCCTTCTTCCTCTAAGTGGACAATAACGCCACCTTGTTTGTATTGAAGACCGTCAGGTGGGCTTTGTTTTATGAAGATGTCGCTAAATTACTTCCACTGTGATTTTTTGGGAGCACCAAAGAATTATTTCTTCTCAATGTGTGCTTATATAATGTAATATTTTATCAAAAACTCTGATTGAATATGAAATAATACAAACTGCAATTTAAAAAATAAATAAAAATAAAAGTAAAAATCTAACATCAATATAGATCAATAGATGGGTCCGAGATTTTTAATACAGACTCAGACTTGTCTAGTATGATAATTTATAAATCGAAATGTCTTTGTACTTATATATTAAGAGGACAAAATAAATATTGATTATTATTATAACTGGAATGATTATAGAGGTTAAATAAATTATCAAAGATTTGGACTAACAACAAATTAACACTCATAATGATACAACTTGTCTGCAATTAAATAGTTTATTGAAATTGACCATAGAAACAATTTCAGAAGAAAAAGACACCAATGTCGACATTGGCCGTGGAAACATCGACATCGTCGTCCCATCACTACAAACGGGTCTCGATCGCGCTTGCAATGAAGACCGCCCAGATAAAATATTAGCCGCGTGCCAGTCGGTAGCGGTATAATACATCGCGCGATGACACTCGCGCACTGACCGCAGGAATGCGCCCGCGCACCAGGAATGCGCAGTTTTTCAACCATGGCCAAGTGATCATCATTCTAACATTCTAGTTCGGTCTTCTTTTCTATCTCTTCTCTTTCTCCACCCAATATTACCTTACGATTTTTGTAGCCCATTATATTCTGTGATTGATATTAAAATCAGATCTTATTATTTTGCCCAGCATATCCGAATCTTCCGGTGCCGGAAGACGTAGCGTGGGCAGGCCCCCTACAAGGTGGACCGACGATCTGGTAAGGGTCGCGGGAAGCCGCTGGATGCGGGCAGCGCGGGACCGATCATTGTGGAGATCTTTGGGGGAGGCCTTTGTCCGGCAGTGGACGTCTACTGGCTGAAATGATGATGATGATGGATGATGATCCAGATGAGCTTATGTTATTTCAGGCTCCAGCATCATATATTAAATAGTTGGTCAATTAATAAAGTTATTAATTAAAAGTGCCTTTTCTTAAAAGATAATATTGGAGTGTCAAATTTTGTTTTTAGTTACCGAGTAAGATTTCCTGGAGAAAGTTGCTTAAAACTATTAATTGAACATGTCCTTTCAGTAATTGTAAGAAGTCGGTTACACCCTGTAAAGCCTTAAAAGTAGTGTTTAATAAACATCGTTTCAATTAAATAACGCAAAACCTCTCGAGCGATGACTATCGTTAATCAGCTGGCCAAGTCAATTTGTATGAAATGTAAAAAAAAAATGGCAGTTTCAGAAAACTTGCAGAACAAAAGTTGTTCCAGTTTCATTAGCTAAGTTATCACCAGAGATTTTGCGTCATTTGAATAAAACGATGTCAAGTATTAGGTACTACACTAGTGTTGTCTTTAATCCAAAAGATCAAATAAAAACTACTCTTACAGGAAGACATAGCTAATAATTACTCAAATTAATTCCCAACACACCTACATAGTTATGAACCGGTAATTCGGTATGGGCATCAAGGTCGCTTTTGCATTAATATCTCGAACAGTTGGCGAGGTTGTATTTACACTTGTAGGTGATTTTTTTAACAATGTGATAAGTGTGGCCTCCTCATTCTACATACACTTACGTGGTGAGAAAGCGTGACTACGTAAGCTGGTACAATTAGTAGGTGTCTGGTGTTGAACTTGCGCCAATGTGCATTGTTAGAGAAAATAAATACTTTATTATTATTATTATTATTATTATTAGTATAGAGCGAGAGTTCTAAGACAGCCAAATTTCTGAACTCGCCACAAAAGAATATAC
This sequence comes from Teleiodes luculella, assembly GCA_948473455.1. Classification (NCBI taxonomy): domain Eukaryota; kingdom Metazoa; phylum Arthropoda; class Insecta; order Lepidoptera; family Gelechiidae; genus Teleiodes; species Teleiodes luculella. The sequence continues at coordinate 11,235,139 of OX419590.1, forward strand.
CTAACTGACTTAACAAAGTATTGTTAATATCCTAAAGTTAAAAATAAATACTTTGAATTTGAGCGGCAAACAACTTGAACAAGATGTTACGTGCTACAATACAATACAATACAAATATTCTTTATTTACACCAGAAATAAATAGGACAGTTACAATTTTCATAAGTGTGTAACAAGGAGCCAATAGGCGGCCTTATTGCTAAAGTAGCAATTTCTTCCAGGATACCAAGTGCGCGCGCACGATAATTTCCCACCGCGGTCATTCCTCACCCCTGTTCGCTTGCATGTTGTTTGCTGACATCAAAAGTTCAGTCTGGGTCTGTGTGTTCTGTGGACATTTCTGCCTTTGGCCTTTGACCAGCAGTGGACGTTTTTCGGCTGAACATTTTACCATTAGGTGATGAATTTCTGTCTACTTCCATTTGTTTCCTAATTATAGCAGTCTAATATAATTTCGTATCCCCAAAAATCGACTTTTCATGTAATACGTGTACCCCAGTGTCCAAGCTCTATGTATTAATGGTAGATGTTTGTTTGTTTGTTCAAAATCTGTTAAATATGGATTACAAATACAAAATATCTTTATTGACACCAAGAAACACATACAGATAACACATCACCACCACCATACCACCATCACCATGATTACCATCATCATATATAAAACTAGCTTTCTCTTTCTTTTCGATACTAAAATATTTTACGATATGATATTATATTCTATTGCAACGTCTATTTATGGGTTATTACTTATTACTAATTAATGAAACCAACAACCTACCTCTATAAAATACATAATTGCAAATAAAATCAAATACGATATTCAGTTAGGAGCTTTAAAACCAAATATTATCTTGTATTTTATGTACTTATTAGCAATTTGCATTTGATTACATTGTACTTTAAATAGATACCATACAACTTTATGTAGATAATTATGTAAACATCCGTAATGCTTTAAAAAGTAACCATTTTGTCTCTGACTCGACTCTAGTTTGGCACTAAGCGGCATTAATAGTAACCACTATTATAATGGCCTACTACATTCGCACTTGGGCGCAGAATCTTGATAGAGCGGTGAAATGCTATCACCGATGCGCCTGCACAATGCCCTGGCTAGCTAGACCCGCTTATCGCCCAGTCTTATTGTCTACTCTAGACCATTCTTTGTTCTACTATCTTTTGCAAAGCGCGATTCTAATCGATTCATAATTCTATGCAAATCGTTTTGCGGGTTTTTGAACTGCGAGCAAATTTTTTGCATATAAGTAAATGTAGTTTTTTTTTTATATTTTATGTCTAATGCAATATATGCTTTTAGAACTGATTGACTAATCATATTTTAAATCATCAGGTCATTTTAATATTTGTCACAAAATGTTTGTATGGTGACGTTGATTATTTTTTTTATTTTTTTTTTCTAAGGTCTTGTCATATCACGTCCCCTATATTCTAAATTAACTTTTTATCCAAAATAATCCAGGCATATAATTTGAAGTAAAATATTGATTTCCTTACACTGTATACGTAACACACATAAATAAGAATAACAAGCCTTTAGGAAAAAAGTTATTCGAAAGTATAAAAACTATACGTCACCACATAAAAGCCGATTAAATAGATTAAATACTTCTGTGACCTAGCTAAAAACACATTCAAACGAAAAACATGCGAAAGAACTTATATTCTTTTATTTCGCTGTAACACTAAACTAGTGAACAGGTTTGTATTAAATTAAATAGTTATATATTTCAGGACCTGAAAAACATACAGGCTGCTTTTTACTTATTTAATTATAAAAAGTTCTTTTCTACCTGAAATGTCAAACAGCAAGAGCATACTCGCAGGTGGAATGGTAATAATTGAATATTTTAATTAGACTTAGAAATCATCATCATTTCAGCCAAAAGACGTCCACTGCTGGACAAAGGTCTCCCCCTTGTCTCCCCCAAAAAAACTCCACAACGATCGGTTGTGCGCTGCCCGCATCCAACTATCTTCCCGCGACCCGGTCCCCAGACCCGGACCCCAGGTCATCGGTCGGTCGGTTAGAAATAGCTATCGTAAAATCTTGAGTAATCATCAAAAGCATGATTGTAAGCGATGAGCTCTGACTAACCTTTAATTAACACCTGCGAAGTAATTCAAATAATGATGGTAAATCTACATTACAGGCGTAATACCCATACCTAAAATACAAATAATTCTTCTTGTAAGTATTTTTTTATCATCCTACGTTTTATTCTTATAATAAAATCGAAATTCAACAGTTTGGATGGTTGGTACTGTTAAGATCAGGCTAAGCTGAACAATTTGGATTTTGCTCCTTTTCCTATGTCCATTGAACAAGGAACAGAATCGCCTGTGAGTGAATGGATCCTGAATATGAAATAAATGAAATGAATATCCTGATCAACAATCCCAAAGAGAATTCAGTAGAAATAAAATAAGAGTTTGTATGAAAAAGTCAATTTATGTTTGATTTCCGAGATAATTTAAGTTTTTGGAGTGAAATTTGTCCTGGAAATCAGAAATCTGAAAATCAGAAATGAATACAAATCAAACATAAACTAACATTTTTTCATTCAAACTCTTATTTTATTTCTACTAAATTCTCTTCACTAATGTATCGAATGGTATCTTAACAAGCCTAAGGTATATTTCAGTGTGTAAACCGACAAAGACACCGCTATTTCCTATGAAGTTAAGAGCATTTTTACAAGCTATTTCAGTACTTATTTCAGTACTTATTTTAGTCATTAAAGACAGAATAACGTAAGTGCTAAAGATTTTACAGCTCCTCAGAGCTTCAGCAATTTAATTTAACTAGATCTGAACTGATCTCTAAGGTACTTAATTAGAAAATGACTGTTAATTAATGGTTCATTATGCCAATAAATAGATTATAAGTAAAATCGACGTACCAAGCTCTTATTATTATCGAAATCTAGATCGAAATGGTACTAGCATTTCATTAATCCTCAAGGCGAAATAACAAGTAAGTATTACAAAATGTAGTTAAAAAATTTATGGGTTGCATTCTCTTGGGAGGTCTATTTAACGATGTTACATCTAAACTCAATTAAAAAGTGCTACTTAATTGTAACGAACCACTTTCATCTCGCCGCGTTAGTACACCTGTTAAGATGCAGATAGGAGATCGTTTCCGCATAATAGATTTATTTTTATTTTTCAATCAATGGATTTGCTTATCGTAGAGTGTGTTAGATACAGTAGCCAACAAATGCGGTTGGACACTCGCATTACGAAATTCACCCCTACTGCCAGCCGCATGTGCTGGCTACTGTACATTTTGGACCCGGGCGCTGTCTTTATATAGTAACTAGCTTTCCGTCGCGGCTCCGCCCGCATTAACAGTTTTTCCCGTGGTAATGAGGCATTTTCCCGCGGTAAAAAGTATCCTAAGGCCACCACACACGTGGCGCCGTGACGTGACGCTAATCCAACCCAGAAACTTCTCGACGACCATCCCACGCTGCCCGTATCCAGCGGCTCCCGGCGACCCACTCCAGATAATTTCAAAAATTCATTAGGACAACCATTTTAGAGTCTTGCATTTAAACGTAAATAAAAGACCTAGACCGAGCCCTTAGAGACGAATTAATTGGCCGCTAGCCCGATCCATGGATAATGCAACACTATCCAGACAATCTACTAAATCAATCAAGATACAAACAGCATTAGAAGAAAGTACACATCTGGGAGGCAGCGAGCCGATAATTTCTATCGGTCGTGGGCAAATAAAGAGCGCTGCGCGGCCGCACTGATCTATGGGCGGCGCGCGCGCACGGAGCAATCTGCGCGCCGTAATGGTTTCAAAGAGTAGGGCGGAGATAGTTCTGACTTCACATGCTTGTTTTGTACCTAATACTATTCGTACTTTGAGGGTATGAAATAAGTGATGATAGCGAAATTAAAGGGCAAAAATGGTAAGAAAATGTACTAAATTAAAAATATAAGTTTAAATTAATCTCAATAAACTGTGTTTGTGTGTCTGTTAGCGAAGATATTTTTTTTAAGTTACAAGATAGATTTTAAATGTCGACCGTTTCGTATAAGAGCTCACTGTCGGAAAATTATACGAGTAGCTTAGCAGGTGAAGTGTAAGATTTACAAATGTTTTCTTTTGCCTGCAACTAGCGTATCATCAAATTCAAACTTTTAGGAACAAAAACGTCTCGTCGTAGTTCGTCCATTTATTTGTCGTACTGCTCGTTCGTTGTTTATTTTTGTTTGTTTATATGTTTTCTTTTGAATACGATTTTTGTAATCTCATATATTGCGCATTTGGTATTTCCTGACATCACATTAAGATGGTCACGTGACAAACTTCAATACGGCATTCATAATGTTTCATTGTTTTTCTCTGTCGGCTCTACGTAGAGTCCAATAAATAATCTTTGGCTGCAGGTCGCGTGCGCGAGCGCCGTTACCGCGCAAGTGGAAATTTATAATGATCGATATTCGCCTCATTTCAAATGGACCTTGCTCCGGTTGCCTGGTCGTCCACCTGAGCTATCGCGAGCAGTAACAATGAACCACATTTTAGGAAACACGACTTTTTTTTGTCTTTTGGCAGTTAAATTATCAAAATTATTTGTGTAACATTTTAAGTATTCTAAGTACCTCTATATAAGTATTGTACGAAGTTTATTTATGTTAGTGCCACCAACCCGCGCTGTTTAATATTTTTGGCTATATCCTGGAAGAAATTGCTACTTTAGCAATAAGGCCGCCTATGGGCTCCTTGTTTTACACTTCTGAAAATTGTAACTATCCTATTTATTTCTGGTGTCAATAAAGAATATTTGCATTTGTATTTGTAATGAAAAAGAAGTAGTTTTATTAGAGTTGTAGTTTTGTAGAATATTTTTTGTTACATTGCAGGTTTATAATAGTTACGCAAAGCTAGAGTCGATGCTTTTTCAGTGTTTGCTATTATTAATAGTGTAAAAATGTGTCCTCTAGGTATTTTAAAAAAGTGCTGTAATACCAAGTGTTCGTTTCTAATTAGGTCCGGACTAGTCAAAAAACTTATTTATATGCAAAGTTAAAACAATTCATAAAAAATGATTGGTTGAGACAGGAGCCAGGCGTGACTTAGTGACTGATAAAAATATTTTGTTTATTTTGAGGAAATAAGATCGCCAACAAAGTAAAAAACTTAGTACCCAAGCCTGCGTAAAAACTTTGTATGTCCATTGTATTGGAAATGGAAACACTATCAAATAGTGCAAATACGTAATTACGTCGTATCGTAGCGTATATACTCGTAAATTCCTCAAGTAGATTAACGCTATCGGAGTAGCGAAGCGTGCGATCCAAAAGCGATTTATTTGTTCATTATACGCTCTACAGACTTTTCAACGACAGAAACTCTTATATTCTAATAAAATTCAAACAATTTTAACAACCTTGACCTCTACTCAATTTTGTTGTAATCTGACGTGTTAGGACTTCAATATATTAATTAAATCAAATCCATTAGATTTGGTAAACATAATTGGGTAAAAGCTACTGGTGAAAACTAATTGGTTGGACCAATTTTAAGATTATTACATTTTGATTAAAATTGATTGCTCTGGTGGTGGTGTAGTGGTCAAGTTACCTGTATTTTTTTTAAATAGTGTTTCGCCATGCCGATCCCTAGTTGAAATTATACCAACAGCCCAACTCTAACAGACAAATGGGCAGCAGCTTTCACCTGTCTAACCTAAATGCGATCTCTCAGACTTCTGGAATACACCTGTAGTATATTACTTGAAAGGTGCTTGAAAGATCTTAGTCTAGTAGTGGTTTTAGTAATCAAAATGATCAAATCAAATAAAATGGCAATTAAAACAAAACTGCTTTTTAGATGATGTTTAATTTGTTCTACCTAATTTATTATGGATTGAAATGCAATAAAATGTTTTATTGCGGTTAAGTTTTTTTTCTTAATTCTGACGTAGTAGACGAATTAACTACATATAAAAATCAAAAGTTCCATAACCGGTTTTCTAAATAAAGACACAGTATTTTAATAGAGTTGCTTTTTAAAACAATAATTGTATTATCAATAAATCAGTCCCGTTGTATTTACTTTTAGAACTAAGCCTATTTTACACTAATAAAAAGTAGGTAAGGCGCATAAATAAACTAAATGGCGAGTATAAAATGAACATCGTAAAATATATTTTTTCACCTACAGAAAAAAATCTTAGCCAACCTAACCTGATAGTTTACTCTCCTAATCTGCTGTCATAACAAAAAAGCGCGTATCTAAGTAAAAACACAGAATAAATTATTACATACTATTGTACAAGGTAGTAAAAAAGGAAAGCTTTACTAATAAAAAAAATTGTCAACGTGTCTTTTTGCGTTATGGCGGTAGCAATCATAAATCATTTTAAGAAGTACTTAAATTAGAGACCCCCCACACTAGCGTCTTTCGTGCGTCTTTCCAGCGTCGTAGTCGCTCCAGCGTCGTCGCGGCGTCGTCGATGCGAAGCCACCGCTGGCTGTCGCGCATACAATCATAGGCACAGAGAAAAAAATAGTACTTACCCGTAATAGGCAGGAAAGCGAGTGAAACAAATGAAACAAGTTCGCAAAAACAAATGTGTTCCTAAAAACCGCAGCGCCAGCGTCGTCGCGTCGTGGCGCGGCCACAACGCTGGGAAGACAGCTCGAAAAACCCCAGTGTGGGGCGGTTTGTTAAACTAAAAATATTTCTGTTAAAAAAACATGTAGGTACATATCTAAAGAAGCGTATCATTTCTGTAATAATTGGGCATCATTGGCGCCAAATGTGTATAAGAGTAGTTTACTACAAATTAGACCTCTTAATAAGGAAACATAAAGTGTAAGATATAAATCGATTTTATCTGTTTATAGTTTCCTGTTCTTGATAAGCAATCCATAATTAATAACAAGTTCAAGTAATTAAGATGTGTATCGAACTCCAGATTTCGACATCTTCCTGCCATATAGAGTGTTAGAAATTATGTGATTGCAGTTGAGTTCAGTCGGAGAAAGGAATATTGATATACTATACATCCTAAATGCTCAACTGTCCCAAAAAAAATCCCAGATACGATAGAAATAAATCACAACTTCATACAAATTATCAGATATATTTTTTTAAAGATGGTCGAATTATTTTTTGTTTCACACAAAAATATTTTAGAAAAATATATCGAAGCATCCCTCTATATCTGCTTCTCTTTCTACAATAATTTTTTATTGACACCATTAATATAAGTACAAGAAAAGACACAGTATCATCGTTGAGTGAATAGGCGGCCTTATTGCGTATTGCGAGTTCACTTCAGCACATTTTTTTTACAATAATCGCAAGAGCAACTTCAAAATACGATAAATTCCATTATCTTATCTGTTACAAATAGAACAATGAGAAGTTCATTCGGATCACAATCGGAAGGAACATAAATTTAGTTTTCCATACAGTATGGTGTAGTACAAAAAATAAGCTGTGTTAAGGTCGAGATATACTGGCGGAAAACATTGAAACGAGATTTTTACATTGTATTTTATGAATTCGTCAAGATTTTATTCGTAAATGGGAGAACTTTGGTTTGTTATAGTAATAGAACGCGTAACTATTAATTAATAAGTAATCTACGAGTAAATTAGATACCTTCAACTACCCTAAACGTAAATAAAAAGTACGACAAAGTCGCAATATTGTTTTCAACTAGGAATTGGGCAACCATCCCTGAAGTAGGTCTATTTTATTACGTGTCTTTTCTTATTCTTGTTTTCATTAAAGGGGGGGGAAAAGGGGGAAACAATAATTTATCGAAGTGTTTCCATATCGATATTGAAGCACATATATGACAGCTACATTCATGCCAAGTTTCGTACTTTCTGCCAGATGGGACCGATATCCTTATATTTTTTAGCTAGCAAGCCGTACTAATCAATCAGCTCATAAACTAAACACAGAACGAAAAATTTGTTTTATAACGTACTAGCGACCCGCCCCGGCTCCGCACGGGAAAATGGTTATTGTGGGTTATCCTTAAGTATATTATGCATGTATTATACATAAAAACCTTCCACTTGAATCACTCTATCTATTAAAAAAAACCGCATCAAAATCCGTTGCGTAGTTTCAAAGATTTAAGCGTACAAAGGGAGGGACATAGGGACATAGGGACAGAGAAAGCGACTTTGTTTTATAATAAGTAGTGATATTTTGTCGTGTTTAATATGAATAAGCCTTAATCCCATGGCAGGGACCGTGACCGAGACAAAAGTCGCAACCTTTGCTCATCTGATGTTATCGCTCATTTTATATGGAAATCAGGGTGAGCCGCACAGAGCAGTGCTTAGTGATTCATCGTGAGTTGACTCCTTTGAACAAATACTACTAATAATTATTGCAACAAAACAAAAAACCGACCGACCAACCGACACCGTCGACGGTGCAATCAAATATTTAAAGAACATTCACACGTCATTGAGTACCCCACGCTTTTTTGTAAATAATACCTACATTTTTGTTAATCATTTTGTTTCTGTGTTGAAAAATTATTTTCTACATTTTAGTTCATTAAAGCGTTAAATTTTTATTATTTGTAAATTTTGCTGTTCTAACTATTAAGACGATACCTCTTTAATAGAATTCATAGCGTTTGTGAATGGTAAGTTTTCTGCTATAAGTCGATACTATGTAGCCAATAATATGAAAAAAAAAAACACCGTAATTGTCAGAACGAATTGCATTCGTAAATTTAGACGTTTCTTGTAATAGAATCGATGAACTCTCTCCTACTCTATATACTTACCTCATTTAATTTATTTATTTTGAACTATTATTTAACTTTGAACAGATTCAAAGTCTCACTCAAAATTTAACCACTTCAGTTACCCATCTCTACGCGTAAATCTCTACAAAAAGTAATTACGACTGAGACAAAGGGCACGCGCTGCGCCCGCGCACAATTAGGGGTACTGCACACAGCTCGAGACACAATGGAGATGGAGATAGCCTATCTGCCATCGCATGCTCTGAATTAGTTTGTTTAACCTGTGGAGAATCTAGGCGCTAGTAATTGGATAGCGTAGATTATAGTCAAAAGTTGTGTGATTGTGAGCGCGCCTGGGCAGAAAATAACTGTTGTCTTGGTGATAAAGCGTAGGCGTATAAAATAGTCTAACTAAAACGTCTGAAGTATGTACTGACACAGTATTTGAGCGCCGATGGCCGATTTCACGCATTCAATGTCTACGGCGTAGCAAACGCGTAGCAATTACATCTCAATCTAAAGGGTCTAAGTGCCGAAAAATCTATAGTCAAAATTTTGACGAAAACCCAATTTATATGCCAAGCCTTTCGCTATATTTGCAAAAAATAATTGGCATTTACAAGATTTACAACACTTCTATTTAGTTTCTAGATGTAGGTAATGCCTTTCCGACAGAAACTGTGAGTTAAATTATACAACCCGGCACATTTAACCGGCCACCTGCATTAGCATGGAATACTCTTGATTCTTTAGAATATTGTTAATTAGGTACAGTAAATGTAAGTTAAAAAGCAGTTAATTGAAAGTTAATTTAAAATGTTGTAGCTAAACTACAGTAGGTCTTAAGTAAAAAAAAAACAATGAAACGAAAAAGTACCATTTTTTCATAAAGTTTTATGAGACATGAATGTTAACAAAAATGTAAAAAAATGAAAATTAGGACAATCTTAATAGTGATTATTGCCTCCACGTGCTCTTATGTCTTCACGCATACGGTCAGCCATTCTGTCTATGACGTCTTGGATATCAGACTGTGGGATATTGTGCCACTCTTCCAAAACCGCATTTGTCAGCTCACGGAGTGTGGTTGGCACTGAATTACGGTTTCTGACTCGTCTTTTTCAATTGTCCCAAATGTGTTCAATGGGATTAAGGTCCGGACTGCAGGCTGGCCAGGGTAATCTGCGTATACCAACAGCATCGAGGTAGTCATTCACTTGGCCGGCAATGTGTGCTCGGACATTATCGTGCATAAGAATAAAATTTTCTCCAATAAATGGAGCAAATGGTACCACATGGTCTTGAAGCACTTCCTCCACGTATCTTTGAGCGGTCATACTTACTCTGGAAGCGACGACTAGGTCCGTGCGTGCTTCATAAGAAATAGCTCCCCACACCATTATTGAGACTCTCTGGTAACCAACAGTTTCGACTATAGCACATGGAGAAAACCTTCCAGATTGACGTCTGTAGACTCGCTGGCGACCTTCTGGAGCTTTTAAAGCTATTCTGGACTCGTCACTGAATAAAACGTTCTTCCACTGCTCCATAGTCCAACGCAAGTGCTCGCGGGCAAATTGTAGTCGGGCTCTTCGATGATGTGCCTCCAATTTGGGAGCTTTGGCAGGTCGACTTGCTAGCAAGTTTTGTTCAGCAAGTCTTCGTCTTACTGTTCTCTCACTTACACTAACGCCACGAACTTCAAAAAGCTGATTACGTGCTTCAACAGCTGTAGAGAAGCGATTTCTCAGAACTTTACTAACGACTAAACGGTCATCTCTAGCTGAAGTAGCCTTCGAGTGTAGCGGCCAGTCTCACGAAATCTTCTGATAGCGTCTTGTATTGTTGTTCGAGGAACACCAAGCATCCGACCTATGCGACGTTGGCTAAATCCAGCATCAGCCAGAGCCACTGCTCTTGCTGCTCCAGCAGCATCCAGGGGCATGTCGTATGCAAAATCTGACTCTACAATTCACAATTGACCAAAATAATGGTGTGCACATCCAAAACAAATGAATACCCAAACAAAACCTTTCGATCCTAAACAATTCGAAGCTTAATAATTTTGTAATTTATTCTTTTTATTAAAAAAAAAACAATTCACAAGTTAACAAATGAGGTCATATGTGTTAGATTTATCGTAAAATGAACTCCTTCCAATTTACAACACATTACAAACATCGAAATTTCTAATCAACCCGAGATATACCAATCGAGATTTGTGGCCGGTTAAATGTGCCGGTGAGTGTATATGTTTATAGTTTTTACCCACCTGATATTCGCAGTATGACACCTACTTTTATTATGACTGAACTTAATACTAAAAATTGTACAAAGACACACACACACATAAAAATCTATAATTTAATATGTTTCCTAATTATAGATCTTAGTTGTGTATTTCTATTTAAATAATATCTTTATTTTGTAAGGAACAATGGAGTCACCAAAGACAGGCCATTTCAGTTTACTCGGAGGTTAAAAACAGTGTCAAAACATAAATCTTGAGAAACGAAATAGAATTATTATTATTCTCATTCCACACACAGAAAAACTTACCTTTAATCTTACTCTGGCACCTCAGCTGATCGATGATGCTGGTCAGCCTGTTCTCCCGAAGACTGACGACCTTGACTCCATCATCACCGGCACAGTCTTCCTCCTTCACCATCACTTCACTTTGGTCCACTTCGCACTTCGGAGGAACATCTGTGTCAATGTATAACTCTCCTTGGTCTTTGCTGTCCACACTGTCGTTGGTTTCCGTTAGGTCGGACATGACTGCTTTTGTGTAGGTACTTTTTTAGTGGAAGAATTTAAATGTCATTCAAAATTTACGTAAATAGGTCTGAAAGAACATTCAAAAATATTTTAAATAAGCAGTTAAGTCCAGTAGATCTTAGATCTTTTTTTTTTCAATCGTTTCATTAACAAATACTAAATGTTGAATCAAAACTTAAAAAATATGTTGTAATCCAGGAATAGATAATAGAATAAGTATTTCTAAAAATAGTAGGGTAAAAAATATGTACCTAACCTTTCCTTATCAAAGCTACATCCATGTTTTGCCATCACTACAGATAAGGCGAGATATTACTCATAGTCATACATCGCGTATGTCAACTCTAATGATTTCTAAATCTTTATAGAACAACCATTCGGTTATAAAAGGATTAAATTAGTTAATTCAAAAATATTTCAGGTCGCACGCACCACGTTCTATGCATTTTAAATCATCGTTTATAACTATATCATGTTATTTAGCAAAGACACGTAATAAAATATGGATCTAAAGAATAATATAATCAATATCATCATTGCACATTAAATCGCGTGACAGTTTATGAATTGTCATTTGAGAGGTGTAAAATATCAACGTCCTTAAAGACCCTTTACGGTTGTGAAGAATGCCGTACGGCAATTAGCCCCGCCAATTGTGTTTTGCAATGAAGTTAAATAAATAAATAAGACTCTTTATACCAATACTTGGTCCGAGTATTCAATCAGTCAAGTGCAATATTAGACATAAATTTGCTTTCATGCTAATAGAGATATTATTCATAATATCTATTGTGGAACAACGTTTGAACACTTCTGATGGCAATATGAATTGGTATTCTGTCTGCAAGAAAATGCTAATTCTAGTAGGGTACTTAGTGCAAATGAATGTATGGGAACCATGAAAAATTGGACCAGAGGATGAAACTTGGCATGGTGTTAGAATAGGTGGACTTGAGTAGAAATCCACCGGGACCCATGACTGGTACCCCCTCTGAAGCCGGGGGGAGGGGGGTGAAGGTGGGTTTTGCCGCACTTCTTGTTGACGCTTATATCTCTAAAACCGTATGTACTATGACAAGTTTGGTATCATTTTCGGATAACTCGTTAACGTAGAATTCATTTTTGGAATTATAAAATAGGGTTGCCATATAAAAAAACTAAATTATAGGACAAAATTCGCAAAACACGAATGAAAATTTTCCACATAAACGTCGTTTACTTTTCCCATGGGAATGGTATCGATATAAAAAAATATATGGTCGGGTAGCAGCATTCACGGGCTTTACTAATATATAACTTTTATGACACTTTCTTGATAAAAAATGGGTTAAAAAAAAAATTGCATGCGTGGCAGACAAAGGTATACACATGGAACTAGCTGCAAGACCAAATTAGTCCCAAAACAGTGGTATTAAGGGGTGATAATGTATGGCAGAAATGTTGTGGGTATTACAAAACCTTCCAAACAAATAAGAGATGTAGAACATCAGGTCAGAATGGAAAGTTAGAGCGGCCGGAACAAACGGTAGGAGATTAAGAGGTGGCGCCGTAGTAAAACTTATTGGAAACCTTGGTCAAACTTTAAAACGAAAAAGAAAAAAACCAAGATGGCTGACTTCTAAAACCTGGCAAACGCTGGCAATCCAACAAATGTAGCTTAACAGGTGCAGACAACATTTCTGTTAACCAGTAAATATAGAATCAAGATTTTTTGGATTTTTAACTACTGTTTAATTTTTGCGTGGATAAAACTGTTGCACTGCTGAAACTCAGACAACCATTTGATGACCTCAAAAGCTATTCTCGGTCGGTACCAGTCGATACTGTGTCATTCATGCTTAAAAAATACTGGAAATAATGCTTGGCTGACAAAGGATGCTGACATCCTCGCAGTCCAAAAGTCTTCTCTCAATGAGATACAATCTGGACAGAAAAGTCCTGCTCAGCTGTAACCAAATCTTGAACCTCACACATTACACAACTCTGATTGAAAGAGATCTGCGACGTGTATCTGGTATTAACTTACCAAGCGCAGGCCTTTGAAGCTGTGGTTAGGAATTTAACTTATGTACTGTAAATACTTAGTTGCTAACATAATGTCTTGAAACTGGAACATTTGACGATCTTTTGTTGCACCTTCGGAATCCAGCAATCTTTCAGGATACTCGGATAAATTGTTCTTTTATAGGCAACGCTGCTTAAGCAACAACCTACTGTGCCGACCTACGTCCACCAAATGGTAAAACTTTTCACCAGTTCATCGATTAGTCGAATTGGATCACATTTTTACGGCAGACAAGACAATTATACTAGCAGCTTCGGTTTGGATTCTGTGAGCACACGCGCAGCTATGGGGCTAAATTTGGCTCTAAATAAAAGTCTTTGGCTTTAATCAGAAGGTTCGTAGAGACGTGACCAACTCTCTGGGCATGGCTAATGAAGAGACCGATAGCAAACATCCCCTACACCACCACGACGGGCTGGTTCCTGAACACATTTAATGTCTATAGATGAAGTAAGTACCTAAGTAAGACGATTAAATAGAATAGACGAGATACCCCACAGCGTCAGTGTCATACATTCTGTGGTTTAAGTACGCTTGGACATGATCTGCCTTGGCCAAATTGACATATTTGAACATACTCCGGACTCAAGTCAGCCGAAACAGACACGTTCCGGTGAAGCTACAGCTCGGATGGGACTTGCTAGCGTGATGTGTCTTTTTCAACGATGACACTCCTATGACTTGTCGAGCCTACCCTACCACCTGCATGCGTAAGGATCTTTCTAGAGACCACGGATAGCGCTTCATGTGTGGCAAAGTACTGGTCTCGCCGAGTTAATTCGATTAGATGGGAGAAATGCACATAAAACGATTGCTTGAAATCGCCAACGACCCTACTTCCCAACTGTTCACCAACTTCCCCAACCTTCAACTCTTATTATGGTCTTCTACCTCGAACACGCCTAGCCACGCCACGCTTACGCTTAGTAAGCCTTACGGTGGCTGATCCATCTGCCTGATGGATGATGCTGACTAGCATAGTATTTGCAGCAATTGGTTAGAATGACACAGTAAAGATATCGACAGGTAACCTTTGAGATCATCTCAAGGCTTTCTGAGTTTCAACAGTGCAACAGCTTTCGATTTTGCCCCAAAGGCGTGGAATCTAAGCAGAAAATAAACAGGGGTTATAAACCAGTAGCCAAGAAAACGAAATGGGTTTTTGGTTCTATTACTGATCGACAGAAATATTATCTGCCCCTGCTTTTCTATATTTGCTGGGTTGCCAGCGGTTGCCAGGTTTTGAAGTCAGCCATCTTGGTCTGATTTTTTCGTTTTAAAGTCTGACCAAGGTTTCCAATAAGTTTTACTACGGCGCCACCTCTTAATCTCCTACCGTTTGTTCCGGCCGCTCTAACTTTCCATTCTGACCTGATGTTCTACATCTCTTATTTGTTTGGAAGGTTTTGTAATACCCACAACATTTCTGCCATACATTATCACCCCTTAATACCACTGTTTTGGGACTAATTTGGTCTTGCAGCTAGTTCCATGTGTATACCTTTGTCTGCCACGCATGCAATTTTATTTTTTTTAATCCATTTTTTATCAAGTAAGTGTCATAAAAGTTATATATTTGTAAAGCCCGTGAATGCTGCTACCCGACCATATTTTTTTTACATCGATACCATTCCCATGGGAAAAGTAAACGACGTTTATGTGGAAAATTTTCATTCGAGTTTTGCGAATTTTGTCCTATAATTTAGTTTTTTTATATGGCAACCCTATTTTATAATTCCAAAAATGAATTCTACGTTAACGAGTTATCCGAAAATGATACCAAACTTGTCATAGTACATACGGTTTTAGAGATATAAGCGTCAACAATAAGTGCGGCAAAACCCACCTTCACCCCCCTCCCCCCGGCTTCAGAGGGGGTACCACTCATGGGTCCCGGTGGATTTCTACTCAAGTCCACCTATTCTAACACCATGCCAAGTTTCATTAACTGGTCCAATTTCAACTGTTTTTTGCACTAAATACTCTACAATGATTAATTTTATTTCTGAATTGTAGTGTCAACAACTTTTCTTTCTTTCCTTGTCTGATCTGCAATAAAATTGTTATTTGACTTTTTTAACTATTCATTATGTTAATTGACGACGAATATTTTGCTTCGTTTTTAGCCACCCCAACTTGTAGGCCTGAATGAAATTACTATTTTTTTTTTTTCGGCATGTTTTAAAACTAATTTATTAAACGTTCCAATTTTCGCGACACATCATTCGTCAAACTCATAAATTAAATCAGGGTGAATTTGCGAATTGTTAAACGAACGTTTTACATGTGGTTCAATATTATTTCGTTGCTTTTTTCACCCAAAAATTTAAAAGCATTTATAATCTATTATGTCCATGAAAAACTGACCAGATTCAGAGTAAAGTTAGATAAGCATACCATGTTACTGGCCATAACGTTGACAGTACACGATAATCATATCAAACGAGCAATCCATTGAGCGAACAATACGCCAATCTAATTTACCCGATAAATTGCAAAATAAATTGTAATACTGAATGTTCTGTACTAGTACTACGTCATTGTTTTTAATTTTGTGCAATTCTCATTGAAACTGCATTTTTAAATATAGAATATTTTATGTAATTCGTAACGTAGGTATACAAATTGGTGAAGATGTAATGAAAAACACCCGAAAAAAAAACAATTGAAGAAAATCGAAATGTTCTGTGTAGTTTCTTCAGCAAATAAACATTCATTGAAGAAACTGAAGGTTATTGTAATTAATAACAACTTATTGACGTTTCAATACTTCGACAAAGACTTTGAAACACACTTGATAACACGAAACAAACACTCACTTTTAAACACAGAAACTAAACCAGTACTGGCTGGAATTTAAAAACAATTCCTAAATTGAATTTTTAAACTAAACATAGGTTAAAAAGGTAAAATCAACAGGTACGTACGACACAGCGGTTATCGCAGCGAGCACTGATAACTGTGGTGTCAGGTCAAACGAACAAACGGGGCTCGAACGTACTTAGCTGATAAGCCCGATAGCGGGCTCTTAACCTTCCACTGTGCCACTTGGCTCTAGCGACTGAAGGATGCACGCCTGAAAGGTGTTATTACTCGAAACGTGGACACCATTTTATTTATTTTTAATTGACCTATGCTTGTGTCGCTCTGACTTATCAAGCTACACCATCATTACCATCAAGAAAAAAATAAATTTTATTGGATACTAAGAATAAACAATATAATATACAAGAAGGTACAGTAGGCTCACTACGTATTGCGTAAGAACTTTGAGGTGTCGAATCGCGACATAGTGAGTCATGGTAGTTCTGTCATAAATTATGTCGCGTTTGACACCTTCTCGAGCTTCTCGCACGAGTAGTGAGGCTACTGGCGACCTTATGTTTTTTTTTTCGGTGCAATATGCTGCTGAACCCTTTCCTTTTTGATAAACCCTATTCCTCTGTCTACTTCTGGGCTAAAATTTCTCGCTTAATCAGATGTTTCTCATTTATTGCTAGTTACACAGGTGAACACTTGCGACCCTTTTATTATTCGTCTTGTACAGAAACTACGAAGCAAGGGCCTATCTACACAAATATGTTTAAAAATTTGAAAAAATAGCCCAAGTAGGTATATAATAATCTATATAGATTTTACACACAATCTAAGATTTCATGCGCTGCTTAGTGGTACGTCAACAACATTATTCCAGGTAAAAAGGTTTTTTTTATCTAAAAGTCAAAGGACAAATGCGGTCGTGACTGTGATAAGGAGATAAGGCATGATAACTGTCACTTCTGTAGAGGGTGCTCCAAAAAAAACTGATATGGAAATTGGAAAATATTTTCCTTATTGACTTAATATTTGCTTTCGAGTTTTAGTGAGGTCTCCTGCTCTTCGTGTAGGTTTTAAAGCTGGAGTGGACCGCTTGCGTAACGTAAGTGATGTGTCCTGTCTCATACAGTTCCATATATTACAACTCAGCGGTACGTGCATGCGTGCACGTTTACCTACGCTTACGTACACGCATAGGTGCGTATCGGGTATGCTCCAGCCTTTAAGGCGCGGTTATCCGAAAAACGTGCGTTAAGTAGTGATTTCAAAGTCCTGTAGAAGATTGAAATATCGTTTAAAAATTCCAAAATAAAATCATATTATAGTTCGAACCTCTGTCTAGATCTTCCACGTATGTGATACACGATTACATATACTTTGCTCGATAGAAATGCATCACGAACACAACACGTAATAAAACCTTTCAAGGTGTACCAATTTAATAATTACGATCTTTTGTTACCCAAAAATATATAATAATATTCCTCTTTAAATTTCCTAGATTGTCCACGCACTAAGGTTTTGATAAACATCCCCCTTTTTTTTTAATCAATTAAAAACCGATGAAAACTGTGTTTCGCCGCGCTGGATTGCTCGTTCCGCGCCGCCCGCTACCCCGTCTGGCGCTTGCCAAATTTTCGCGGGAATACCTCGCCTTAAGGTCTTCTGACATTATTAAGCCGCCTTAGGCCACTCATGTGACGACTATTATTCGCAACCTTTTAATTAGACTCTTGTATTTATTGAACTGCATAGACCGTAGCTGGGTGGTATGGACATTCTGGTCCTTGGTATTTTTGGTATTATTGATATTATACCTTGGTATTAAACGACGATTTATTAGCTTTGTCGTCGTAAATGATTTTATAAAACTCACATCGAATAAAACCGTTTAATTTTGAATTGTTATAACCAAATTGCAGCGACGTATACAACACGTAAGCTCATCGGACCCTCTAGGGGAGGGAAGGGGGTGGGGACGGGTAGTCACTGACCATGGTCTAAGAAAACAAGGTCTTCCCATTAGACCACGTGACTGACACGAGCCTACGTCATTTCTACGTCATTTTGCCTATTCATCCTTGTCGAATGCGTGTAATAGACAAGTATGGATAAAGGATGAACAGCGCAAAATGACGTAGGCTAGTGTCAGTCACGTGGTCTAACGGTTAGACCTTGTTTTCTTGGACCATGTCTGACTTAGTACTGCGTGGTACTGCTTCACACTGCTTATTTAGCTGGCCTGCAAATGTCACGTCAATGTTTGCGTGCGAGATTTGACGCTTTGTGTGGAGTGATCTATCTATTCTGTTTGGGGCGCCCCGCCGCTGCCATTTTTCTAACAGCATCCTATATATAAACGTTAGCATCCTGTATATTCGTGTTTCACATACCGCCAATGACAGTGGGCGAACCTATCGGCTTCATAAAGTGCCTGATGATAAGGACGTCGCGTCGGTGAGCTCACTCTTTCAGCAATATTGTTGCGATTTCTGAGATCACCTTCCCTGTGTGATTCCTGAAAACAGTTTATTGGAAGTGACTTTATTTTCCCACAGAGCACTATCTAACACTGCGTTTCCACCAGAGAGAAAAAATGGCGTGGTAGATTAGATAGTACCCATTCGTTGATTGTTCGAAATCACCAAAAAAAATAGGGAAGTCAGTGGGGGGGGGGGTATTCGTAAGCTTTTGTTTCTACCATGCGAGTGGGTATTAATAAGTATTATTTCAGTAAAATGGAGATGTGACAGTCGGTTGGCACGCACCTGAGCGGCGTCACGAGCTAATTCCGTCGCGACGAGGTCGTGACCCGACGCCCTGCGCCCGCGCACTCCACAAACAGACTATAACAGATGCGACTCACGCGCACACACTCATATGACGTGAATTTTTAAAGTGCTAACACAAAAAAAAACATTATTTTATTTGACCCACGCTTGTGTCACAAAATGACGACGTAGCAACCTTCACCGGATTTAGGGAACGAAATGGTTTATTAAATCTCTTACGGGTTGGCTGAAAGAGATCTCTATTTAGAGATAAGCTCGCCCTTATGTATTTCCGCTTATTGTTTAATTTTGATTGTTTTTTTGTAGAATAAAGAATCTAATTTCTCATCGATAGGGTAAAAAAGCACAAGGCACCTTCTCAAGGTCCCATATATTTTTCAGTGTATTTAAAACACTTTTTGATATTATGAATTAAAAAGTAAGTTGCAGTATGCGGTTCTAGAAAGCGCCTTGTTTTCGTATAATATACGTACAACGTAATATACACAAGCTATAAGTCATGTTTCAGTTCAGGCGTTATTGAGTTTGTCGCGCCCGCGCCGCGGCTCGCCTAAGTCCTGGGCGAGCCCTCAGGCGTGATCGCAGGGATGAAGTACAGATGAAGTAAGCTCGACGAGATAAGGGTCGAGGAGCTAGGAGCTCATGCCTGAGCGGTCCTAAAATGAAACTTCAACTTCCTCTTGCACTGAGTACATTGGTTTATTCACAAATTACAGAGTTTATTGAATTAATAGATAAAACTTGGAAAATAGCCTAGTTTAATGGTAGAGGCTTGATGGTAAAGTGAAGGTAATGAATAAAAAAAATGACAAATGAAAGACGAATGAATTCTAAAATTAAATATTCTTTAGAGGAAAAATAAATGGTAAATGCGATGAGAAATGAGGTAGGAACGAGGTGACTGCAAGGGACCTCGTTACAAGTTTAAAGGAAGTTTTGGAGATAGCATGTCTGGAGAAATTCTGTTTATTCTGATCTACTCTGCAATTCTTTCAAATAATTCGTTTATATTTGATTTGATTTTCATTTAAATCTGATATTTGTTTTTTTTTATTTTTTTTATTTTATTGTTTTTGTATCACAATATGATAAAACGATATATTAATGTGCTAAGGTAGAAGAAGACCAAGCTGATTGTAAACTTCATTATGTTAACATAATTTTAATATAATACCTCCACGCAAGAACATCCAGACAAATAAAGCTAGGAACAATGGCACACTTCCCTAAATATTCTTTAATTCATACAAAGTCTGACTAGTTATATTCATATGTGTCCAGGGCACGATTTGGCGCGCTTCCACATATGCGGGTATTTCAGTCACAGAGGTCGTGACCCAGCCACCTTCAACCCAACCCGCATAGGAATGACGTCATAGTTTTGGCACCTACCTATCCGCCTACATTTTAAATTGTTACTTCTAGCAGAATTGGACTAGGATCTAATGAATAAAAAAAAAACTTTTATTTCAGACATTGCCATCCATATATAAAATAAAAGTCCCGCCCTCGTATTTTTTTATTTTCGAGGAAATTTAATATTTCCTCGCGGTAAAAAGTAGCCTATTATTCCCTTTTAGCGTAGCTTTCCGCTGGTAAAATCTTAGGGTAAATATATTTTTAATTGACTCTATAGTTTTCGTAGCCCACATCAAATAATTTATCTGTAAATATTTTGAAATTGATTAATGAAAGTGAACAAATAATCTAATTAATAAACCTAGTCCAAAAATAAACCTACAGTATAAATAACCGTACATCAAAAAATATAGTAACTGGAGGAAATCACTACCAATAAAAAAACTCGCAAGTAAATTTTACGTAAGTCTTCTCGGTTCACCAATTCAATGGAAATTATGAATTGACTGATAACATGCTACTAATCCACATATTTCATAAGTGTTGAACAATCAAAGTACCTTTTTTAAAGCTGAACACCTGTAATTGATTTGAATAATTTAGTCGGCTACTGATTTTGAACAAGGAAAGGTTACATTTTTTATATTTGATAATTCTCAAATATGTTTATATAGTGACTATGATGTACGACCCCTAATAATGAGTGCTTCTTTGGTTCGTATTCATTTAATATTATTCCAAAATACTCCCTTTTATTATATACTTGATCTATAATACTTTATTAAATAATATTTTCAGGCTACATACTTTCAAGTTTCCTATTTTTTAATGAAATATGCGGTGTGTCAATACCCCTCAATTTATGATTATTCGGGAATACCGCAGATTGTACCCTATGAAAGTGCGATACAGCAGACACAGTACTACGGTGACGATTATCAAAGTCAACATAGACACAAACACAAAAGGAAAAGTAAAAAGAAAAAAGGCCACAGAAGACATGTGCACGTTTCTAGAAAAACAAAAATGAACAGCGAATCTTCATCAAAATCGACTGAATCAAAAATTGACTCAAGTGAAGAATGTGCATGTGATTTAACGTTGTGTAGCCAATGCTCTGCAGATAATAATCCAAACTGCTGCATCACATATTGCAATACCTGTATGGGCAGTCAAGATATAAATCAAGGAGTATTATTTGTACCTTACCCATATCCTGTAGTTGTAAGTGGGCAACAGTACGATTCGCAACCTGAAATACCAATAAACTATACTTTACCTAAAGGTACAGAAAATTGTGACAATCGCACAGACATAAACAAAAATGAAACTGAGCTTAAAATGCAGGCTCAGATTCACTATGAGACTGAGAATGAAAATGGGGACAAAACTCAAAGCGAAAATGAGGATACAGACCCTGAAACTGATGAAAGAAGGAATTTTAAAAGAAAACGTTTACCTACATCTCAAAATAAACAAAATTCAAATACAGGAAGTAAAAGGAATGAAGAAGGAACAATAAAACCAAATATCACAAATAACTTGGAAGACAAAGGTAGCAAAACGATACAAACATTTCTTGAAACTCAAAACATTACTAATTTGTCTGATTATGTTTTCGACGATATGATTTTTAAAGTTCCAGGTAAAAATAACTCTAAATATGTTTTCACATCATTAAGACGTATCAATGAAAATTGGATGCCGAAATATGGGATAGTACCAATACCACCAAACATGGCATCAAACCTACTGGCAAAGATTAGGGGAATCAAAACAATACAACCACTAAGAGAGACTCGCAATATGGCTGATTTAGAATCCCACAAGAATAGCATTTATTCCACCAAAACTATTAAAGCAAACCAAGATGATTACAATTACCCAAAAAAAATAGAGACGATCCTGGTTCGAGACTCCGGATCTGGATTAACTATTGAAGGACCTAAAGATGCTATTCAGACTTTTAATCGTAAATTATTAGAGAGCATGCAGATTGAAAATGAATTACAGAAGTTTGCTGAAAAAGAAAAATATTCTGAAGCCCTTCCAATAGAATTAGTGCAAAAAATATATCATCACTGAAAAAAGAACGGTTTGAATACCTACTTGCTCGTTTATACTTTTATTATAAAAATATTTCACTAGTTTTTATTTTATTTACACCTTTATACCTTACCTTATGTACATTCATTGAATTAAAATAAAAACATAAAGTTCTAACAATCGTATTTCATTGTTTCTACTTTATTTACATAGGTAGGTATACATTTTATAGCTCTGTAAGTAACAGTAATATTTTTCTATTTTTCGTTCACAAAAAGAGCTCTTTTTAGTGAAAAATATTTTAGTAAGTAAATAATTTCAATGATAACCGGATTAGTGAAGAACAATCTTATGATGTTATAATATGTAAGCAAAAATATGCAAAAGGTAATAGATGGAGAATAGATGCAAACAAAATATGATCCAATAACTCTATCCAAAAATATTAATTAATAAAATGGATGATTTTAATGCCATTTTACTTTTACAATACAATACAACCCAATTCAATGCAGCCCCATCTAAATATTTTATTATGTATTTATATTGTTTTAAATTTCAGATTATTCTCGCTCAAATATTACAATTGATGTTAAGCATCGTATGTATAACTCTACCTTTTCGCTATGAAGATGATGACATGTTTCAATCTACTAGACTTGGAAACGTTGATGGGGAGTCATTTAGCGGAAATTATTTTATTGAGAAATACAGTGATACTTCTTCAAAAACTGATAACACATCATCCGATGAAGATAAATCTAGAAGAACCAAAAAGAGACATTCAAAAAAGTGTAAATGTTCTTGCGATGAATGCACTAAACCCCGAAAGTGTTGTTTAAAATTGTGCAGTAATTGTGTAGTAAATCCACCAAACCTTATTGTTCCCGTGCCGTATCCTTTTCCGGTCATTGTGCCTCCAGCTTCAACAATAAAAGAACACGTAACGACAACAGCAAAAATAACAACAGCAGTGAAAACAACAACAACCCCTAAATTCGAAACTACAAAAGAAACTACGGAGATTACTTCTACTACGATTTCTTTGCCGACTACTCCTAGTATGTCTACGTCTCCACCGACAATATTAATAGCGCAGTCCAATCCACATTGCCCAAGCTACGCTAAGTGCGTACCGAAGTCATTTTTAAGAGGTCCTGCATACTACCAAGATCTCAGAAGAAATGTAGGGAATGTAAAGGTAGGAATACAAGCATCACCACCAGAAAGACAAGTCTTGGAGGTTTTACCCAAATTTGCAGAGAAATTTAGGTCACATATACAAAAATTAATAGAGATACCAGAAGATGAGAGATCTATTGACGTACAAATCATCAAAGATACGCCTCGCAATTCGCAAACAGAAAGAAAAACGCATTTAGGCGTATTCCAAAAACGGAAGCAGATACAGAATGTTAGAACCCGGAGAACTATTGAAGACCCAAAGTCGACCTCGGTACTAAAACAGTACGTATTACTAGAGAGTTCTTCGCTCCAAGATAGTATAGAGAACTTGATACCAGTAAGTAACAAACATCATAACAGAAAAAGGTATTACATGAACGCAAGGAAAACTAGGACAAGTGTTTCGAATAGTAGGCATTATGAAGAAGTAAATACTTTTGCTACTTTTCCTATACAGTCAACTCAGAAAACGACTGCAGATGAAAGTGTTAATAAAGTAAACATCTATGTGGTAAATGTTAATCGGAAACCTGGACAGAAATCAAAGAAATAAGTGGAGTTTAGCGTTTAGCAAAAAATATTATTGTTGTCTAATTAGGACACTTTTTTTTTATTTTCATCTGAAGATTGTAAAATAAAAACTATGAAACAAGCGTCATGCTTACTTATATATTATTATTTCCTTATGCGTACAATAAGATCACACATCTAGGTACAAGCGCTGTCGTGAAAATTCTAAAACGCACCAAAATATTCTCATGTTTATTATGTTCACAAACACACTTAACACTTTTGATATAACATTACGAAGGTATAAATAACACAAATAAACACACTTAAAATCGTAAACTTTTCTAAAACAGATGTTTAGATAAGTATATTTTTTTTATCGATTTTCGGTAATCGATAGCGCGTTTTCAGCGTGGCCTGACCTTTCAGAAGGCGGCGCGACTGCGTGTGAGTCGCGTAGGGTCATCACGAATGTATTTTTAGAGTTGAAAGTTCAAAATACGACGGTTAGATGCGCGCGCGCCGTCGACACGCGGCTTCCGCACAACATTCGGTCATGTTTATGACATGTAAGCTCTGAATGTCTATAAAACTATCTCATTGATCGATCTATGTGTCTAATTTTATTTTAACAAACATAGGTATTTTGGAATGGTGCAAAGTTCAAAGTCCCTAAGCAATAAAGCTTCCTACATGTATACGTATTTTCTTTTCCTGTATGAATTAAAACTAGTGTGCGCCGAACATCTTCCTGGGGTAATTCATTCATTCATTCATTGTAAAGCTTGATTCATCGTACTTCTTCGACCAGTTCAACAGATGCTGTCGTCAAAGATTATGAGTGTGCGACAAAGTACCTATATCTATTCTATTAGATTCTATTGCGAAAGTTCATACTTCATATACACCGCGAAATTCCCTCGTTCGCGTTTGGACGGATTCGCGATATGGCAGATTCTGTTACTGTAGCTGGTTGTTTATCCGCAACATAATGGTAGTACTTACGAAACTGAACAACTTTCTCTAAGAAACATAGGTTAAAAGCTCAGATATAATACTCAACTTTTCATACACACTTTAGTCACTTGACCGGCCACTATGTATGACAAGTCCAATTTTAATTTTGATATTTCAACCTAATAATATTATATATCAGTCATAAGGACAGGACATACCTAGTTTTTATGAAAAATAACGTGTGATTTCATTTCATGAATAAAATAATAATAGTTAGCTATAGGTAGTAATTTTATTTCAGTTCAGAGGTTTCGGAGGAGGACGTCTTTCGGTTAAAATGATAAGGACGATTATGAAATCTATATCTTTATGTATACTAATTTAATATTATAAAGAGGAAAGATTTGTATTTGTATTTTTGTGTGTGTGTGTGTGTATGTTTGTAATGAAAAAACTCAAAAACTAATGAGCCGATTTCAAAAATTATTTCACCATTATAAAGCTACATTCACCCTGAGTAACATAGGCTATATTTTATTTTCAAAAAAAGGCTATATTTTATTTTCAAAAAATAGGGATCTTTACTAAAACTTCAATAATGTAACCCAAGGTGTAAAAAAATACCTAAAATATTCCTAGTAATTGAATGGGCTCCGAAACTACTGAACCGATTTTGGTAAAACTTGATAAAAAGATAAAATAGACCTGGGGAAAGAACCCGCGGAAAAATTTCTCATTCCCGTGGGAAAAAAATCTTAGAGCTGTCAGAGTTGGCTCAAAGAAAGAATAGACCTTGCGGAAGAATACAGGCTAACTTTTACCGCGGGAAAGTGCCTCATTCCCACGGGAAAAACTATTAACGCGGGCGAAGCCGCGGCGGGAAGCTAGTGTAAATTATTTCGCCCGCGGCTTCGAATGCGCTCACAATTTTTCTCGTGTAAATGGGGGATTTTCCTGCGGTAAAAAAGTAGGTACCCTATGTGTTATTCTGATGTATAAGCTATATTATTGGAAATTTTCGTTTAAATCCATTTAAAAGTAGTCGTTGCGTGAAAGAGTAACAAACATCCATACATCCATCCCACATTCCTCACAAACTTTCGGGTTTATAATATTAGAAGGATCCTTAGGGTAGCTTCTTTCATACACCACCACCCACACCTTGGTGTCTTAACACTAAGCTGCCTAGAGAAACAAACAATCGAAACGTTGTTACCTGAAAGGTAGTTATTACCAGAAAATGACATTATGCTAAGAGTGACCTGAACTCTTTGGTTGCTTCAACCGCAACTGTGATCTCACCACAGGTATCAACATAAATCTATGGATCTCACCGTCTGGTCTGGGCCGGACGGAAAGGATACAAATACAATACAAATATTCTTTATTGACAAAGAAATACAGACAAATAACACAAAAAAATCGGTTTCAACAGGCGGGCCTTATTGCTAATGTAGTAATCTCTTCCTGGCAACCCATTACCAGGAAAATACTAAAAATGTGTTGTAGGATATAATATGTTAGTTTTGGAGTAATTATGCAAGTAGTTTGTATGTATAGGTAGGAGGGACGTCTGCGAGAGGCGCAGCCCCCGTATTAATTATTTTTTCTCTTTGGGCGCAGACGGGTGCTCTAATGTAAAAGAACAATATCACCCCTAATCCCAGCCTGATGGTGCCAAGTGTACGTATTACGTAAAATGTAGGTTTTTCCCCTCCCAACTCCGCGCTTCGCTTTCGGGAGATGTCGATCGGCCGTCTTACTTACAAAAGCAAGTAGTATAGTGGTTTGCTTTTGTATTAAGTGCAGGCGTTTTAGTTCATCTTGCTTTCAAGCATAATAATATTGGGTGGTTGGTTCAAGATGAGTTTACTACTTGATTTCGAATGTCACATGGCAGCGACACATTCCCCCTCCAAGTCCGGTGAAACTTAAGACGTTGATACTACTAGCAAAGGTCTTTTTAAAACCCCCGACAAAAAAGAGGGGTGTTATAAGTTTGAAGTGTGTCCTGTCTGTCTGTGGCATCGTAGCTCCTAAAACTGATGCGCCGATTTTGATCTAGTTTTTTTTGCTTGCAATGTGTCACAATTGAGAGTGTTCTTAGCTATGATCCAAGAAAATATCTTCAGCCATTTGAAGGTTATCAGCTCATTTCTAGTTGGTGAAAGTATCAATCTTTTATAGCGAGGGTTGTTAATTTTTTTTATTTAATGTTTTTTTTAAGTGCTAGACATAATATTCAGTATGTCCCCACCGAAGGGCTGAGTTTACCCTGAATCAAAGTGAATAGGTCTTTATTTAGTCGACCACGCTGGCCCTTG
The DNA here is from genome assembly GCA_948473455.1 of Teleiodes luculella. Taxonomy (NCBI): domain Eukaryota; kingdom Metazoa; phylum Arthropoda; class Insecta; order Lepidoptera; family Gelechiidae; genus Teleiodes; species Teleiodes luculella. The sequence goes on from OX419590.1 coordinate 11,262,748, forward strand.
ATGCACTTATAAATTCCTCCCGCGGAAGAAACTTGTTTGTTTTTTGCAGGTAGCAAATTAATAACTCAAGTTGTTTATTTAATTGTGTGGATGATACTTTAATACTCGTAATTTATATAATAAGGTGTGGCTGGATGATGTAAGAATGAAATAAAATTAAAGCATTTTCATAACACTAATAATAACTTTTATTACTTAAACATAAGAAGTACACAGCCTTTTTGCCATAATTAACCAATATTGTCTATGGAAGACCTTTATATAAATAAATAGTTTTCATACAGATAATATAATTCATAAATCTAATTATCATTACTACCAGAAGCTCTCTAAATTAGAGAAAAATCTAGAAAAATAATTTGTTAATCTATCTAGCTATTTAATACATTAACTGTTAGTAGCAATTACTGTTACTTATACAATTATTTCATTAATAATAGCACCTATGTAACTCTACGTACCTAATTATTTACAAATAAGGGCGTCTACATTTTGATGTTAAAAATTGTCACACACAACTCTTTCAAATACACTTACTAAAATAAACTATGTTACAATAATGTGTCGAGTAACGAATTACTGTGACAGATTAAAAATTTTCAGTAATAAAAATACTTAGAATCGTCAAAATTGTACTCAAAGTACCATCACAATGTCAAATGCACAATCAAAATCAATCACATTTTTCCGTAACAAATAAAAACAATAAAACATTCTGTGGTAAGTTGTTAACTTGACCGTCGTCAATGATTCAATATCTTTAATCTAGATCTAGAATTTTCTCTGTAGAGAAAGAAATTTCTATATAGCTATCCTGCTCTAACATACTCCGTGATATTTAACTGGTTATTTAAGTGGTCTCTGCCTACCTCTCCGGGAAAGAGGCGTTACTGTATGCATGTATGTATGGTTGTTTATGTAGTACTCATGAAACTGAACAACTTTCCCTAACGAACATAAGTTGAAATGTCAAAATTAAAATTCAACTTGTCATACACAATGGTCGGTCACGTGACTGAAGTTTATATAAAAAGTTAAATAAAATTTTTGAGATTTCAACCTAACTTTTCATATAAACTTCAGTCACGTGACCGGCCTCTGTGTATGACAAGTTAAATTTTAGTTTTGATATTTCAGTCTATGTTTCTTAGGGAAGGTTGATCACTTGCATTAGTGCTACCACTATGTTGCGGATGACAGTCAGTAAATTTACCGACGTATAGCTATCCTACTTTAATATATAGGAATTTCTCTCTCTTTCAGTCACTTAGTCAAGTCGGTATGCGCCGGGCATGAAATTGTCTAGGATATAAGCGTGAATTCTCACTTGGCTTGCACTTTGATAGCGGTGATTAATTCTTGGAAGTCCGTGACGTACCAGGGTGCTCTTCTCTTAACCTCTTCACGAACGACGTTGCCGCCGAAACCTGTAAAGAGAGGATAATTTGATTTTATGAAAAACAAACACACAATGGCGCTAGGCGCTATGTAAAACACCCCCGAACACCACCGGCGGAGTCCCGTGGTGCCTGCGGGGTGCGGGGCGTGGGGCGCTACATCGGGCGGGAAACTCATTTTGGCGCGGGGAGGTGAGTGTCCTTTCTGTACGGGTTAGTACTATTATTTTCTTCTGTGGTTATGCGTCGCGCATACAATCATAAGCAGCAAGGCGAGTGAAACAGAAGACGCAGATGATTGTATGCGCAACGATCGACGTAGACGCTCTAAAGTCGCTAGTGTGGGGGTCTCTTCACAGAACATTTAAAAGAGGTTAGAATGGCGATAATGCGCCGTCCGTATGAAATCCGGTGTCGCCGATTCCACCCCACCTTTCACCTCCACTACATCTGTACTTCAATAAAGATGAAGTTTACGCACATATTTGCAATTTCAAATCTAGCCAATCATAGCGCCGCTCAATCACGCGATTTCAAATGGAAACGAATCATACGCATGCACGCACACTGATGTAGATTTTTATAGCTATGTGTGAGTTAGACAGCGCGATCGTTTCTTTGCGTGAAGTATGAGCGTTTTGCTCATAGTTTTGGCGCGCCGGCCCCGCCCACATCGCCTTTCTAGTGGGTCTCTTAGAGTGTGGGTTTCAAAGTTAATAATAATAATAATCTTTATTAAAAATAACAGCAGTTACATAATATTGTGCCTGGCCCCCAACTAGGTCACACTGTGCTATGGGAAGCCAGAAAGTTAACCTACTTCACAAACAATGTCAAAATTATTAGGCCGCCTAAGGGGCAACGCAAACAGAAGACGGCGAGGCGAGGATACGGCACAGGCGCGGCGGTGTATCAATCAAAACCAAACCTTAAATATATTGACATACGGCGGCGCGGCGGTCTCGCGCCGGCTCTCGTGGCAGCTTCGACGCGCCGCGCGCGCTACTCGATTTTGGCATGCCGTTTTCAACCGTATGTCAAACCAGTTTCAGTCGATACACCGCCGCGCCTGTGCCGTATCCTCGCCTCGCCGTCTTCTGTTTGCGTTGCCCCTAAGGCTTCTAACATGGCTTGTCGACTACATATCGGTATTTGCGTGCCTTTCGAAGCACATAACCATCTTTCTTTCCGGACAATCATGTGGATTAGCCTGCAATGTACGAACCGAACTGGGGAAAGTTTCACAAAATAATATTTGTTCCACTTTATTTAGCCACTAGAGCACGGAGGCTGTATGTTAGAGTGAATTCATTATTCATAATATCTACCTACTAGTTTTGTCATCCTGAATTTTACTTCGTTCGTATCCCACTTTCAAATGCCCTTAGATAATCTTTACGCACTGCGGCTTCACCGTAACTTTTACCATAGATAAGCGAAAGAGTACCATTTATTTTTATTACCCTTTGCTTGTGAGTGTTGCAAAATCAACGTAAAACCCGACGGAAATATCAAGGCACTTCGCTGGAATGCGTTTCCCCTCGCGCTCCCCCGCACTTCAGCCCGTTTTCGCCTATTAAGTACGGGTGCGAACGCAAACACCGACGCATGACGTCATTAAGCCAGGTGCCTAGATATTTCCGACGGGTTGTATCAAGCTTTACCTGACTTGCGGGGAAACGGAAGAGTACCTTAAAGTATTCATACAAAAGACCGATCAAAGACATAAGAAACCTCGCCATATTGCGGAATTTCAATGGAACTAATTTTACAAGGGAAATTGTTGCCATAGTCGAAAAAATATACACGTGGCGCCCCCAGAGCAGGTTTCTTATTTCTTTGGTCAGGCTTTACCAAGTTGTATAGAGCAGTAGCTAAAAAAAGCACTAACCTATGAAGCCATCAGCGGGCGGAGAGGCTTCAGCGTCGGTAGCTCCATCTCCGATCATGACCAGCCGCTGGTAGCCATGTTGTTCCTTCAGCCGTCTGATCACAAGGCCTTTGCCCCCCGATCGCGATGTCGGCTGGTTCTCATCGAAGCCTGCGTACTCGCCTGGAAGAAAAAGAAAAGTTCATTTAGTTGTTATAAAATGTGAATCGTGTGTTTGTATGTGGGCCGATCACTTCCATTTGGAATTTTGCGGGTTCAAACCTCGGCACGTACCAAAGTGTTTTCGATTTTCGAATTCATATGTACCTTTATTCGACACTCTTACGGAGAAGGAAACCTGCACACACTTGCGAAGTAATTCAAAGCTTGTGTGTGAAGTTGATCAACCCGCACTGGGCCAGCGCGGTTGACTGAAGCCTATTCATCCTGACTTCGGGGTATGCTCGAGCCCCTCGGTAGGGACTTATATGTGCTGTTGACGAACGAAGATGTGTATCCTTTGAAGGATGCAAAGATAGGAAAGAGTAGAAGAGGGAGGCATAAAACATAACATTAAAATAAAAACATCATAAACCCCCGCCACAAAACCGTTACTTGATCCTTTCAACAACTACAAGAGCTGATAATCTACAAATGGCTGAAGATTTTTTCTTGGGTCATAGCTAAGAACACCAAGAACATGACACCTTGCAAACAAAAAAAACTAAATCAAAATCGGTGCATTCGTTAAGGAGTTAAGATGCCACAGACAGACAGACGACACACACGTCAAACTTATAAACACCCTTTCGTCGGGGGTTAAAAATGAAATTGAACATCTTTGCATAGAAACTAAAAACAAAGCCAGTCAACAATCATGTTAACTTGAGGCTTATCTGTCGGCGGAACGCATGTATCAAAACACATTGTTTACGCCTGACACACCCACTCTGACTGGGGTCAGTAGCGAGTGTCATCATCTGTCGACCGGCCGACCTCAATGAGTAAGCGCACACGATCTTGAAGCATGCTCGATATTAACTACGAGAAACGGGTACCCCTTAAATTCCATAACACAAATATCCCTATTATGAAAATCCATAACAGACTTGCCATAACTTTAAATAGTATAACAATTAGAATCCATAATTTAAAAATACATACCATTATTTTGCATACTTATTAAAATCCATAATTCTATAATGTTTCGAAATCATAAATTTAAGATATTTTGGTAAAAAAGAACATAAGAGAAACAGCATTTTTGGTGATAAAAAATAATAATTTAATAAATGTGTGCTGTATTTGTCAAATTTATATTTTTTAACTATTATACATACTGACAGTATTCGTATTAAATTTAGGGCTTTTAAATGTATGTGTTTCAAAATTATGGATTTTAATCATTATGACATCTATCGATTATGGATTTTCAATATATACATTCTCAATTATGGGTTTTAATATAGACCCACGAGAAACTTATTTAATTGCGTATCAAATGGAACATTTTGTGCTTATCTTAATTTTACATAGTATCACATTTGATAATAGTTAGCGGCAAACCATTAGAAGAAAATATCACGTGGTATAATTTCTATTAATAGTTATAGTACTCGTAAAATTTAAGTATTATATTACCCTCGCTTGCTAATATAATATAAAAAAGCCCGACCAGAGAAATAAAAAACCTCGCCATATTGCGGAATTTCAATAGAACTAATTTTATAGGGAAATTGTAGCCATAGTCGTAAAAATATACACGTGGCGCCCCCAGAGCAGGACTCTTATTTCTTTGCTCAAGCTTTAACTTTAAAGTCTGTACTTTATAAGCCGAATTTTAATTATGAAAGTTAAAACTTTACGGTTCACCAGAGAAAAGGAGATTTGAATAATACAGTACGTATGGGTGGTCTATGGATGACCCCTTTAATAATTAAATCAAAAAAATTATTTCTTGCGAATAAATGAATAAACAATAATATAAATTCGACTATAGATACGTCAGCAAGTGTTGCCTAAGTTAACATAAAAGAATATTTCATATCATTTTTGGGAATAAACCTTTGAATAAACACTGTATTTTTTTATTGCCATAGGTATGTTGAGAACACGTTTATATATAATCCTGTCTTAAGCAAGGATTTTATAATAGGCGCAAGATTTTTTTATAATACATTTCGGTCGTAGAGCGTCAGCAAAAACAACTTTGCAAAACAAAGGTAGTTTTGCCGCTTCGATTGTCTAATTTGCTTTTGCGCTGTTTCAAATGGCTGCGCTCTTGGCTGCAAATAAACTTGGTAATCGTGCACATCCTTACTTGAGAAGCGGCTTACACAACAATTCACGAGACCGAGGCGTGCTTTTACTTCTTTGTGATAGTACTGTTACCTAGCGTTCGGTAATACTTTCAAACCTATACCTATTATTTTGTTTCCAACCAAGTACCTAACATGATATGATAATAATGATGACTTTTTAATCTTGTTTTCTAATGTGATTTTTGTAATTGACAAATCATTATTGTAGTCCCTTTTAAAAGTTTTAGTTTAGCTAAAACTTTTTCTTTCTAAATACCGTAGTTATTTGGTTATATCCAGAATTCCCTAGTGAAAACCAGAATTATTAAATTGAAAATGGACTTACAAATGATGTGACAGACTTACTCAAGTACTATTGAGTGCATGCAATCGCAACGTTATCGAAACGACTCGCACTTGACTTGAATTTGGAGCGAGGACGACTATTGCGTCACATTTTGTACATAAACAAGCACTATTTTTTTCCTGAACAGATAAAATAGCAAAAATGCAGCCAAAAACATAAAAGGCAGCCATGATCGTTCTGGAGGCCTTTGTCTACCAGTGGACGCCTTTGGGATTAAAAAAAAAGGTTTCTACTATTTTATACTTAATATCAAAAAACATTTGTTTAAGGAAATAATACAGAGAAAATTTTGCAGCAGTACTATTACTTTCTTTCGGTTCAACGATGAAGATTTGTTAAAAAACTACGACTGAAAAAAAATATATAAAATGAATGAATAATGTTTTTTTAATAATTTTTTCCTTTCTTCTTTTTCTTCTCTTAGAAACAATCAGAAACACGAGGCAGAGAGTGAGTAAAAATTTTTTTGTCATAAAATTAAACCCACAAATAGAGGTGTTGATATGATGATTATTTTTGTTATTGTTCGACGCTTGCGATATGCGTATGTTGTTAAGAAACCAGGCCACTGTCTTCCAAGATAAAGGTATAAATAGAACAATCATACGATTTTAGTGCGGAACAAAATTCGTACGTATACGTAAAATGTTCTTTTATATCAAAAATGATTTCGCGCAGTCTATTACAGTTTCCTAGAATACGTTATTGATTGGGGATCACAGTTGTTGTAGTTCCCGCCCAGCCTCGCCTGCGTTTTATTATTCCCTCGATAAAAAGTAGCCTACGTCTTAATCATACTATCAATGTTCTTTCAGCCGTTTATATTTAAAAGCGAACTCAACAATAAGAAAAACAATCGTTACCACTTATGCATTTAAAATTTAGATTATGAATCCAATTGTTTATAATATTTATTGTATAAAGTTCGCTACTCTATTTTTTAATTCTCTTGTAAACGAAGTTGTCAAGAATCGTTCAGCATTGAATTTTAAACTGTAATTTATTCAGGCTATGGCACAATCGACAAAGGTCAACCAAGCAAACTCGCTCACTTATTATAATATGAAATGATTCCAAGAAGTACTCGAAACTATGTTTTAAACAATCACTCCGTAGTTCTTGAAATTAAAAGAGATTCGTAACCTTTTCTGTCCATAATATTAATCCATAATTTGAACGTTTCATTCACATGTATTTCGAAATTACACGTCAATTTTATCTGCTTGTTTATAAATATGTATGTGTAAATATGTTTAGAATAATTTTCAATCTTGTATGAAATTAGTACTTAGTGGTAATACGATATTTTGGTTTTAAGTCCTTATAGACCGGAGGGTTTCATCATGTAGTTACCTATACTGTTTACTTTACTACAGGCTACAGCCGATAAGATTCTATGGCCTATTTTCAGAGATCCATAAGATATGAACAGAAAGTGTTGTTTTGTCTAAGCTTGCAAAGGCTTCATTTTATTTTTACGTAAGCAAGCAACATCATTTTAATGATAGGCAACGAGAGTCAAAAATGTGATATTAGTAGTAGTAGTAGTAAGTACCACAAATTATTAACAGATAAAAATAGACAAGAGAAAAGTAAAGAACGTAAACGTATGTAAAGAAAGGCGATCAGACAAAAGTAAATTAAAAGTTGAACAGATTATGGTTCAATTCTAAAGGTGCGAACACAGACGCGGGCAGCGCGGACTGCGGGATATATCTGAGTTTATATGCAGCTTGGAACACAGATTGCGTCTACTTTCTAAAAGACGAGCTGTATATAAACTCGAATAAAGGCAATCGCGCGTTTCCTGATTCTGTAGGTACGACATTTAACCTAAAACTTTATAGGTAGAGTACTCACCATTAAAATAGAATTTTAGCCTATTAGCGTAGATTTGATTTAGTGGTATATTAAGTAGTTCTGCTACGGGCTCGATGAGACATCTGAATCCTCCCGATACTAGATACACCTGCACTCCTCTATTTTGTAGCTCTCTTACTAGATCCCTGGAAAAGAAAAAAAAACATTAAAGCGTATCGTATAATATACAGTTGAAAGTTTTCAGAACCTACTTCTTCTAAACTCTAAACAAACGAAAGCCACTTTTGAACGGCCAACCATGGACAGCGTCGTCCATTAATAGCTTCTAGTCGAAGCAAAAAATAATAATTGTAAAATTTACTTCAAATAAAAATATTTATCCACTATACTATTATACCTAGAAGTGTTTGTACGTTTTTTGTGATGTTGATTTAGAATGTAATTCTAAAACCGCCTTGAGATTATACATTTAAATAACAAAGTAACGGCCAGTCTCCGCACTTGGGCGAGCCAGAAAAATAATCCAATCATATTTTGACAGCTCTTTTGTAACTTACTCGAAAAATTACTCATATCTATTTCTAAGAAATAAGTTGTTGTTCAAGTTAAGCCGAAAAAGGAAACTCCGCAGATGATACATATCGAGAATTATTAAGAAAACAGGACAACTCTTTAGATGTAAACAAATGGTCATTTACGTAAAGAAAAATGGAAGCCCAGTGTGTCGCGCTCATGATGTCAAACGGGGTCGCAGACTTAGATAACGTGGGTTAAAAAGGCGGCGTTAACCAGATATTTGTGGTACACTATTGACTTGACATTTAAATAGCTTTTACAAATACCTTTATATGTATATTATACAAGAGAAATATGTATTTATGAAAAAGGACGAGTTCAGAAAACCTTGAAACTATCTAAAAGGTATTTGTAAAAGCTATTTAAATGTCAAGTCAATAGTGTACCACAAATATCTGGTTAACGCCGCCAAACGTAATGTATATTATCACAGCGTACTCTTTGTATTTTACGTACAAAATATAATACAGCTAGTTATTAACCCAAATAAAATAAAGAATAACAATAACTAAAAATAATAATACAACTTAACTATTTTTAAAGCCCGACCAAAGAAATGAGAAACCTTGCCAAATTGCGGAATTTCAATGGAACTAATTTTACAAGGGAAATTGTTGCCATAGTCGTAAAAATATACACGTGGCGCCCCCAGAGCAGGCTTCTTATTTCTTTGGTCAGGCTTTATAACTGTAAATTACTTACTGTACTCCAGGTGTTAAGTGAACGGGGAATGCTTTGGTGAATTCTTTGATCTGGTTAACTGTTGGTCTGATAATGTCCAGCCTCTTCTTCAGGGCTTCTTGGAAGGTCATGCTGCCACCCATGGCCTCTGCTGTACTGTTAACAAAGTATGAGAGTCAGCACAACACTACAAAAATACTTCATTGGCACAAAGAGCACAGTACACCGAGAAAAACTGGTTGTTAATCCGAAACATAGTTGTAGTATTCATGAAACTGAACAACTTTCCCTAAGGAACATAGGTTGAAATCTCAAAATTAAAATGAAACTTGTCATACAAAGTGTTCGGTCACGTGACTGAAGTTTATATGAAAAGTTAAATTTTGCTATTCTTCCTTCCTTAGGGAAAATTGTTCAGTTTATGGGTTGCCTGGTAGAAATAGCTACTTTAGCAATAAGGCCGCCTATTTGTCCACGTATATTGTTTGTAATTTATTACTGGTGTGAAATAAAGTATATTCTATTCTATTCAGTTTCATAAGTACTACCAATATGTTGCAGATAAATAACGAGTTGAATGTCACGGAGTATAAAATGTTCTTAAAATATACTATACTAGTTTTCCTTTACTAGCCCCGCGGCGCACTAACACTTTTTCCCGTGGGAATGAGGTATTTTAAAAGGTACCCTATGCCCTTACCCTAGGTCTATTCTATCTCTGTACCAAGTTTCATCAAAATCGGTTCTGTGGTTTTGGCGTGAAAGCGTCACAAACAGATAGACAGGGTTACTATCACATTTAAGATAGTAAGGATAGTAAGGATTACAGTATTAATAAAAAATATTCCACCTTGATACATATTAATAACACACTTGTGTCATTTGATGACATTTATTGCTGGTTTATTTTGAACGAATTTTACTATCATTATTGTTTGTGATTATAATATGATATGATAAGACGAGATAACACAGTCGTCAGGACGAAAACATGTTTATCTACGATAGCGACTAGTTTTGACAAAACATCTATGACACAAATGATTAGTAATATTCCATAGTAGGCTACATGGTAGGTAGGTTCCATGGTAGGGTATAGTAGGTACCACTTTGACGGCTTATTATTGGAAAGAACAAAACCTTTCCATACATACAAATTAATTAAATCTAATCTAATCAAATCAAATAAAAATGTTTTTATTCGAAGTAAGATTTTACAAATCGGAGTTTTTATTCATAAAATGATTTTGAAACAATCAACTGTTACTGTATATTACTATGTTAAAAAAAAGGAAGCTTGACTTTGTTTAGTACTAAATTGGTTGTGTGTGATTTAATTTTAATTGAATATACCAGCCACATTAAGTATCTACTACTTTCTAATTAAAACGGCGATTAGTAACAGCCTATGAATTTATTATATTACCTATCTAGGTCTCCGATCATATACCTAGTAGGTATATTAATAAATATTACTAACGAGGACATAATATCAAGGTTATTTCTATTCATATCAATTAAACCGCATGGTTTCATTCTATGACGTCATTTAATTTACTACAGGGGGGCATACACGTCTATCTAAATATATATCATTAGCTTTTAAGTGGTTTCTATATGACGCTCAGTACCAAAGAGGAAAGAGGAAAACATGTTTGTTTATGATCAAACATAATTTATAACGCCACCAGTTCAAATACCCCTCAATAAAATACCCATTGACGTGTAATTAATTAAAAAGTGTACTTAACAACATCCTTGTCAAATTCCCGAGTTTACGAATAAACATGCTTCATTTATCAGTTGAATTTATCAGTTCGCAACACCTAAATAAAATTGGGAAATTTTGCAGCCACACTGGATGGAATTAAGTAACACTCCACGGACAAGTTGGAAACCCTATGAAGTCGTGGTCTAGTCCACCTGTGTAAATTGACAAAGTTGTTGAAGCATTTCCAATATCTTTAGTCAATAAGTGGCATTGATTCAATTTCAAGGACTCAACAATGTCGTTGATAAGGATACCTAAGGTAATCGTCCGATTAGTTTGAATTAATTGAAGCGATATTGTTTCTTTCATCATCTCATTCGAATGACGTCAAGGCAATACTAAATATTCTTCACAAAGACCGATTTGATTTTTCATGTTCTCAACAAAATGATGTTTAAAATACTGTAAAAACCTACTTCTTCATAATCAAATTTTTACTAGATTCAAAATGCGTTCCTTTTCACTGAATATCGCCTTTTTGGTAGTGAACATACAAAATTCTTCCTTACTCTATATGAACATACCTGACATGGAAAGAAAGAAGCAAGATGTTTCCGTGCTCCGGAAGGCACGTACAGTCGTTGGTCCCTGATACTATCTACTGGAGCCATGTCGGAAGCCTAAGGCGGTTCTATAATTCCGACACCAGGGATTGTGAGGTAGGTTAACCTCGAAATTCAAATAAGCAAGCGACCTATCATGGACAACTACTTTGGTATCACTACACTACAAAAGTATCGACATAATATTAAAAAATAGTTTCGTAAAATCTTACTTCAAAATTACTTTCAAATAACATACTCTTCAACAAACCTAACTCTATTAGGGCAAAAAGGGTGCTAATTTTACCTCCAAATTGGAAAGAAAAAGAATGCTTACAGTCTTCTAACTTCTTCCCCTTTGCCGCAGAACTTGGCCAGTTCGTCTATGCCTTCATCTTTGATGACTGTAGAGTCCACATCAAAGCACACGCAGTCTGCAGTCCTAAACAGCTCTTGGACGGTCTGCTGCGAAGACATCGCGCTTATTGACACCAGGGACAAGGTCTGCAGTGCCGAGTAAGGGATGTTCTTTATGCTGGAAGAAAATTGCAACATAGTGAGCAACGTCGTGTCGCATTTTTTGTTTTGTTCTGTACAGAGATTTCTTTTGTTAAAGATACGCTTTATCTATTACGGAATTGTGATTAAGCAGGCATGACTCAAAACTTGATTAAATTAAAGATATCGATCGCGATAATGATATTGTAAAATTTTTGCAAATTACATCGTAAAGTTGGTAGAAGGATACTTGTAGAAAACTATATTATAATCCTACCCTACCTACTACATATTTATAACTAGATATAATTCAACTATTATTGACACTAATAAATAAGTATGTAACGTAAAGCACGACGTAGTGATTGCGGAAGAAACTAATACAGTGAACAGCTCCGGTTTAAAAAACCTAGAACGTTACAAGTAATTGCCTAGCTTAAGACTAGTTACCTTATAGAGACTTCTAGTAACAGAATAAAAAACAAAAACAAGTGACTCAGAAATAAAGTAAAAACAAATTCCGTCACTGTGAACAGAGGCGCAACCAAATATTTGCAAGTTAATAAGGCACGATTGAAAGACAATGACGGCCTGCAGTTGCCAGGGTACTTTATTTGATCAACTGAGTGGAACGATAGCAATAAATGATATACAAGTCCTTCACATGATACATCTTATACCTTCAATTTAAAAGAGAACAAGAAGGCTTTTACAACAGGGTATATCGTATTATCTGTGTTGCCAGTGATGACTTACGGATCGTGATCGCTTACGATGGGCCTTATAAGAAGGCTCAGAGTCACCCAAAGAGCGATGGAGGGGGCTACGCTTGGAGTATCTTTGCGTGATCGAATCAGGAATGATGAGATCCGCAGGCAAACCAGAGCCACCGACATAGCCCGAAGAATCGCAAAACTTAAGTGGCAGTGGGCGGGGCACATTGCACGCTGGTTGCGGGCAGCGCGGGACCGACCGTTGTGGAGATCTTTGGGGAAGGCCTTTGTCCAGCAGTGGACGTCTACTGGCTGAAATGATGATGATGATATCGCATTATCGAAAGAGAAACTTTGAAATTTGGTTCAATATTATTACGGGTGGAACTTTATAAAATCTACAAAGGACATTGAATTAACATTTATTTATTTATACGTCATGCAGTTTTAAATAGCCACGTAAGTAAATATGAAAGTAAAAAATACAATACAGTACAAAAGAGAGAGTGACCTCAATGCCTTAAAAAGTCTCCGAAAAGAAGATTTGCCAATGAGAATGACAATATCATGCCATTTGCCAATGACAATATCAATATCAGTCAACGATTGCATGTAGTAATCTCATCAATGGTCTAAAACGATCATTTTTGCCTCAATCACGTAAATATTTACAGTCGAATATTATTGAGTAACTTAGAACAGGCATCGCAAAATAAGATCCTTCCAAAAAAGTAAACTTTGAAACTCAACTTAAACCAGACGGACCGGTCCCCGAACTGCCTCATTGCAATAATATGCAAGGTTCATCGGCATGTTTGCCGAATTTATGTATTCTCACATTATATTTTATATTCGACACAATATTTATTTGTAAACCGCTCTACTACAATAATAAATTTCTTAATTATAAGCTCCGTTGTATTTAGCACTGGTAGTCCAGAATGTCCAAATTAAATTATTTTATTAATAACGGAATTACCAAAATTACTACCTATTGTTTTTTTAGCACACATATTAGGTCGAAGAGAAAACTTCTACTCACCTAACTAAGTTGTAATAGCAATCAACAACGTATCTTCCACTATTTATATCAAATTGTAAAATGGCATGGCACACATACACTATCACAAGTGCAATATGCGGTTACACTTGACCTATTTAAATGCATATTTATATACTAGGTATATGTATTTTATATTTATATTAATAGTTCTTGGCCAAATTGTGGTTAAAAATGTACCTATACGTATGTTTACGATACGAATGACGCTTATTATTTCGTTTCACTTCAATTGCCTCAATAAATAGAAGTCATTGACAGTACAAACACACATAATATACATTATTTTATATATATGTGCAGGCATATTATTGTGTTAGGATGCTGTTTGAAGCACGTTATAGAGGTATATAAGTATTATTTATTAATTATTATAAATGATGATATTGTTAAGGACAACAATAATCTAAGATATCAAGATACATGCATGGCCATATGACACGAGGTATGCACGTGCTAAACAGACAATGCATTGTTATCTAAATAATTATTATTACTAATTAAAAATACTATAATAAATAGATACAACATTTGTAGATCAATTACAAACAATGTTTAAGAAGTAGGTACTTTAATCAAAATGTCCTTGTGGTTTATTTACCGACCACCCTCACAAGTGCATGCAAATTTTAAAAATGTAAATTTTGTATTTATAAATTAAATTTAAAAGGAGAAACATGCCCATGCTACTTTTTTACCTGTTATAGAGAGCCATTTTCTTTCAAGTCTTCTCAAGGGAAAGTAATACGGTGCAGTCTACACGAACTTCGGTCTTGTACTGATGAGAAACAATACTGTATTTATTATTTACTTGGGAACTACGGAACACGCCTCCAACGAATGTGATATAATAAACAAGTACACTGCACTCCGCGCGTTATCGCCTTATATCCACAAGCCTCCTCCGATAAGGCAGTGATGCGAGCTACAGAACTACCATCTGAGAGCTACGTACTATGAATGACGTCAAAAAGCAGTCTTCATTGAAAAGACATATGGCCAGACACGAGCCATATTTAAAGTAGGGGCGATTAACCGAAAGCTGTCTCGCTCACTCGCGATAGAAGCGTATGGAATATTTGTGGAGAGACTTGCTTTGCGAATTGCGTCGGCCGCAAAACGCGATAAACCGTACGACGATAAGCTGTTGTTTTGAAAAAAATATATATCACTAGGGGAATAAAAATAGAAAATATTGCGCACGATTCGCACTATTGCATAGATTGTAAACAAGAATTTTAGATAAAAATTAAATATTCCTATAGTATTGACTTTAACTTGACCTTTATGCTGCACTGTTTGTGAATATATAAAGACATATAAAAATATAGTAAAATCTAATATTCAAATTATTTTTATTTGCAAGAATACAGTACAAAAGATCTTAAAGTTAATTATGTCCAAACAATGTATTCAGCCTGCTGCAAGCGTGCAAATATTTATTGCTAACTAATGCTAACTAAAAATTTATAGCCATTATTATAATTAAAATTTATAGCTATAGGTATATATATTTATAAAAATAATACTAACTAATAAAGTACGGAAAACAACTAACTAACATTGTTTATACCAAAAGGAAAATTTTACTAATTCAATTGATTTAAACTATCAAACAGTAGGTACATAATGTGACGTTCCACATGCAAAGGTACCTTATGGTCGGTATTGAGTTATGCATATCCCTGTAATCTGTAACTCTTAAGCTATTCAAATACAAAATTATTATCTTTGTATTAAAACCCGCACGTGGAACGTCACATATTTATTCATGATGCAACATAGCTTGACCTATCATTAGTTAGTCAACTGGGACACCTATTCATGCGGGGGGTAGACTTTATCAGACAATTAAAGTATGATAATGAAGCTGATGTAAAGTTTGTTTGATATTGATGTTTCTAAAACTGTTCCAAGTTAACACAGAAGTTTAATATGTGAATCTGAATATCTAAAAAATGGGAACAGTATTTTTTATCTTTCATTGAAATTAATTTAGCCATTTCAGCGTCAAAGCGGAACAAAAATGTAATCATGCAATTTCTAATTAAATTTCAGTGCATACTTAATATGTAAAAAGTCACTGGGGTTATCTGTACATGCTTCTCACGACACTAGCGGGTGATAGATAATAAAACTGTACCTACCTACCTAACATTTATTTTCACCACCGTACTGTTCACCTAACACCTAATTTATAACACTGTGCAAGAAATCAATAGATATTTAAAAAATCCCCGCCGAAAATCTCCTACGGGAAGCGAATTTTTACCCTGCGAATTTTACAGATACTATAGTCTATCTATAAGAAACCTCTATGCAATGAGACATAGAAAAAAAGATCACTATTTACAAAATATACCATATTATATATATTTTTTAAACTAAAGTTTGTTTTTCCAAATTTTGTCATCGATTAGGTACTTATTCAAAATGTGAACTACAAAAGTAAGAATATCCTACTAATATCATAAACGCGAAAATTTGTGAGGATGGATGATTGATACCTACTCTTTCACGCAAAAACTACTGAAGGGAGTTTAATGAAACTTTACAATAGTATAGCTATAGTATAGAATAACTCATAAGCTACATTTTACCGAGAGAAAATCCCTCGCTAGTGGATTTATAATGAAATCAATCACACATACATTTTTAAGTAACCACATTTTGCAGTTTTCTTTTTTATTTATATTTTATCTTTTATTTGCTAGAAACACAAATGAAGAAATGGGCTCTAAAGCAAAAAGGTTTTGCACGGGTTTTAAAATGCATCTGCCCTATTTATTTAGCTTTAATAATTCAACACCATGATGATACGAGTTAGGTAGGATACATGATACGTACCTAGGGACATTTTGCAAAAGGGACATTGTGCAACGAAGCCAACCAAATAATGCCAAGTAAGTCTCTTAGTAAAGTTGATAACTACCTACTATAATAAATTAAATACAAAAATACTTTTTTAAAAAAGCTTTTATTACAACACTCTAAAAAGAAGAAAATAATTTTACCCTTAAAAATTTTAACTATCAACTTATAACCTTATTATATACAATTCATTATGATCATAAAAGCTTGTCGCGCGATTTGTAAATAAAATAGTACCTAAGTTTATTTTATTTTCAATTACAACTTAACTAAATATCGGTAGATAATTAAACCTCGCGACAAGCTTTTATGACCATATGAATTGTATAATTAGGTTATATATAAGTTGATAGTTAAAATTTTTAAGGATAAAATTATTTTCTTCTTTTTAGAGCGCTGAAATAAAAGCTTTTTTTGAAAAAGTTTTTTGGATTTAATTTATTTTTTACTTTTTAGTTATCGCACGTTACATTATTTTTCGAGTTACTCTTAACGAGCCCTTTCATTTGATACCCATATTGTGGTGCATTAAAAATAACTACTCCGACATCTTGGATAGCCCGCCATATTAGATTTAGAATGACGCCACATTATTTTTCGAGTTACTCTTAACGAGCCCTTCTATTTGATACCCATATTGTAAAAGTGCATTAGAAATAACTACTCCGCCATCTTGGATAGCCCGCCATATTGGATTTAGAATGACGTCACAAACCATATCGTGCATTGTCATAAAAATATTAAATAAATAAAAATAATTTATTTCCTTTAAAAGTACTTACAGAGGTATCAAAAATAGTTCCCGCTGCCTCCTAGTAAGTGATTAATACACCTGTGACAGGAGACAACGCTCTTCCTAGTTTTTACAAGAATTCATACATAATCTTTCTTTTAAATATAAAAGGAAATACATAATAATTTGAGTAGGTAGTTGAGTGCATGAGTGGATGTGACAGTAATGAATGATTATAAATATATAAATATATAATTAAAATAAATATAAAAAATAAATAAAAATAAATATATATTATGTATTTTACAATAATATATAATACTATATACTTCAATATAATTTTTTTGTAAATATATTATACATAATTAGGTGTAGTGTAGATAACTTTGTACGTGTATAAATATTATATGTAACATTAAATTAAAATAAATTAAAGTTGTCATCCAAACTAAATGTGTATGCAAAATTTCAGCTCAATCGGTTGAAGATATCTACTTCAAAATTGAGTTCAAAGATTCCACCTGAACAAACATACATACATACATACATTGCAAGTTAAATAAAAGCTTTTAAAAATACATCTCCACCATAAAATAAATAACATAACTTCAGGTATCTTCATTAATATCTGGTGGAAACCAGTTTCCAAATCAGCCGATGTTTGTGTGACTTTTTTTTTATCAGCAACACCAACCAGCATAAACTGGAATTCTCATGATTAATTTTATACTTAATTAGGTAGAAGATAGTGTATATATATGTGCAGAGAATTAAGTCAAATCATTCAAGTAATAAGTATGTTTTTTTAATAAATGTTCTTGTTTAAATAGTTTACCTAATACCAAAGTATTAGTGCTTCTAAAGTTTCCCTATCTAAAATAAAAATGTTTTGCTTTAGAGTGAAAAAGTAATTTTAATTTTTACTAAATTATTCTAATAATTACGAGCTCAAATACCATTCTACTTTTAGATGTTATACATTTTCAACAATATAGATAATAATGAAGGTTCTATTTATACCATAAATGTAATATAAATGGGTCAAAGTTTATTTTCAGTTTTAAAATCTTTATGGATGATTCTTCTATAGTATGAATAAATATTTTTTCTGAGCGGTCAACTGCTAAATCACAAAGAAAATCACATATTTAGACAAAATATATACAAACAATTAAAAGAATTCCCAAAAGAATAACCTTTCCATTTATAATAAATAACACATGAGGCAAAACCACAAATATGCTTATAGTAACATGCTGATAGAAAAATAAGAAATAAATGTAGGCTTGATTAAACAATAGAAAGATCCTATTCTTTTACATTGCTTTACTTAATTTTACGAAAACTACTTGATTACTATAATTAGTTTAAAGCAATGCCGCTCTTACCTGCTTGACTGTATAACTTAGAGATCACGCGACGAACTAATTTACCATAATTCATCACCATTAATTTAATGAGTTCATGACCTTGCAAAAGTACTACTTACCTATTCTATTAATTATATCCTATAAAAAACTTACTCATTCCATGCAAAAAATAAGCCTCACTCTCACCTCATAAAATTGAAGTTTATACGAATTACCTAAGAAGTACATAAGTATATTGGAGGAAAAAACAAACAAGAAGAATACGAATTTATTTAAATAAAGTTGTTTACCTCGTGTAAGCGTAGTTCAAGGTCCAGCGAATCATATCAGATAAGATAATATTTTAATGGTTTTCTTGATAATGGCTTATCCTCCAATAACTACCTATGGATAATGATCATTTTTCAGCTTAGATTTTATCCTGAAAACTAGAACAAACAGAAAGTAAAAGGAAAGAATAAAAAATAAAACCCACTCACCAGCAGTCAGCTGTGAATGACATTGACAGTTTGGTGACGTTCTACGTACGTACGTTTACGTACACCAAAGAGTTTTGAAACTCTTTGACGTACATACACCAAGCGTACGTACACCCATGGCACAGTATAAAATATAGTATGTACTACGTACTCGACCAATAAGACACATGACAGGTATGCGGTTTGTACAATATTCGCCCTTATTCCCAGCGTTCCCAGCACTAATCCCCGTGACCGGCCGTGACGCCATGTTTGAAATGTGTCTAATTGTTTTGGTCGCGTAGTACTATTATCTATCACAGTATAAATATAGTATGTATGGCGTAGAAGAAAAAACAAAAAAAAAAGTACTAAATACTAAAGCTTCTCTTTTCTGAAAATTCTTAAATTTTTCCAATAAAAACCGCTTGAAGTTTGTATTTCCGATCGTTGATTTTTATAGAAGCAAAAAAATAAAGCCACTTTTCGAAATTTCCTATCAAGCCCATCCCATGGCACAGAAGAAAATAATAGTACTTTATTTATAGTACTTGATAGTACTAACCCGCCCATGGTACACCCGTTGTTTTATCCGCTTTGACTTTTGCTTTTACTTTGCTGTTCTTATTTAGGTACCTAAACTCAATTTGATACAGTTATCTCTATCTATCATATATATATTTTCTAAAGTAGGTACTACATAGTATTACGGTATGTACCTACTGTACATTTGTATTGTATGTAATACATTTTGTATTCAAACATGTTGCTATGCTATGTATGATAAGTACTTATCATCCATCGTGCATGCATGAGTCATCATGTTTGAATACAAAAAATAAATGTATTACATACATAACAATACAAGACTCTTTACAAACACATAAGTATAAAAATGATGCCGCTGTTGCATTTGAATAGCATTGCACCGGGCGAAATGAAAACTTATAATTTAAAACTTTACTGCGGTGAGGTGGTGCGCTCCTTAGGCCTAGAGGAGACGTATCTTTGATTATATACAACTGTAGATGGAGTGTCGCCCTCTCCTGGTATGTAAAAACCGTTCAAGTTCAAGTGCGAACTAAGTACCTACCTACTTCATCATCAGCCGAAACAACTGGACTGAACGAGTTCAAATTTGGTGCACATCGTGCACATAAGCGTGCAAATGCTTGATCCAGGTGGATTTGTTTAATAATTTTATCCACGGCCGCCTCATTTGAACGTTAAACTATGGTTGCCCGGTAGAAATTGCTACTTTGCAATAATTCCGTCTGTTGATTACTGACTCAGATCGCCTGTTGACTCAGTTTTTTATCGCTGTATGTAAATTATTACCAGGCAACCTTTATGAGAAAGTTTTTTGAGACAAGTTTCTAAAGTATTTGGAAATTTTGTCCTTTTGGGAAACAGTCCTTATGAACCTAAAAAATCTATGATTGAGATGAAAGCGATCTCAATTATTGTTAAAAGTTCGCTAAAAGGCGACAAAGTGGAAAGGTGACTTTGGAGGCTTATAAACCAAGCTAACTGTACAGTATCCAGTGTCCACTGTAATGATTTCAATGTCATCGATAGATGAACATTGAGCTGAGGTGATACTTACGTACGCCTGGAGCAACAAACACTGCGTTACCGTGTTTCGGGTGACAGATCTCGGTGATAGTGACAGTCCGGTTATGTGTGGTCTGCTTTGGTTAACATCTCGATGAGTTTCCTGCACACATAGGATGTCACATTGTGTGTTTCGGCATAGATCGGCGAGAATATCCGCTTTATCCTGAGAAAACCCTTCTATGTTAATGGAGACGACGCGCAAAGCTGACCTTGAGGTCGGACTGCTAAGATAATTGGGTCTTTGACTAGCCATCGTGGTGTAGTAATTAGTTTCACAGACCCTGCTGTTACTTACGGAGGGGGCCCGAGCATAGGAATCGCTCTACGAGAAGGCTTACTATTTCCCCCCCTAAAGATAAACTAGAACACATATAAAAATTTGCGTTGCCTTTTTTTAGTATGACATGAAAGTCAACAAATAATTATTTTATTGTAATACAGGAGTTTCTACTGCGAGCTAAAACTGGAACAGCTTGCTTGGTGTGTGCGTGCTAAATCTGCATTCCGTTCTGAAAAGGGGCCGTCCATTAATCACGTGAGGCTCGAAAGGGGGGGGAGGGAGGGGTTTGACAAAAATCACAAAATATCACAAGGGGGGAGGGGGGGTGTGGTAAGATATCACGTGTATTTATTTTTTCCAATCAAAAACAACCTGCATGCAACCTGTCTGTCTAGGCATTTTTATCACAGTCCTTAATTTCAGAATAAAATGAGGTTATACTTTATACTGCTACTACCTGTATTTAAAGATATATCTTCTAAAAATTTTAAGATTCTTTGCAGGTCTAAAAATACACGTGATGTTGAGTGGGGGGTGGGGGGTAGTCTTAAACCTCACCACGTATCACCAAGGGGGAGGGGGGGTTAAAAAATGCTAAAAAAAAGATCACGTGATTAATGGACGGCCCCAAAAATCGGTCCTGCCTGTGCGCCCAAGCGCCCAGCTAGAGTTATCCGTCCGAAGCACGCAGATTTTCCATCCAAGTAAAGCCTGACCAAAGACATGAAAAACCTGCTTAGGAAGCGCCACGTTATATTTTTACAACTACCCTTATAAAATTAGTTTCATTGAAATTCCGCAATATGGCGAGGTTTTTTTTATTTCTCGGTTTGCTTGATTGACGACTTTTGAATTTTCCCGCGGTTTTTATATTATTTATGGTTACTTCATTTCATTAGTATCATTTCATCAGTAAATCCGGGTAAATCCGATCCGACTTCCGTCCGATTTAGGATGATAGCGCCACCCCACCACTGTGATAGCGCATAGCGCAGTTTTACTTATGGCAACATCGTAAATACCATAGACTGACAGACCAAGAGAAGAGAAGAGAGGCAGGTATTTCACTGGCGACAGCGACATAAAACGAAAGGGACGCAGTTATGCGCAAGAGTGAGCGCGGTATATTTGTATCTCATTCTAACGCATAACTGCGTCCCTTTCGTCTTTTGTCTTTATCGCCAGTGAAATAGGTGCCAGAGAATAGACAAGACAAGAAAAAAAAAACTTTATGCAAATGTTGCGCAAATGGGCCAAATGGCCGCCGTTCGCTGATTGAGCGAGCGTTTCTTTCATTCTTTTTCGCGTTTAATTTTGCATTATGTGGTGTTAATTGTTTTGTAGGTAAAGCATAAGAACCAAACCTTCTAGGAGTAAGATAAAACAAGTAAGTTTTTTTAACCTGTAATATGACGGTTTGTTTTCGTGACCGGCACAATATTTACGATGCATGATGCCTAAGTGTTTGTCGTCATGCCTAGCCCTACATCGTCGTGGATACTGGTTCTTATTGAATGCTAGTGATATTTAATTTAATTTGTGATTGTCTAGAAGGCGGTCAGCCATGTCGCTGCCGCCGTACCTGTTGGGGCCCAACCCCTGGGCCACCATGATGGCTCAGCAGCAGTTGGCGGCAGCACAACAAGCGGCGTTGCAAGCGCACGCTGCTGCGGCTGCTGCTGCGCCTCCGGTGCCTCCCGCCCAGCCCCCCAAACCCCACCACATTCCGGAAGAGAAGATAAAGGAAAAAGGTAAGAATTGTTTTTATTTTGAGGTTATGTTTTAGCTGCTGCATTTACATTTGAGGCAGAGTTATGTAAAGATGCAATAGCACATGGAGTTAAAAAAATCATATTTAGAATATTAGGTACCTACTTTTATCTACAACCTATAACAGTACACTGCTGGAATTAGACTAATGTAGGCCTCTTTCTTGAAAGGGATGTGTTCCTTTAATCCCCACGCTTGGCAGAAACTAGGTGTCTATATCAAAGAAGCCTTTTATCAAGCAAGGGGTACAAAAATAATTTTGCATTTTTGATATACTTTTCCATATTAAGACTATTTGGAAAATGCTGAAATTGCATACAGTCAGACTAAATAGGCAATACAATTACAAATATTCTTTATTGACACCAGTAATACAATACCATAGTACTAACTAAATCTGTACTTAATTTTTCTTCAAATAGCCCAAAAATGGCTTCAACTACAGTCAAAGCGTTTTGCCGAAAAGCGCAAATTTGGCTTCGTAGACGCCCAGAAAGAAGACATGCCACCAGAACACATTCGCAAGATCATAAGAGATCATGGAGATATGACCAGTCGCAAGTACCGTCATGACAAAAGAGTTTACCTTGGAGCTTTGAAATACATGCCTCATGCAGTCATGAAACTGCTTGAAAACATGCCAATGCCCTGGGAACAAATTAGAGACGTGAAAGTTCTGTACCACATTACTGGAGCCATAACATTTGTTAATGAAATCCCATGGGTTATTGAACCAGTCTACATAGCCCAGTGGGGCACCATGTGGATCATGATGCGAAGAGAGAAGCGGGACCGTAGACACTTTAAACGAATGAGGTTCCCACCTTTCGATGATGAAGAACCTCCCCTTGACTATGCTGACAACATCCTTGATGTGGAACCTTTGGAGCCTATTCAGATTGAGATGGACCCTGAAGAAGATGCAGCTGTGGCCAGCTGGTTCTACGATCACAAGCCTTTGTTAGGCACAAAGCATGTCAATGGTTCCACATATCGCAAATGGAACTTGACTTTACCCCAGATGGCGACACTATATCGCTTAGCCAATCAGCTTTTAACAGATTTAGTTGATGACAACTACTTCTACCTCTTCGACTCCAAGAGTTTCTTCACTGCCAAAGCCTTAAACATGGCTATACCGGGAGGGCCAAAGTTTGAGCCTCTTGTGAAGGACAATTCAGCTGGTGATGAAGACTGGAATGAGTTTAATGACATCAACAAGATCATCATAAGACAACCAATCAGAACTGAATACAGGATTGCATTCCCTTACCTGTACAACAATTTGCCTCATTTTGTGCAGTTGTCTTGGTAAGTTTTTTTACATGCTATCTTTAAACCCACTGTTTCCTAATCCTAATAGCCATAACTTTATCAATCTAGCAGACTATTTTCCTATAATTTGTATGTTTATATTCAAAATTGTACCCTCTCTCTTCCTGCATTATTTTATTGCAGCAATCCTATAATCATGTATATTATCCTTATTGAAGATTTCTGTGTTAGCAAGTTGAAGAACAGCCTACTAGTGCAGCAATACTAAGCAACCTATCTTATCCATTCCACTAAATATATTTGATCTCAAACTAAATCTATTTAAACCTGCACATATTACATAATTAAATTTGACCAGGTATCACACACCAAATGTCGTATACATCAAGACTGAGGATCCTGATTTACCGGCATTCTACTTCGACCCACTGATCAATCCAATCTCCCACCGGCATTCAGTCAAGGCCAGCCAGGACCAATTGCCAGATGAAGAAGACTTTGTCCTTCCAGAAGATGTGTCACCGTTTCTGCAAGAGACTGCACTGTATACTGACAATACAGCCAATGGTATTGCTCTGCTGTGGGCCCCTAGGCCATTCAGTATGAGATCAGGTAAGATCGCTTTAAGCATCTGTGTTCTTGGATTTCACTTATAATAATAATAATTTATTTCAAATTTCATTGTACAAAAAAAAATCTAGACTAGTTAAGCCAAATTAGAGTAAATAAATCCCTGTGTTATGGGCAAAAAAAGAAGGACTTAGTAACTTAACAAAATAATAATTTAATCTACATTTTAAGTAGTTTTTTTTTTTTTTTTTTTTTTTTATTGACCTATGCTTGTGTCGAAAAGTACATTTTAAAGTAGCTAAGTGCAATAGGCTATTTGACAATGCGAAAAATATAGTGTTAATTACTGTAATCAGTATGTAATGTAAGTTTAAAAATGGATATTTACTATGGGAAGTTGAAAATAATAATTAATTTATGTAAAAATCCGTAAATAAAAATGTATTTTTTTTGGCGTTTGTCACGTGACTCAAAACGCTCCTGTTTGGTCGGGTATAGGACATATGTCACTAGCCAGTAAACATCGTTTTCTACTTAAGCAACTTGTAGTAGTAGTACTGGCTAGTGACGTCACCGATGCCATTGCGACGCCATATTGTCAAAGTAGCGTTTTGGCGCGCTACTTAAATATTGAATTTTTATTTTGATATTTTTCAGGAAATATGTACCAGAATTAAAAAATACAACTATTACTGGGATCCACAAACTCTACTGAATAATAAAAAATATATTTTAAAAACCAGTCAAATAGCCTATTGCACTAAGATTGACACAAGAGAATGAATGTCAAGAATTTGTTATTTTAATTCAATTTGACAGTAGTATTTGGATATCCTGCATAGCTACAGGCTACTTTATACAGCAGGAGGAGTTCCTTCACTGCCAACTCCAGTTGCTTGCTATATTTTGTACACAATATTTCAACTGCTTGCCTGAATCACTATCACTACATAGTATAAAACAAAGTCGCTTTCTCCGTCCCTATGTCCCTATGTATGCTTAAATCTTTAAAACTACCCAACGGATTTTGATGCGGTTTTTTTTAATAGATAGAGTGATTCAAGAGGAAGGTTTATATGTATAATACATGCATAATATACTTAAGGATAACCCACAATAACCATTTTCCCGTGCGGAGCCGGGGCGGGTCGCTAGTTAAGAATATAACAAATAAATAATTATGTACCTATTTAAAAATTACCGCGTAAAAGAGCCAATCCACACGGCGCCCGTCTAAATACACGTTTCAAATACATTATAACGTTAAAAATCACAAAAAAAAAAGATTTTCAATCTTTTTTTCTAAAAGGGCTTTCCAGATTTCAATTTCTTAATTCTCTACCTAGGACGCACGCGTCGCGCCATCGACGTTCCTCTGGTCAAGACCTGGTACAAGGAGCACTGCCCTCCCGGACAGCCGGTCAAAGTGAGGGTCTCTTACCAGAAGCTCCTCAAGTACTATGTGCTCAATGCGCTGAAACACAGACCGCCTAAACCGCAAAAGAAGAGGTAAACATTACTATTTTATGATACTTTTCTATGGTTTTAACTATATTCTTGTAATTTAAATAAGGAAATTATGAGCAGGTCCAGCAAAATTAAAAATACTTCTATAGCACATGATTATGATTTGAGAGAGGGAAAGGGTAATAGATACCTAAAGAGCACTGCGACCCTAGATTGTAATTATTGATTGTAGTCAGCCCTCATAGGCCTCTTATATTTAGCCTCTTCCTCTCGCACATAGTAAACTAAACTTATATTATAACCTTGCATTTTACAACGGGTTAAAATGGAATTGAGTCTTCATTTTGATTACACGATCTTAGCTTTTTTAAATACGCGATACTTATACAAAAACGACGTATCAAGCTTCACTGGTTGTTAAAGTCCTGTCGACGTGGCGTCGATCCGTGGACAGCGAGCTGAAAGCGGCCGGAGTCACAGGGGGAACTGGAAGAATCTCTTAACGCTTTACAAGGCAAAACAAATTTATAAAATGCATTGGTTTTCGACTTAATATTGAGGGTATAAGGTTAAAATTAAGGTGACAATATAGTGGCCCTATGTCTCCCAAGGGTACCCTATCGACATCGACAGCATAAATGTAGCATGAGTAATAGTTTTTATGTTAACTTCCACATAGATATCTCTTCCGCTCCTTCAAATCAACGAAGTTCTTTCAAACGACAACCCTTGACTGGGTGGAAGCTGGTCTGCAAGTGTGCCGTCAGGGATACAACATGCTCAATCTGCTCATCCATCGCAAGAACTTGAACTACTTACATCTGGACTACAACTTCAATTTGAAGCCAGTCAAAACCCTCACCACAAAGGAGAGAAAGAAATCCCGGTTTGGAAATGGTAAGCTTTAATAAATTGTCATTCCTTTGTCAAGCCTGACCAAAGTAATAATAAGGAACTTGCTTTGGGGGCACTCCGTGTATATTTTTGTCTTTATGGCAACAATTTCCATCATAAAATAGTTTCATTGAAATTCCGCAATATGGAGAGATTTTTTATTTCTCTGGTTGGGCTATATCTATCTACTTTTTTATATTTCTGCTGATTAATGGCAGGTATATTAGGCAAATTAAGTAATGCCACTAAATAGAAAAATATTAAAGACACCAACTCAAAAAAAATAAAAATCTTTTCATTCACCAGAGAAAACATCTATTCTTATTTTCACTGTATGCATTATTTTTAAAAATATTATCTTAATTTGACACCAAACTCAGTTGAATAGCATAATGCAAGATATCCATCAAATATCATTTATTATTGCCACAAAACAGCAGAATATACAAACTATTTCTAAATTTTCCACAGCATTCCATCTCTGCCGCGAGATCCTGCGTCTAACAAAACTGATAGTGGATTCCCACGTCCAATACCGCCTGAACAACGTGGATTCGTTCCAACTGGCCGACGGGTTGCAGTACATATTTGCACACGTGGGCCAGCTGACTGGCATGTACCGGTACAAATACAAGCTCATGCGGCAGATTCGCATGTGCAAGGACCTTAAACATCTCATCTACTACCGCTTCAATACGGTAAGTGGGGTAGTATAATGACAAGCATTTCTTTGTAAAAAAAGTAAATAAATGTGTTGGGTGAGAAGAGTGAATGTTGACAAGATTACTTAAAGAGTGTGAGTAAAGAAATGAATAGAGTCTTCAAATTTCACAGGATAATATCAGTTTTATGATAACTACTTCTATTACAGCTTGTAACAGTATTCTTTCCTTTTTTTTGTTTGGCATGAATCAAGTTCTGAATTTCAAGTCGGTATGTACAGTAATAAACTTTGTGATTTAATCTCGTATTTGCAAGGTGGGAACACTGACCAAAAAATTCCTTAACTACCGGTAGTCTATTAATTTACATCTATAAGAGACTTGAATCCGCATCTCCTTTGCTATCTGGACCAACACAAATACGTGACAGGCGTCTTCTTATTTTGATTAAATCCAGGGCCCAGTGTCGAAGGGTCCCGGCTGCGGTATCTGGGCGCCAGGTTGGCGCGTGTGGCTGTTCTTCATGAGAGGCATCACGCCGCTGCTGGAGCGCTGGCTCGGAAACTTGCTGTCCCGACAGTTCGAGGGCCGCCACTCCAAGGGTAAAGTCTTCACTGAACTATCATTTACCAATCACAATTAGCCACGTCATTTGCGAATTACTGCAACGTAGGACACGACGATTCATTTTTTTAAAAGCCGTTCTAATGCGATAGAATGAGGGGCCCGTATGTACTTTTTTTCTCTTCAGGTAACAATGCCCGTACACGCGGGCGGGGGCCCGGCTAAAATCAAAATGTTACGCGTGAAACTATTTATGTTACGCGTGAAACTATTTATGTTACTCGTGAAAGCTCATGTAAAGAGTGTTTATATTCGCAATTCAATAATAATGATTTTTAAACGTAACTACAATTCCGCTGCGGCTCCGCCCGCGTTAACAGTTTTTCCCGTGGGAATGAGGCATTTTCCCGCAATAAAAGGTAGCCTATGTTACTCAGGGTGAATGTATGTTTCTAATGGTGAAATAATTTTTGAAATCGGTTTAGTAGTTTTTGAGTTTATTCATTACAAACATACCATCATTACCTACATACCTTCATTCATTCCTTTACCCCTACCATGAGTTGCTAACGTAACTTACGCGCTCGATATCGACTACGTAAACGTGCATTTAGTATGGAATTAAAACTACGCCATCTATTGACAGTTATCTGAAGTAAAATTTCTCCATACTAAATGCACGTTTACGTAGTCGATATCGAGCGCGTAAGTTACGTTAGCAACTCATGGTAGGGGTACTGACCTTCATTTTAATCTTTCCTCTTTATCATATTAGTATGATAAAAAATACATTAAAAATCCTTAGGTGTGGCAAAGACGGTGACGAAGCAGCGCGTGGAGTCCCACTTCGACCTGGAGTTGCGAGCGTCGGTGATGCACGACATCGTGGACATGATGCCGGAAGGTATCAAGCAGAACAAAGCCAGGACCATCCTGCAGCATCTGTCCGAGGCCTGGCGATGCTGGAAGGCTAACATTCCCTGGAAGGTGAGTGCTGTTTGAACTAAACAATAGGGGTCACTACAAAAATGTTAAACCTGTATCTAAAATATATTGCATGAAAAATGCTTGTAAGCTGGTACCATAAACGATAACTAACTAATAACTATTATTAGTTTACTAGTTTTGTAACTCAGAATCTCAGGGACTACGAAAATAATTACGTAATTTTACCACTAATATGTAGAGTTACCTTGTTAATTTGGAAATATTTATGCTTACAAAATAAATATTTTTGTCATTATTATAAATTATTTTGCTATTATTATTACTACCTACTAAGTTTTGTACAAATATGGACTACAAAAATGAGTATAACCTGTGACTGAAACAAAACTTAAGACATGGCTGTATAAGCCACTTTTATTGCCTACCCAAAAACAGGTTTTTTAAAAGTTCTTTTTTTTTTCAAGGTGCCCGGCCTCCCCACGCCGATAGAGAACATGATCCTCCGCTACGTGAAGATGAAGGCTGACTGGTGGACCAACACAGCTCACTACAACCGCGAGAGGATCCGCCGCGGCGCCACCGTCGACAAAACAGTCTGCAAGAAGAACCTCGGCCGACTCACACGACTCTACCTCAAAGCCGAACAGGAGAGGCAACACAACTATTTGAAGGTTCGTTAACCTCTCCCCACCGTGGGGCTTGAGCCTACTCATACCACAGATTAATAAATAGTTACTAACGTAACAGATACATCACTCCATACAAAAGCGAAAATACCTACTCTTTAATAGCCTACAAAATATTGATAGTAATACTTTCTGCTCAGAACTAAGTTTTAGTGATTTCATAGTTCTTTTCTAGTTCTCTGTCCGTTGTACTTTCGAAAGTACGCGAGCGAGTGACGGAAGCCTGCCCATACCCTACAGGGTGCATATAAGTCTTAGTCGACCATGGTCTAGTGCGGGTTGATCACGTGAATCTCTGGATTTATTCGCAGGTGTGTGCAGGTTTCCTTACGACGTTTTCCTTCAATGAAAGTGTCGAATAAAATGTACATATGAATTCGAAAATCGAAAACTCATTGGTGCGTGCCGAGGCTTAAACCAGCGAACTTACGAATATGGAAGCCACTTGGCCACCTACGTTCTAATTTCCATTCGGTAATAGTTCTAAGCTCATAAATTTAGGAACATTATGTTATGAGATAACCCCACATTCTAGCCCAGCTACCATAGGCGTCTCAATGATTCTGACACCAGGGTTTGTAAGGAAAGTTCGCCTCGAAACACTAAGTGAAGTGTGTATTCCCACATCCTAAACGATCCAAGCTATAATATTACTCGAAAATAATCACCAAATAACTTATTAACATTTTCCGCCCAGGACGGTCCATACATATCTCCAGAAGAAGCCGTGGCCATCTACACGACGACCGTCCACTGGCTGGAGTCCCGGCGCTTCGCCCCCATTCCCTTCCCGCCGCTCTCGTACAAACACGACACCAAACTGCTGATCCTCGCGCTGGAGCGTCTGAAGGAGGCCTATAGCGTCAAATCGCGGCTCAACCAAAGCCAGAGGGAGGAGCTGGGTTTGATCGAACAGGCCTATGATAACCCTCACGAGGCTTTGTCGAGGATCAAACGTCATTTGCTTACGCAGAGGACTTTCAGAGAGGTAAGATCCGTTAAACCTTTACAAGGCAGTGGCCACTATATTGCCACCTTAATTTTAACCTTATACCCTCAACATTAAGTCGGAAACGAATGCATTTTATAAAGTTGTTTTGCCTTGGGTGGTTAATAGCTTTCTTTTAATAAAGAATAGTGAGTACTTTACTACTTTCCTAATACAATAGAATGCCAGAATATACAAAAAATCAATCTTAGATAACACAAGAAAGCCTAAATTATTGTCTAAGATTTACATTTTATTTTAAAAGAAAAATATAAGCCGCCAATGGCCGGCATAGAGAAAATAGTGTTATCAATGAAAATAGTGTGTTGAGGATAAAAAATTCATGGGATTTGTTAGGTTGGCTTATTACAAAATATAGACTAACGTTTTATTTTGGGACCGAGTACTAATAAAATTTGCTAAACACTCCGACCACGTGACTTGACACAAGCCTCCGTCATCATGCTGTTCATCCTTGTCGAATAATGGGAGGCCTTTGTCCAGCAGTTGACGTCTACTGGCTGAAATGATGATGATGACAAGGATGAACAGCAGATGACGTAGGCTTGTGTCAAGTTATAAGTACTTATTTAAGACAGTCCAAGTAAAAGACCTTGTTTTTCTAAACCATGATAGCTTATATAAAAGTTTTGTCTGTGAACCACAGGTGGGCATAGAATTCATGGACCTATACTCGCACCTAGTGCCAGTATACGATGTGGAACCGCTGGAGAAGATCACGGACGCTTACCTGGACCAGTACCTGTGGTACGAGGCGGACAAGCGCCGCCTGCTGCCGCCCTGGGTCAAGCCCGCCGACACCGAGCCCTCGCCGCTGCTCGTCTACAAGTGGTGCCAAGGTAATCACACACACTCATACCACACAATACCACATACTAGTGTCTACAGAAGATCACGGACGCTTACCTGGACCAGTACCTGTGGTACGAGGCGGACAAGCGCCGCCTGCTGCCGCCCTGGGTCAAGCCCGCCGACACCGAGCCCTCGCCGCTGCTCGTCTACAAGTGGTGCCAAGGTAATCACACACACTCATACCACACAATACCACATACTAGTGTCTACAGAAGATCACGGACGCTTACCTGGACCAGTACCTGTGGTACGAGGCGGACAAGCGCCGCCTGCTGCCGCCCTGGGTCAAGCCCGCCGACACCGAGCCCTCGCCGCTGCTCGTCTACAAGTGGTGCCAAGGTAATCACACACACTCATACCACACAATACCACATACTAGTGTCTACAGAAGATCACGGACGCTTACCTGGACCAGTACCTGTGGTACGAGGCGGACAAGCGCCGCCTGCTGCCGCCCTGGGTCAAGCCCGCCGACACCGAGCCCTCGCCGCTGCTCGTCTACAAGTGGTGCCAAGGTAATCACACACACTCATACCACACAATACCACATACTAGTGTCTACAGAAGATCACGGACGCTTACCTGGACCAGTACCTGTGGTACGAGGCGGACAAGCGCCGCCTGCTGCCGCCCTGGGTCAAGCCCGCCGACACCGAGCCCTCGCCGCTGCTCGTCTACAAGTGGTGCCAAGGTAATCACACACACTCATACCACACAATACCACATACTAGTGTCTACAGAAGATCACGGACGCTTACCTGGACCAGTACCTGTGGTACGAGGCGGACAAGCGCCGCCTGCTGCCGCCCTGGGTCAAGCCCGCCGACACCGAGCCCTCGCCGCTGCTCGTCTACAAGTGGTGCCAAGGTAATCACACACACTCATACCACACAATACCACATACTAGTGTCTACAGAAGATCACGGACGCTTACCTGGACCAGTACCTGTGGTACGAGGCGGACAAGCGCCGCCTGCTGCCGCCCTAGGTCAAGCCCGCCGACACCGAGCCCTCGCCGCTGCTCGTCTACAAGTGGTGCCAAGGTAATCACACACACTCATACCACACAATACCACATACTAGTGTCTACAGAAGATCACGGACGCTTACCTGGACCAGTACCTGTGGTACGAGGCGGACAAGCGCCGCCTGCTGCCGCCCTGGGTCAAGCCCGCCGACACCGAGCCCTCGCCGCTGCTCGTCTACAAGTGGTGCCAAGGTAATCACACACACTCATACCACACAATACCACATACTAGTGTCTACAGAAGATCACGGACGCTTACCTGGACCAGTACCTGTGGTACGAGGCGGACAAGCGCCGCCTGCTGCCGCCCTGGGTCAAGCCCGCCGACACCGAGCCCTCGCCGCTGCTCGTCTACAAGTGGTGCCAAGGTAATCACACACACTCATACCACACAATACCACATACTAGTGTCTACAGAAGATCACGGACGCTTACCTGGACCAGTACCTGTGGTACGAGGCGGACAAGCGCCGCCTGCTGCCGCCCTGGGTCAAGCCCGCCGACACCGAGCCCTCGCCGCTGCTCGTCTACAAGTGGTGCCAAGGTAATCACACACACTCATACCACACAATACCACATACTAGTGTCTACAGAAGATCACGGACGCTTACCTGGACCAGTACCTGTGGTACGAGGCGGACAAGCGCCGCCTGCTGCCGCCCTGGGTCAAGCCCGCCGACACCGAGCCCTCGCCGCTGCTCGTCTACAAGTGGTGCCAAGGTAATCACACACACTCATACCACACAATACCACATACTAGTGTCTACAGAAGATCACGGACGCTTACCTGGACCAGTACCTGTGGTACGAGGCGGACAAGCGCCGCCTGCTGCCGCCCTGGGTCAAGCCCGCCGACACCGAGCCCTCGCCGCTGCTCGTCTACAAGTGTCACTGGGCGGTCACTCCATATAGAAAACGCGTTTTGACAAGCTACTTCTTTTTGAATAACAACTGAATATCAACTACAAGTCAATGGCGCTAGGCGCTATGTAAAACACCCCCGAACACCACCGGCGGAGTCCCGCGGTGCCTGCGGGGTGCGGGGCGCGGGGCGCTATATCGGGGGAAACTCATTTTGGCGCCAGGAGGTGAGTGTCCTTTCCGTACGCGTTAGTACTATTATTTTCTGTGCCATTGGTACGAGAGGTAGAGTTATCGCAAGACATTGAACAAATACAAGTTCCAACAAAGTATAGTTGGATCGCGGTCCCCGGGCTCACCACCATGCCCCAAGGAAGATGTTCCCTTTGCCTCCACAAACTTATAACTGACTAGCTTTCCGCCGCGGCTCCGCCCGCGTTAACATCTTTTCCCGTGGGAATGAGGCATTTTCCCGCGGTAAAAAGTAGCCTATGTTACTCAAGGTGAATGTAGCTTTCTAATAGTGAGAGAATTTTTGAAATCGGCACAGTAGTTTCTGAGTTTGTTCATTACATACACACACAAAAATACAAATCTTTCCTCTTTATAATATTAGTATGATTAGTGGTGATAAACACTTTACAAATTGTACCATAGGCAGTACATGCGGCTGGACATGTTGACCTTGAGAGCGCCTGTATTGCATAGCGGTAGGGGTTTTTGGAGTACGAATGTCCAACCGCATGGGCTGGCTTCTGTACTTACAATATAAGAAACTGAAACCCATTATTGGTTTAAAATGTGTCACGCGTCTAGATATTATTTATCCAATTTGTGTTATAGTGTTTTCCTATACTGTTGTAATACCTTCAAACAGATATCGTATTGTATTGTTCAGCAGCTGTTATTTTTTGTTAAGAAACTGAGAAGACTACGCAGAAAAACGAAGAGAAGTTAAGCCACTGCCCAAAGTGTGCGTTGTGGCAAAGGAGATCAATGGTTGTACCATCCCCTTGTTACAAACCTCACTTTGGTTGGTGGCTTCATCTACGACAGAAGACTTCAGAATATCTAGTATAGCAGTTGATAAATAGGATATGTTTTATAAAGCCTGACCAAAGAAATAAGACTTCAGAATATGTAGTATAGCAGTTGATAAATAGGATATCTTTTGTAAAGTCTGACCAAAGAAATAAGACTTCAGAATATGTAGTATAGCAGTTGATAAATAGGATATGTTTTGTAAAGCCTGACCAAAGAAATAAAAATCCTCGCCATATTGCGGAATTTCAATAGAACTAATTTTGTAATGGAAATTGTTGCCATAAACATAAAAATTTACGCGTGGCGCCCCCAGGGTAGGGTTTTTATTTATCTGCTCAGGCTTTAGAGTTGGCTCTGAAAGTAGACAATCGACTAAATTGGAAAAAATCGTACTGGCAACAAAGTTACATAGAAAAAAAAAGTAACAAATTGAGGTAAATCCATAGAATCGAGGTTGCCATGATGATTTTTTTCAAATTTGCCGCGTTTTTTCATGGTCTACTTTCACTAGCCAAACTCTATTTATGTATTCAAACCCAGATGAGTAAGTATTTTATGAACCTTTTATTTTTATTTTTATTACCGACTTAAAAAAACATTGTGTATATCATGGTCTAAGAAAACAAGGTCTTCCCATTAGACCACGTGACTGATACGAGCCTACGTCATTTCTACGACATTTTGCCTATTTATCCTTGTCGAATGCGTGTAATAGACAAGGATGAACAGCGCAAAATGACGTAGGCTTGTGTCAGTCACGTGGTCTAACGGTTAGACCTTGTATGATATAGCTTTTTTTTTACTAAAATCCTTTTAAACTCTATAACAGGCATAAACAATCTCCAAGACGTGTGGGAAGTGGGCGAGGGCGAGTGCAACGTGCTCTTAGAGTCGCGGTTCGAGAAGTTGTACGAGAAGATCGACCTAACCCTGCTCAATCGACTGCTGCGGCTGATAGTCGACCACAACATCGCCGACTACATGACGGCTAAGAACAACGTCGTTATTAACTACAAGGTGAGTTGGATTCGACTCTAATGTATGGGAGCGAAAGCTGGTACGGTAGAAAAAACATGAAAGTAGAATATGTGCTGTAGAAATAAGAGCATTGAGAGGTATGATTGGTGTAAAATTGTGTGATAGGATTAGAAACAGTGTGATAAGGAAAAATGTGGAGTAAAAGAAGATGTTGTAACGAGAATTGAGAAAGGAATGCTAAATTGGTTTGGTCACATGAAGAGAATGGGTGAAGAGAGATTGACTAAACTGATTTATAAGGTGAGAGTGGAAGGAAGCGTTGGAAGGGGAAAACCAAGACAAACGTTCCAAAATCTAATCGGGGACGTTCTGACAAAAGGTCAGGTCAGAAGTATTCTAAACCGACGAGCATGCATGAGGAGATTAATGAATATGGATGAAGCGAAAGAAGTGTGTCTGGATCGTAGCAAGTGGAAGGAAGTGGTCTCTGCCTACCCCTCCGGGAAGGAGGCGTGATTGTTTGTATGAGTTGGATTATCATCACTTGATACTTTTAAAGACACCAGCCCCCGAGGCCCCGTAGCCATATTATAACTTGTGTAATATGAAAATGTTGTGCATTAGCTGAGTGCGTGTTAGTGGACTCTCACAAGTTGCGTCGCTTTTAGTGTTAGTTCCAGATATAAACACTGATTTGCTGAATTATAAAGAAAAATAGTACACACACACCGTAGTAGTATAAACATGACAATGATTGGAGTGGTAAACATTGTCATTTTTTAATCCTACTAATATTATAAACGCGAAAGTTTGTGAGTATGGATGGATGTATGTTTGTTACTCTTTCACGCAAAATCTACTGAATATAGCTTATACATCAGAATAACACATAATATGCTACTTTTTACCGCAGGAAAATACTTCTTTCCACGGAGCGGAAAGGTTTTTGCACAACCTTTAAAATTCTGCATAACATAATGTCACTAAAAGTGTTATTTATCCACAGGACATGAACCACACAAACTCGTACGGCATCATCCGCGGTCTGCAGTTCGCCTCGTTCATCGTGCAGTACTACGGTCTGGTCCTGGACCTATTGGTGCTCGGTCTGCAAAGGGCCTCGGAAATGGCCGGCCCGCCGCAACTGCCCAACGACTTTCTGTCCTACCAGGACCGGCAGACCGAAGTCGCTCATCCCATCAGACTCTACTGCCGATACGTCGACAGGATTCACATTTATTTCAGGTGAGTAGTTGTTCGTTTAACGGAGTCCCTATAATGTACGTGCCCAAAAGAAGTCTATCTCT
The DNA here is from genome assembly GCA_948473455.1 of Teleiodes luculella. Taxonomy (NCBI): domain Eukaryota; kingdom Metazoa; phylum Arthropoda; class Insecta; order Lepidoptera; family Gelechiidae; genus Teleiodes; species Teleiodes luculella. The sequence goes on from OX419590.1 coordinate 11,299,587, forward strand.
TTGGTATACCTTTACATCGTAATTGAGTTCAGTGAACTGATTAAGAGTCAGTTTGGGTTTGGTGTCAGTTCTGGTGTCAATAAAGAATATTTGTATTGTATTTTAATGTTGACAAAACTTTAGTTTGTACCTAATTTAACCTCATCAGATGATTTTAATCGTGACGACTTCTCTCTTGTTTGTATACATTCTTAGGGCTCCGTTAAATGAATAGACCAGAGCTTGATATGGACACGACAGTATCAATTATCACAACAGGGCGGGGCTTTTCTCTTGAAAACAATATCGATCCCGATTTCAACCCAATGCAATACCAAAGTCAATTTTAGACCGCTACTCTTGAAAATCTGCCCGCCAAGAGTTGACAAAATGTCCGATTTAATTTAGTTCACTTAATATCCGCCCAATATGACACCAAGGTGGCGCTAGTGTGGCATTCGACAGTACAAAACTCCCGATCTCCAATGTCGACAGATCGGAATCGCCGTTAAGAATAGCCCACCAGGTCTGCTTCATCATTTATCATAATTTCAACCGAAAGACGTCCACTGCTGGACAAAGACCGATTGTTGACAAGGTCTTCTCAACAATCGGTCCTGCGCTGCCCGCATCCAGCAGCAAACCGCGACCCTGACCAGGGGCTCTACGGGGCGCGCGGCAAAAGAACCTTTTTTTCCAGGGGCCATCGATTCTACGCGCAATGTGCCCCACCCACTGACACTATTGTAGTCACTATTGTTGTCATTTGTAAAGAAATGCTTTGTTTGTAGGTTCACAGCGGAAGAAGCGCGCGATTTGATCCAGCGGTACTTGACAGAGCACCCCGACCCCAACAATGAGAACATCGTGGGTTACAACAACAAGAAGTGCTGGCCGCGCGACGCGCGCATGCGCCTCATGAAGCATGACGTCAACTTGTAAGACCCGCATTAGTTATGTTGTTCTTTATTGCATTGACTTATAACCTGTTTCATATAAATAAGGACAAAAGTTTAGCAGAATGTGGCTGTTTTATTTTTTTAATTGACCTATGCTTGTGTCGAAAAGGTACGACCAATCAAGCTTCACCGGACTTGCAGGGGAGCGGAAGACTCTACCCCAAAAAAGTCATAGAGATACAGTTATTATTGAAAAACATCGTGAAGGAGACGACGCCTGAGGGGCTCCATCTCGGATTATAAATTCTGATTTTGGTTATGATCGCGCCCCTGCCGGCGGGTACGGGCGTTGTTATTGAAGGGAGCAGAATGTGCAAATCAGAAACTAAATTATTTGTCTATTCTGTACTATTCCGTAGGGGCCGTGCAGTATTCTGGGACATCAAGAACCGTCTGCCGCGGTCAGTGACCACCATTCAGTGGGAAAACAGCTTCGTCTCGGTCTACTCCAAGGACAACCCCAACTTGCTCTTCAACATGGCTGGCTTCGAGTGCAGGATCCTGCCTAAGGTAACTCAATAAAAGATAATATCGTCGTTGCGACTTTAAAATATCTTATGTGGAGGAAAGTCGATAAGGTAAAAAATAAATAAAAACTTTTTGCGTTGATGTAACATGCCATTGTGTTATTGCACATGGGATGTCTTGGCTGATTGGCCATCTGCACGTAAGAGATTATTTACGACGACGCATATACCGTTATCATTTGAAATTATAGCTGCATGATAGTTTTTGAGTTCAATTTTCTTCGACTTAAAAATAATATCTCTTGTTTCACCCAGATTGTTACATAGGAAGTTTTGAATTCGCAACGACGATATTTGGAGTGGCAATCTCAACTTATATGATTCAAACCCATGTAAAAGATCGGTGGTCATAATACAAATGTTTACCTATGGCGAGATTTAAAATTACGACTTCTAGGGAATGCAACACTACCTAGCTGTATTACGAAACCTGTGTGTGAATTGAATAGTGAATGGCACTTTTAATGTGTTGGAATAAGACTCATTTTTAATTGACTACAGATAACACTGAAAAATAAACGATAAAATCCATTTTGAAAAAACAAAATGTTTGAAACTATGAAAAAAATTTTTTTTTTTACGAAAAAAGGCGTGCGATGTGTACTATAATAACTTCCGTTTCAACGTCTTATTCAGAGTCAGCTTTCCATTCCAGATGTTACCATTAGTAATATTATTAAAAAAATCCTTGATAAAGTCATTAAAACAATTCCATTGAACAGTGCCGCAGCCAACACGAGGAGTTATCTCACCGCGACGGCGTATGGAACCTCCAGAACGAAGTGACAAAGGAGCGCACGGCGCAGTGCTACCTGCGCGTAGACGACGAGTCTTTGGCGCGCTTCCACAACCGCGTGCGACAGATACTAATGGCCTCCGGATCTACCACCTTCACGAAAATCGTCAACAAGTGGAACACGGCGCTTATTGGTAAGTCGTTTATTGTAACCCGATTGATTTAAACAGTCACCTGTCAAGTTCAAAATATCTGCATATCGGTAAAGTTGTTTAACGCGCCGGAAGACGTAGCGTAGGCAGCCCCCCTACAAGGTGGATTGACGATCTGGTAAGGGTCGCGGGAAGCCGCTGGATGCGGGCGGCGCGGGACCGATCATTGTGGAGATCTTTGGGGGAGGCCTTTATCCAGCAGTGGTCGTCTACTGGCTAAAACGATGATGATGATGATAAGCTTTTCTTTAATTTTTGTATGTAGTGTATTACATAAATTATTTGTTTAAATATTTGTTGAGTCCTTCCTTTATTCATACATCCTCACCTATCCTCCTTGAATCCTCCCAAAATTCCGTTTCTCTTCAAATTATGTTTTAAATTAAAACCCTTCCCGCTTCCCTACCTTTTGTTTGTGGCAATGTGCAGAATGACTCATGCCAAATCGAAAAAAAAAAATGTAAATGGGAAACTGGTGGGTGAGCTCATTGCCGTGAAGTTGAAGATTTCGACAGCGAACTCGATTGGTTACAAAAAATTCTGTTGTTTTGAATGGAACCAGTGAAATGCTAATGTTATCAACTTGCTTGCTTATCGTGTGGGTTTTGAAGTTAATCTACAAACCTTGGTGATAGGTTTTTTTTAACGCGATGAGATGATGAATCGCGTAGGGGTCCTGAATCCAGGGAGTCATGTGCCCTGGGGGCGGGCTGCGACCGCGGGCCTGCTGATCGCGGGCGCTAAGGCACAGCCCGTCTGAGAATACGCTATCTGATCATCACACAACATAAAAAAATCCACCATGTCATTATTTCCACCTACATCTCCTCAAATTCGACCTTTATCCCCAGGGCTTATGACATACTTCCGCGAGGCAGTAGTCAACACACAGGAGCTTTTGGATCTGCTGGTGAAATGCGAGAACAAGATCCAGACCCGTATCAAGATCGGTCTGAACTCCAAAATGCCTTCCCGCTTCCCGCCAGTCGTGTTCTACACGCCTAAGGAGCTGGGTGGGCTCGGTATGCTGTCTATGGGACACGTACTTATTCCTCAGGTATATAGTACACTTTTTAAATTTTCCTAAGTTATCATGGTCCAAGAAAACAAGGTCTTGCAAATAGACCACGTGACTGACACAAGTCTACGTCATTTTGCCTATTCATCCTTGTCGAATGCGTGTAATAGACAAGGATGAACAGCGCAAAATGACGTAGGCTTGTGTCAGTCACGTGGCCTATTTGCAAGACCTTGTTTTCTTGGACCATGTAAGTTATATTAAAAGTTTTTACACATAGGTGCTCTTGGTGCTTGAAACAATTGTATCATTTTAGGAGTCCTTGACGCGATGTTTTGGTAGTTGGGACCTGTCTACTAAAGTGTTGTATTTTTTTACACCCTGATTTTAGGGTAAGCTCAAGCCCCAATATGGGGACATACATGAGCTGTTAACGATATTTTGTATTGTTCTAAAGCCTGATCAAAAAATTAAAAACCTGCGCTGAAAGCATCACGTGTAATTTTTATGTTTCCCGACCTAATGGACGCCTCACACAACGCTGTTGAAGTGGCTGAGTTCTGGGCCGCAAATATTTAGGGTTTGTCATCGACTCGCAAAGAAGATGTTTCTTGTTCCATTGAGATTCCACTAAATCGCCAGCTTTTTATTTTCCTAGTCGGGCTTTAAATGCGTGTGTTTCCTTTCCAGTCGGACCTGCGCTGGTCGAAGCAGACGGACGTGGGCATCACCCACTTCCGCTCGGGCATGTCGCACGACGAGGACCAGCTGATCCCCAACCTGTACCGCTACATCCAGCCGTGGGAGGCCGAGTTCGTGGACTCGCAGCGCGTGTGGGCCGAGTACGCGCTCAAGAGGCAGGAGGCTAACGCACAGAACAGGTCAGTTCACACTTGTTATAATGACGTGGCATCACTCACTTCCGCTCGGGCATGTCGCACGACGAGGACCAGCTGATCCCCAACCTGTACCGCTACATCCAGCCGTGGGAGGCCGAGTTCGTGGACTCGCAGCGCGTGTGGGCCGAGTACGCGCTCAAGAGGCAGGAGGCTAACGCACAGAACAGGTCAGATCACACTTGTTATAGTGACGTAAGTTTGCTTTAGAAAGCCACCACCACAGAACAGGCCAGTACTGAGTAGTACTGAGTACTGGCCTGTTACTTCACACTTCTTACAATCAATGGTATACATGTAAATTACCCGTAGACTACCGGTAAAGCCCGACCAAAGAAATAAGAAACCTCGCCATATTGCGGAATTTCGATGGAACTAATTTTATAAGGGAAATTGTTGCCATAGTCGTAAAAATATACACGTGGCGCACCCAGAGCAGGTTTCTTATTTCTTTGGTCAGGCTTTAGTTAACCAAATTTTTAATCAGTGTTGCCACCTTGCAGACAATTAAATTAATAATAAGTTTACTTTCAAAATTCACATTAAAAAACAATCACAAACGCCTTTATAATATTAGTGTGATAAAAAAATAAATACTTAAAAGAAAAAGTAATTCAAAATCAAATCGGGGACGTTGTGACAAAAGGTCGGGTCAAGAGTACTCTAAACCGACGAGCATGCATGAAGGGATTAATGAATGTAAATAAAGCGAAAGAAGTGTGTTTGGATCGTAGCAAGTGGAAGGAAGTGGTCTCTGCCTATCCCTCCGGGAAAGAGGCGTGACTTTATGTATGTATGTATGTAAAACGTAATCAATCGATTAGCTTTTTTGTTCACATGGGAACCGAAACTTGTGCGTTCGACGCTTAACATCTCTAAAAATTAAATTGATAATAAATAACCTTTTATCTCTATTTTTTGGTCTGTGTAAAACAAACATCCGAGTCAATATAAGTGTAAATTATAATAAAGTAAACTTTTGCAGGCGTTTAACACTAGAAGATCTGGAAGACTCCTGGGACCGAGGCATTCCCCGTATCAACACACTCTTCCAGAAAGACAGACACACTCTGGCTTACGACAAAGGATGGCGTATTCGTACCGAGTTCAAACAATATCAGGTATGACATATCTTCAAATAAAAGCATTTATACAGATTCTAGAGAATTCTATTTCCCATAATTCAAATATCCGGAACGGTGGTCGAGTTATAAGCTGTATCAGATTTGACTTCTTTGCACCTTATTTCAGGCTTGTAAATATAATTAGAAATCTTATTTAGTACTCAGAATTTTTATTTCTCTCCTTCAATTTGGTTGATCTGTACTTAAATTACCATCGTTTTCATCATATACATTTCTACCGTAGGTCGCCCCTTTGTACAAGTTTAGTTAACAGCTCATATATGTCCCCACCGAGGGGCTCGAGCCTACCCTGATACCAGGGTGAATAGGCCTTAGTCGACCACGCTGGCCCAGTGCGGGTTGGTCAACTTCACACACAACCTTTGAATTTCTTCGCAGGTGTGTGCAGGTTTCCTCACGATGTTTTCCTTCACCGTAAGAGCGTCGAATAAACGTACATATGAATTCGAAAATCGAAAACACATTGGTACGTGCCGGGGTTTGAACCATCGAACTTCGGAACGGAAGTCAACGGGCCTAGCCACTTGGCCACCGACGCTCTACAAGTTTATTAACCTTTTAACCGCCATGGTCTGAAATATAAGACTTACCAAATCGAGCTCACAACGCCACCGTCTCATAAATAAGACTTATGTTTTGACTGATTGATATAGATTTTGTTTTTATGGCTGGCGGTGGGAGCAAGTTCATAGAAAATATGCTTGGCGGTTAATGTATACTGTATTTTTTGCTACTGGTGTGTAGTAAGCTATTACTCTATTATATTTGATTCTTCTGTTTGTGTAGGTGTTGAAACAAAACCCGTTCTGGTGGACCCACCAGCGCCACGACGGCAAACTGTGGAACTTGAACAACTACAGGACCGACATGATCCAAGCGCTCGGCGGCGTGGAGGGCATCCTAGAACACACGCTCTTCAAGGGCACATACTTCCCCACCTGGGAGGGGCTCTTCTGGTAACATTTACCTACTTATATTTATTCTAGGCACAGAAGAAAATAATAGTACTAACCCGTACAGAAAGGACACTCACCCCCCCGCGCCAAAATGAGTTCCCGCCCGGTATAGCGCCCCACGCCCCGCACCCCGCAGGCACCGCGGGATTCCGCCGGTGGTGTTCGGGGGTGTTTTACATAGCGCCTAGCGCCATTGACTTTAGTTTATATTCAGATGTTATTCAAAAAGAAGTAGATTGTCAAAATGCTTTTTCTGTTTGGAGTGACCGCCCAGTGTTCTAGGCCACACTGACCTCAATGACCACAATGTTTTTATGTATCGAATATTGTTTTAGTATAAAGCGTATAGAGCAGCATTATTGGTAGCTAAGTGGGTAGAGTGGCTGCTTGCCATTCAATCCCCCATACGGGCTGACTAATGCCTATTCCGTTTTTTTAAATTAATTAATTATGATGATGAAAAATATCATGAAATAGTACACATATTGTGGTATCACTGGAATCGATCAACCTGTACTTGGCAAGCGTAATCGTTATCTTCCTTCATTTATCCTTCTTTGTCTTTTTATGTATGTGATGAGATGATGAATCGCGTAGGGGTCCTGAATCCAGGGAGTTATGTGCCCTGGGGGCGGGCTGCGACCGCGGGCCTGCTGATCGCGGGCGCTAAGGCACAGCCCGTCTGAGGATACGCTATCTGATCATCCACATAACATAAAACAATCCATAGAGCATTTCAATGAGGAGAAAGCTTCTAATTAGATCGATAGGTAGCGTAAAAATAAGCCGGGCTGGTGTGTTGCCATAATTGAAAATAACAAAAAATGCACTACTTAGATTTTCTCGGTTGTTAATACCCGAAATATCGGTAAGCTCAATTCAAAATTTAATCGCAGCGTTAACTCGTAAAAATGTCTGTTTTAAAATGCATATTTTTGACATTTTGATTTGCGCTACTACCAATTTTGAGGCTATCGTTGACGAAGAACCTATTCAAGATATTTTTTATGAATTTTGTTATTGGATTCACTGTTCCATACGTCTGGCCCACCTAGTACTAGTACTGCCATCTCTCGGTATATTTTGACAGCTTATTTTTCTTAATTTCACCGTGAGAACACCCCATTTTAAAAATTTCAACCAGTATCTTTTACAATACAGGGAAAAAGCGTCAGGGTTCGAAGAGTCGATGAAGTATAAAAAGCTGACTAACGCCCAGCGTTCCGGTTTGAACCAGATCCCCAACCGTCGGTTCACGCTTTGGTGGTCCCCCACTATCAACAGGGCCAATGTGTACGTTGGTTTCCAGGTAAGAATACATACGTACAACCCTGTTTTCAAAAAATATTATTGCATTTAACGAATAAATTGTCACGCCTGCGGCTCACCAGCAGAACATGCAGTGCTATGACAAAAGTTTGTCGCGCGAGAAACCCGCCATATTGAAATATCTTGCAATAGGATAAGAGAATACGCACGACAAAATTATGTCTGTCACGCGTGGACAGTGTTATGAGAAAATCATTCACAAAACATCTATATTATTCAGATTACTTACTTATTTGGTCTTGTAAAGTTAGTTTCTTTAAATCAGATTTATTTTTGTTTAACCTAAAAAATGGGCTCAATTCTGCGTGGCCGCTAAAATATCTAAATTTAAGTTGTTATGTCTCTTTCACGTTCTTAAGAACGAAAAGGGACAGGTGATTGCCAACCTACATTTAGACATGTCAAACATCGATTTTACCCATAATTTAGCAGGAATTTAAAAACGTCCCGACTAAATTAGGCTGCATTTGACAGCTGCGCCGCTTATTTTAAATATCATTCATTCAAAATAAAATTCATCTATCTCCCCATCCTTTTCGATTCCCATATGAATGAAAGAGATCAACAACTTAAATTTAGAGATTTTAGCGGCCACGGCAGAATTGAGTCCAATAACAATTTAAGTAGGTAGCTTTACAAAATATTCAAAAGTAGGTATATTTCAAAAATACAGTGCACATTTTAGAACTATCTAATCGTATTGTATTTGTGTCTGTATAGTTGTATTGTATTGTAGGTGCAACTGGATCTGACTGGTATCTTCATGCACGGCAAAATCCCAACGCTCAAGATCTCGCTGATCCAGATCTTCAGAGCCCACTTGTGGCAGAAAGTCCACGAGTCTATTGTCATGGACTTGTGTCAGGTAAACATTTACATTTTGTATTTTGCTTTGTATTTTTGGGTGGTCGACGAAATTAAGCGAACGGCTGGCAAGAAGTGGATTGAGGCAGCACAAGACGACAAAGATGGCATAGACTGAAGGAGGCCTATACCCATGAGGTTGCATAGGCTAAGAAGAAGAAATAAAAAGAAGATTTTGCTTTGTAAAATTTCCAAAAACTATAAAAATATTTTAATTTATGTAAAGCTCACAATTAGGATCAATAGGCAGCGTCGATGGCTAAGTGACTGGGGTCGTTGATTTGCATTCGGAAGTTCGTGGGTTCAAGCCAACGGCACGTACCAATGTGTTTTCGATTTTCGAATTCATATTTACGTTTATTCAACGCTCTTACGGTGAAGGAAAACATCGTGAAGAAACTTGCACACACTTGCGAAGGTTATTATTACGACTGTTCTCGGGTGTACTAAGCGCGAAAGCCTCAAACAAACATTAACTCAAAGGTTGTGTATGAAGTTGACCAACCCGCATTGTGCTAGCGTGGTTGACTAAGGCCTATTTACTCTGATCTCAGAGTAAGAGCTCCTACGATGAATCCTCAAGATAGACTGAAATTCACACGTCTGATAATAATGGACGTGTTTTAGCTAATATGAAGAAGATATTTTTCTTTTGTTAGTCAGAAGGTTAAGGAACAATATAGCATTATGTTTGTCATAAAACAATTTCGCCTTTTGGTATTTGAATGAATTATTCGTTTCCCAGGTGTTCGATCAAGAGCTGGACGCCCTGGAAATCGAGACAGTGCAGAAGGAAACCATCCACCCGCGCAAGTCCTACAAGATGAACTCTTCTTGCGCCGACATCCTTCTCTTCTCCGCTTACAAGTGGAACGTCTCCAGACCCTCGCTACTAGCTGACACCAAGTAGGTCCTTGATGAACGGACATTTAGCCTGCTTTTCCACCAGAGCTGTGCGAGGAAAAAATCCACCAATAGCCTATATCCAATAATTCCCTAGCCTAGTGATTACTGGGCTAGGGAAATGAAGTAATTCTATTGGTGGATTTTTTCCTCGCCCGCCGCTTAGCTACCTCGCACAGCTCTGGTGGAAAAGCAGCCTTATCAACTCGTATTTAATAATATGACAAAACACAATAGTCATTTAAATGTCTATGGAAGTTATTTATCATACTAATATTATAAAGAGGAAAGATTTGTAGTTTTGTGTGTGTGTGTGTGTGTGTGTGTGTGTGTGTGTGTGTGTGTGTGTGTGTTTGTAATGAATAAACTCAAAAACTACTGATCCGATTTCAAAAATGTTTACCTTTCAGCAACGTATAAATAAATGTAAATACTTCAGCAGACCTACTATGTAAGTAGCGACAGGCTCGAGAAGCTGTCAAACGTGACATAGTGACATTAGAGCCATAGTAGTTCTCTCAATATGTCGCGTTTGACAGCTTCTCGACCCTGTCGCTACTTACATAGTAGGCCTACTGCTAAGATACATAGGTGTTGAAGCAGTTAGTTTAATTTAATATTATTATTTGCAGAGATACAATGGACAACACTACGACACAAAAATACTGGCTGGACATTCAGCTGCGTTGGGGCGATTACGACTCGCACGACGTCGAGAGATACGCGCGAGCTAAGTTCCTCGACTACACCACAGATAACATGTCCATATACCCCTCACCCACCGGCCTGCTCATCGCCATCGATTTGGCATACAACTTGCATAGGTAAGGAACTTCTTGCATGACTTGTCTATCCTACACTCTTATTGGAGAAAATTTTAACATGGCGGGTTAAAATTTGGCGGGCTCCTAGCAGTTTCGTCAATGTTTCGTGCTACCAGGAGCTGTTCTTGAAATGAATATCGATCCCGATTTCAACCCAATGCAATACCAAAGTCAAGTTTAGACCTATACTCTTGAAAATCTGCTCGCCAAGAGTTGACAAATGTCCAATTTCATTTATGTGTAATGTAATATGAGACCAAGGTGGCGCTAGTGTGGCATTCGAGAGTACGAAACACTCGATCTCATAGTTGACGGATCCAATCGCCGTCAAAAGTAGCCCCTCAGGTCTCATTTTAAACTTACAAGGCCATGCTTATTCAATGAATCTGATCAAATTTGACGTTTAGATGCTACTATCTTCTGAAAAACGTTTGAGTAAATAGCTGGCTTTCTGTCCACCGAATACGCCCACGTTTCGTATTACGAAGATACCATATTTTACAGAGGAGATGCGAGCCGAGACAATTTTTATTAAGTAAAATTGTAATTTATGTTTGGAAACAATTATTTTCCTTTCGTAAATAAACTTCATCCGTTCCACAGTGCATACGGCAACTGGTTCCCGGGCTGCAAACCACTGATCCAGCAAGCAATGGCTAAGATTATGAAAGCGAATCCAGCGCTGTATGTGTTGCGAGAGCGCATCCGTAAAGCGCTGCAGCTCTACTCCAGCGAACCCACCGAGCCGTACTTGTCTTCGCAGAACTACGGAGAGCTCTTCTCTAACCAAATCATCTGGTGAGTGAGGTTTTATTCTACTCCTAGGAGCTAATGTGGCATTCTAAAGTTTAAGTGTCGCACAGTTCTGAATGCAGGAAATTTAGGTACTGTCGTGATCATTTAACTGTTCGTTCTTTCTTTTTCTTTCAATTTGTTAGTATGAAAAGAAGCAAAAACTTTTCTCATGTTTGACATTTACCCAGCTTACTTTCTAAATAAATATTATCGGAAGGCGTTAATCTGCCTCCATTAAAAGCCAAAACTTAAAATCAGAAATTATTATTTACCATAATACCATTATCGACCTCAAGAACAATAGAATTATACTGTGTTCTTTATTACTAAACCCACCTATTCCATTTAATATTCTATTCAAACTCACTAAAATTATCTACCAAAACAGCACTACATTAAATCAATACTCGTATCTACATTATTAAACTAAACGTATACTTGTTTCAGGTTCGTGGACGACACTAACGTATACCGAGTGACGATCCACAAGACGTTTGAAGGCAACCTGACGACGAAGCCAATCAACGGCGCCATCTTCATCTTCAACCCGCGCACCGGCCAGCTGTTCCTCAAGATCATCCACACCAGCGTGTGGGCCGGACAGAAGCGTCTCGGACAGGTATGTGGGACACGATAATCATGCTTCCCCCCAAACATGCAGTGCTATGACAAAAGTTTGTTGCACATTCAACTGTCAAAAAGTTCTGAGAAACCCGCCATCTTAGAGAATAAATATACATAGAGCACGCGCATCGCTGCGCTGCCTTTATGTCAAGCGTAAGCAAATTTTGGCAGATTTTGTATGGGCGGTGAAATCAATAACATTTTTCTTTTTGGATTTGTTCCTCGAGTCATGTTTGCAACTTATCTATCACTGCACATTTCAAAATGTTCTCCTATTAAATTTCTTATTTTTACCGGGAAAAATAATCAGCTCCGATAACAATCTGATACTAAACGAACGCCCTGAAGATATTTGGACTGTTCATATCCGTGCTTACGGTTCATACTCGATTAGGCGTACTCTATCCCTCCCAGAATTTTTTCTATTTATACTCTAAGCCCGCCATATTGAAATATCCTTCAATAGGATAAGAGGTGCAGATTGGGCGTGTTAGAGGGGCAGATTGCCTTAGTTATGGCACAGAAGAAAATAATAGTACTAACCCGTACAGAAAGGACACTCACCGCCCCGCGCTAAAATGAGTCCCCCGCCCGATATAGCGCCCCACGCATCGTACCCCGCAGGTGCCGCGGGACTCTAACTGGGGTGTTTACATAACATGTCAGTGTTTGACTTGTAGCTGTATTTAATTGTTATTCAAAAAGAAGTAGGTTGTAAAAACGCGTTCGTTGTATGGAGTGACCGACCAGTGGTTATAGGACTAATATTATAAATAAGAATGGTTTGATTGTTTGCATCGAATAGGCTCCGAAACTACTAGACCTATTTCAAAAATTCTTTCACTGTTGAGAAGCTATATTATGATCTCTGAGTAACATTTTATTTTTTCGTTATATAGTTGGCCAAATGGAAGACTGCCGAGGAAGTAGCGGCGTTGATTCGATCGCTGCCGGTCGAGGAGCAGCCCAAACAGATCATTGTCACCAGAAAGGGAATGTTGGATCCTCTTGAGGTGGGTTTTATATTACGAAAGGAGAGAATTGCCATAATTGCCACGCTTAGCAGGCAAAGCGAAGTGTTTGTTGATTGAACTAAATCGTTTAGTTATAAAAATATTTAAAACAACACGAAAATATTAAACACTTTTTTTAAATTATCACCTCTAATTTTTTACCACTGTGTAGTTTCTCTGGAAGAGATCTCTTATGGAGATAAGCTCGCCATTGTAAACTAGTTTAAAGAATCAAATCTATTAGGTAATTTGTACAGTAGCCAGCACATGTGGCTATGCATGTTGACCTTGAATGCGCCCGTATTCCGTAGCGGTAGGGGTGAATTTTGTAGTGCGAATGTCCAACCACATGTGCTGACTTCCCTTTCGGCTCATAAGGACCACTTCCCAAAAGGTCAACTTCCCAAACTGACAACATTTTTATTTTAATTTTTTTTAATTAAGTGTCAACTTCCCAAAATGAACATTTTCAGATTATTGTATAAAAATGTCATGGTCTAAGAAAACAAGGTCTAACCATTAGACCACGTGACTGACCTACGTCATTTCTACGTCATTTTGCCTATTTATCCTTGTCGAATGCGTGTAATGAACACAAGGATGAACAAAGCAAAATGACGTAGGCTTGTGTCAGTCACGTGATCTAACGGTTAGACCTTGTTTTCTTGGACCATGAAAAATATTTATTTTACGAACGTTTCTCTAGCTCTCATTTCTCTAGTTTTAATGACAGCCTTCTTTTAATAAATTTTTTTTGTGTAGATATGATATTACGCCATTTATTGGTCCATTTGTATTCAGGTGCACTTGCTGGACTTCCCCAACATCGTGATCAAGGGCTCAGAGCTCCAGCTGCCGTTCCAGGCGTGCCTCAAAGTGGAGAAGTTTGGAGACCTGATCCTCAAGGCCACCGAGCCACAGATGGTGCTCTTCAACCTGTACGATGACTGGCTCAAGACCATCTCCTCTTACACGGTAAGTTGTAATGTTTATAGTTGAGTATGTCAATACTCAATATAAAGTTTATGACGAAAAAAAAACAGCAAAGCTTAGCCTAGCATACCTTGTCTCGAACCACTGCACACAATATTATCCCTTAAAGTGGGCTAGCGGCAATTTTGCTGATAGTACATATTTTTAGCGAGGACGTACGAAATTAATAATAATAATAATAATAATAATAATAATCGTTTATTTCAGGAATACACCCATAAGAAAATATAAAAATACAAAAATACAAAATAAATGAAAGACCTTAATAATAAAGGCCTACCTCACATTTGCAGAAGTGTGCACGTCGGACCAGTGTCTTTTAAAAGGACCACAAGGGTCTTCATTAATAACATTTAAAATTTCGTTGGTTGAGATACTCAACCTGTCCCAACACGCGGCGATGCGGGCTCGGAGCACAGCGTAAAAATCTGGGATCCCGGCATCAGCAAACATGCTCTTAGCGCTGCAATATCTAGGGTGTTGCATAAGTATCCGAAAGGCATCATTGTACTGAACACGGAGTTTGTTGTAGGAACGCTTAGTGTATCTTACCCACATCTGACACGTATAAAAACATTGACAAAATGCTTTAAATAGGGTGCACTTCACGTCCCTCGAACATTTTCCGAATCTTCGTGCCAGCATATTGCAGCGCACCGAGAGTGCCCGACGTTCCCTCTCCAAGTCCGCATCATCGCTCAAGTCGTCCGTTAACACATGTCCGAGGTACTTGAAGCTCCTAACAACCTTCACAGGCGACCCATTCAAAAACACAGGCGGCACATTCTCCGGACCCTTCCCAGACCTGAAGACCATCATTTCTGTTTTAGCAACGTTGTATCTGAGGCCATGTCGCTTTGCAAAATTTTCGCAGATTTTAAGTAGCTTTCGTAAACCACTTACCGAGGGGCTGAGAAGCACCATGTCATCAGCATAGCTCAAATTGTTAACACACACGTTACCAATGTGGCAGCCAACCCCAGCGCCTCTCAACTCCTCGATAAGTTCGTTTACGTACAGGTTGAAAAGGTCCGGAGAAGTGAGGCCACCTTGACGTACGCCACACTCTAACCTATACTCGCTAGAGTATGCGTCGCCCCATCTTACACAATTAGATTGGTTCTCGTACCAAAATTTCAACAGACTAATGACTTTTAATGGCGTGCCTGCCCTGGCGAGCTTATCCCACAGTATGGAATAATTCACCAAGTCAAAAGCACGACTCAGGTCTAGGAAACATGCATATATGGAGGTATGTCTATTCACATAATAGGAGACCGCATATTTTAAACTTAGAATAGCCGAGTCCGTTGAAAGTCCGGCACGAAAACCAAACTGTGCATCGTCCAATTTCAAACTTCTCGCCAGCTCAGGTTGCAGCAGCCGTTCAAGCACCTTACCGACAACAGTGCCGAGTGATATTGGCCTGTAGTTTGACAGGCTTGACAGGTCACCGGTTCTGTTTTTAGCTATGGGCACTACTAAGGTTTTCATTAGGTTCTTTGGTAGGTAATCATATTTAATACACAAATTAAATATATCAGAGAGTACGCGATATACTTCTCCACTGCCATAGAGGATATGTTCCACGCTCAAACCATCGAATCCTGGGGACTTCCCTCTTTTCATGTTCTTTACAACCTTTGCTATTTGTTGAGGCGTAAAATTCAACCTCGTCACACTAGAAGTACTATCGGGATTAACGTTAGTAGGCGGTAACTGTGATGGAGCAGAGTCGAACATAACCTTCAACGGCATTGGATCTATCTTAAAGTGCTGTGCAAACATCTCAGCAATGCATACTGGATCTTGTGTGTCATTAACACACACAGGTAAAGTGCTTTTATGATCCAACTTTTTTGTCTCTTTCCAAAATTGGGTAAAATTTTTATTAGATCTATTTGAAGCTAAAATATTAATTTTTATACGTTCTTCATTTTGCTGACACCATTTTAATTTATTTTTAAATATTTTTCGACTATTGTACATATTATTATAAACGTCTCCAGAATTAGGTTTTCCGCACTCAATCCAATGTTTAAAGTAACCTCTCGCCTTTTCGTGGTATTCCTGAACGTAATAATTCCAACCGGTGACCTGTTTCTTTTTATTACGAGCACACTTCCGTGGACAACTATCTATAGCACCCTGCTGTAGAACTAAAATCATACTGTCGTACATATCATCAATTGTTTGTTTATGTTTCTCTAAGTTCTTACACAACAGACTATTCTTACTATCTAAGTTAAAAATATCACAGTAATTATCACAGTTATTAAAATTTTCATATGTTATATTCTTTAGGCTATTAAAACAATATTCCCCGTATTTATTAATTGCATCTATGTCTCGAACCTTCCACAATATCTCATTTAATTTATTAGTATCGGAAAAGTCAGTACTGCTTATTTTGTTTGTAATTAAATTCATATTCAACTTGAGAAATAGTGGGAAATGATCTGACCAGGTCACATCGTTATCCACACTTATCGAGACTATAGTGTTCATGCCTGCGGCTGTAGTGACACAATGGTCGAGCCACCGTCGTGTACCAGTTGCTTCACATACATATGTGAAGGTATCAGAATCCCTACCCAACAATTCGATGTCAGCACAAATTAATAGTTCTTCGTCACAAAAGTTAATTAGCTCCTGTTCAAACCGCGTATATTTTAATAAAAAAATATACTTGAAACACAAGAATTTTAATTATGAAGAAAATAATTTTTAACATAAAAATTTGACGACAAAAACCACAAATAATAGTTCCGAACTCCACGAGGACTCGATGAGCAAAAAGAGGGCGCACACCGGGCGCGCTGCCTTTTATACACAGCATGCCGACGTCACTGTCACGACAGGACTTGCGGTCATTTCTAGGCTTACAATATATAATATTGTATTTTAATGTATGGAATGTGTGATTTAGGCTTTCAGCCGTCTGATCCTGATCCTGCGAGCGCTGCACGTGAACACGGAGCGCACCAAGGTGCTGCTGAAGCCGGACAAGACCACGCTCACGGAGCCGCACCACATCTGGCCCACGCTCACAGACGACGACTGGATCAAGGTGGAGGTCCAGCTCAAAGACCTCATCCTGGCCGATTACGGCAAGAAAAACAAGTGAGTACTGAGCCGTCGGCTGTTACCAAGACCCACGCTCTATACCAAGACACGCAATAACCTGCTCTGGTTGCAACAATTTCCCTTTTAAAATTAGTTCCATAGAAATTCCGCAATATGGCGAGGTTGTTTATTCCTCTGGTCGGGCTTTACCAAATGCAAACGTTTTCTTCCTCTCCACAGCGTAAACGTAGCGTCACTCACCCAGTCGGAGATCCGCGACATAATCCTGGGCATGGAGATCTCGGCGCCGTCTGCGCAGCGGCAGCAGATCGCGGAGATCGAGAAACAGAGCAAGGAGCAGAGCCAGCTCACCGCCACCACCACCCGCACCGTCAACAAGCACGGAGACGAGATCATCACTTCCACCACCAGCAATTACGAGTCGCAGACTTTCAGGTACTATAACCACATAAGAAAATAATAATACTAACCCGAACAGAAAGGACACTCACCCCCTCACTTATCGATTACGCAATTAAAAGTAAAATAGAATAATAATAATACAGTGTCAACCAAATTACATAATATTATACTTTTCAAATTTCAAAATGATACGACAACTTATAAGTGGGTCAAATCTCGCGATTTATATCTCCCACTCGACTGACTTCAAAAAAAGGATGCTGCTTCCTTATCGAGTGGGTTTCGAGGTTAACCTACCTCACAAACCCTGGTGTCGGAATTGTATAAAAAGGATAATATAATTTTGATATCTCCCCTTGATTGTAGCTCGAAGACAGAGTGGCGCGTGCGAGCCATCTCGGCCACCAACCTTCATCTGCGCACCAACCACATCTACGTCAGTTCAGACGATATCAAAGAAAGCGGCTACACCTACATTTTACCCAAGAAC
Organism: Teleiodes luculella; assembly: GCA_948473455.1. Classification (NCBI taxonomy): domain Eukaryota; kingdom Metazoa; phylum Arthropoda; class Insecta; order Lepidoptera; family Gelechiidae; genus Teleiodes; species Teleiodes luculella. The sequence goes on from OX419590.1 coordinate 11,317,339, forward strand.
CTACTCAAGAAATTCGTCACTATCTCGGACTTGCGGGCACAGGTACGTTTATTAAATCTACTATATTGAAAATATCATGTTTTCGTGAAATATTTCAAAGCACATTTAGGATTAAGGCGCGCGAACTTAAGTCTTCAGACACTGCTATCTCATATTTTATCCTCAAGATTCTTTTAACAGCTCATCGGTTAAGAGCGCTGAGTTAAAAAAGATTAACTAATATAAATAATAACTCATTGATATGGGTTTTTTTAAATGACCTAATAATTTATTAAATCAAAAATACTATTTTCTTTTACCAGAGTTTCTGTTAATCTAGTGGTAGGGGCCTTCTTTCAAGCATGAGCGGGCTTCGGGAAGATTTTCAAAGTTTTGTGTAATCTACCCATTGAAAGCAGGTGCGATCAGCAGGTTTACTACCTAAGGCGCGACAAGCTCGAGAAGCTGTCAAACGCGATATAATTACAGAACTATTATGGCCCTCATGTCACTATGTCGCGTTTGACAGCTTCTCGAACTTGTTGCATCTTACGTAGGTAGTAAACCTACTGTGTTATAGGCTGCATGTAAACTCAGACACTGCCCCGCATGTCGCTCGTTTCCGCGTCTCTCTGTGAGTTCGCTCAGGTTCGCTCCTTTAAACAAGTTGTGTGGTTGCGTTTCAGATCGCGTGCTACCTATACGGCACGTCGCCGGCGGACAACCCGATGGTGCGCGAGGTGCACTGCGCAGTGCTGCCGCCGCAGTGGGGCACGCACCAGCAGGTGCATTTACCCAAGCAGCTGCCCAAGCACCCCGCCCTCGCGCACCTCATGCCCCTCGGCTGGATGCACACGCAGCCCAACGAGCTGCCGCAGCTGTCCCCACAGGTAACACACACACACACACACACACACACACACACACACACACACACACAACCACAATACACAACACACAAAACCATAACACACACAACCACAACACACACCACACACACAACCACACCACACACAAACACACCACACACACAACCACAACACACACCACACACACAAACACACCACACACACAACCACAACACACACCACACACACACAACCGCACACCACACACACACAACCACACCACACCACACACACAACCACACCACACACACAACCACACCACACACACAACCACACCACACACACAACCACAACACACACACAACCACACCACACACACAACCACACCACACACACAACCACACCACACACACAACCACAACACACACACAACCACACCACACACAAACCTGCAGACTAGGGTACTCTTCGTTGCCACGCTCAAAAAAAAAAGAATGAACAAAGACTTGATAAATGGAATACCAGCCCTTACCTTTAGTTTCAGAAATAATTGTAATATAACTTGTTTTGACCACAGGACATAACAACCCACGCAAAGATCATGGCCGAAAACCAAACTTGGGACGGCGAGAAGACCATCATAATCACGTGTTCATTCACCCCTGGATCTTGCTCCCTCACTGCCTACAAACTGACCCCTAGCGGGTACGAATGGGGCTCCCGAAACACCGACAGAGGAAACAACCCCAAGGGATATCTACCCAGCCACTACGAGAGAGTACAAATGCTGCTGTCTGATCGCTTCCTGGGATACTTCATGGTGCCGTCGCAGGGCAGTTGGAATTACAACTTTATGGGTAAGGAATACGAATCAACTGTCAACATGACTGTTCTGTATAAGCTTGATTTGAGTCGATATTACAAACTTCATCAGGTTTACGGAGACTACGGAAAGCTACTGAGCCGGGCCTCCAAAAGTCATTCCTAACTTCAATGTTCTTTGGCTTTTATTACAACCATAGAGGTAGATTACAACCACCATATTTAACGGGTTTTGATAGACTAATAATGTAATTTTCAATCCTTTATTGTTTCCACAAAATATATTGCCACCTAACCGATGGATGATGGGACTAGGTTGAAAAATTACTAAGCCTATTTGTTATTATTACTAGCTTTCTGCCCCGCGGCTTCGCCCGCGCTAACATTTTTTCCCGTGGGTATGAGGAATTTTCCCACGGTAAAAAGTAGCGTATGTGTTATTCTGATGTATAACATTATTTCCCGTTGGTATGAGGAATTTTTCCACGGTAAAACGTAGCCTATGTGTTATTCAGATGTAATAAGCTATATTATTGCAATATTTCATTAAAACCCATTCAGTAGTTTTTGCGTGAAAGAGTAACAAACATAAATCCATACTTACAAAGTTTCGCGTTTATGATATTAGTAGGATTACTTTAGTAGCTATGGCTAGTAATTATAATATTTTGTCCTGCACAGGTGTCCGTCACGACCCCAACATGAAATACGGCGTTCAGCTGGGCAACCCGCGTGAGTTCTACCACGAGGTGCATCGGCCTGCGCACTTCATGAACTTCGCAGCAATGGAGGACGCCTCAGCCGCCATGCTGGCTGCCGACCGCGAAGACTTGTTCGCATAAACAACTGCCAATACAATAATTCCTCAAATCCATAGTGTTACATTGCTTAGGAATAAGGGCAAGCAGTGATGAAAGAAGCGTTATTAATATTATTATAGCCTGACCTGATGATTCAATAGAACAAATTTTATAAGAGAGGTATCACGGTAGTCAGACAGAAGACGAAAGGGACCAAAGGGACGCAGTTATGCGCAAGAGTGAGCGCGGTGTATTTGCATCTCATTCTAACGCATAAATGCGTCCCTTTCGTCTTCTGTCTTGTCTCCCGTGAAATAGATGCCTGAGGGAAATTATTGCCAGAACATTGAAACATAAGAAAACATGTGGCGCCCCCACTACGTTCAAACGTACGTAACGCTCGAGAAGCTGTCAAACGCGACAGTGACATTGTGATGTTATTATGTCGCAATTGACACTTTCTCGAGCTTTTCACGCGTTACGTATTCAGCCTAAATATTTTTTATAAAATTAAAATTTGGATTTAGGATAAACGCCTTTTACACTAGCATGTTCTAGCTAAGAATTGAAATGTAATATTAAGCGATTTGTAAATAAGACTATTAAAGGATTTAATAAAGTAACGTAGTTTAATTTGCGAAAAAAATTGTCAGTCTACGCTTATTGACAGAACTACTATAGCTCTAATGTCATTGTCGCGTTTGACAGCTCGAGCCTGTCGCTTCTTTCTTACGTATAATAGGCCTACCAGAGGGGGGGAGACAAAGGGTTTTACGCGGGAATCTAAAATGGCGAGTTCATTGTTTCGTCCTTTTAATTTGTTTTTCATGGTAATTGTTATAATAATATGGTGGAATTAGTGCGATAATGTGCCGCTAACGAAGAACTATTCAATGAAAGTGTGGTTAGCTGTTTCTGGTTTGATACCCCGCGTTAAACTCCGATGTCATTGGGACCACCCTTGCATTTCAATGATCCTTTGAAAAGACAACACTACTGAAGACGTAGGATACAAGAGATGTTGACTAAAGACGAGAAAATGAAACTGAAGATATCCTATTATTACTAAAGACTAGGCTGTATGGGCTTTAAACCCTTTGCCTTTCTCATAAGTGAGAAAAAAAACAAAAAAGTGACGTCAACGGGTTTTTACGCGGGAATCGAGAGGAAATTGCAGGTTCATTGTTTCGTCCTTTTTAAAATTAGTTTTTCATGGTAATTGTGGTGTTAATATGGTGGAATTAGTGCGATAATGTGCTGTAAAGAAGAACTATTGGGTTGACTATAGTAGACTGCCGTACGAATTTGTTGGAAAGAAATATATTAGTAGTTAGCTGGGGCCTGTAAGATTATATAATTCTAAAATATTATCGTGCAGAAACTTGTAGTTTTTTAGACCGTATTTAAGCCCCAAAAATAGGTTCCGAAGGCTAAGGCGGGAACGAAGCGAGCGCAGCGAGCGTAGAGCCCGCCTTAGCCTTCGGGGTGTTCGTTCTTTTTTTTTTGCCACCCAGAAAGATCTCAGGGGGGGAGTAGTATGGTGGGGCCCCTAAAAAACTACAAGTTTCCGCACGATAATATTTTAGAATTATAATCTTACAGCCCCCAGCTAACTACCAATATATTTCTTTCCAACAAATTCGTACGGCAGTCTACTATAGAAACCCCGAACTATTCTGTACTGGATAGTGGGTGCTTGACACAAACCCCCGGAGTACCCAATGCGTACACGAAATAATAAAACGGTTGGTTCTCGAAACAGACAGTATAATTTATTCGGTCGGTAAAATCGGTACAAAAAGTGGACTGTAATAACTAGTTCGATCACGGTGGAACAACACTATTGACAAAAATCGATAGTAACGGTACAACACTACGGTCGGTAAGAAATTACTACAATATGGGTACAGCACTACGGCACCGTATACCGTAGTGTAACTCCATACAAAAGTGTCATTTTGGCGCGCTTCGAAATCTCAGGGTACTTCGGGCTGCAACAGCCAGGGTTGTGGCACTCTCTTGAACGGACGTAAAATCAAAATTTAAATATTTTTTTGCGTGATTTAGAGAAACAAATAATAAAAGCAATGGCAAATAACATGAGATATTGTTCCGTGTATGGATGTTTAAATTAATCAAGAAATCAATATTTTTTTAAATTACCAAGTGTGTCAGTCTATTATTATTAAGATTATTCTTTACAATTTTTATATTCGTGTTTTGAGGTTTTTTTAAACGTAGTAACTGGTAAATAAGAATGTTCCTACCTACTTCTCTTGTAGTACAGGAAGTTTGAGCTATTATTATTTAAAGTAATCGGACTCAGTAGGTATATATTTCTCTTCTATAAAGCACGGGGGATTGAAACATAGTCTCTTTCAATGCTGTTATTTTCATAGTAAATCGTTTTAATAAAGCCCAACCTAAGAAATAAAAACCTCGCCATATTTCGGAATTTTAATGGAACTAATTTTATAAGAGAAATTGTTGCCATAGTCGTAAAAATATAAATGTGACGCCCCCAGAACGGGTTTTTTATTTATTTGGCCAGGCTTTACTATAAACTTTAAAGTAATTATATTTGCAAACTTAACAAGTGGTCAAGAAAACAAGCAGTGTTCAACCCTACAGCATGTCATTCATTCATTCGTTCAATCCCAGAAAACCGCGAAGTTATCCTACTGTAATGTACGTAGTACATACTATATTTATACTGTGACTACGGTGACAGGTTAGAATAACGCGGCACTTTCAAAACGGTAAGTATTCGATTGCACACGGCTCACTATTATCACTAACACTATTGCACTGTACTCGCGGTTAATTATTGTAGTCGGTTGTTTCTTCTCTTCAGTTTCGATCGCTCCGATTAGCTCGGCTGAACTGACTGAACTGACTTTTGGAACTGACTTGGTTGTCCGGGATGCGGCCGGTTTAAATACTAATTCCCGCGGAAACTTCCAGACCGCCATTCATTCTCGAAGTCTGATGACAGTTCTGGACGATATATCGATCCCTTTCGCACAGTCGTCTCGTCTACTTCCGGAACGTTCGCTATTCATCAGTTCATCACGGCGTATGTCGCTCATAGTCGATCGGTCTCTATTTCCGGAAAGTTCGCCATTCATGTTCATATGTCCTTCCTTGTCACATAGTCTGTCGGTCTCTCTCTAGCTTCCGGAGAGTTTTGCTTGACGTCTCGAACGATTGGCTGTCATCGAACTTTCTTGACGTTTCTACCAATAGCGTGATCGATGGGTTGCCAACAATCAGCGGTTGCGACGTTCGGATACATTTACGGTGTTCAATCGGTCGGTTTTACTGCGATGTCCGTGTTCGGATACATTTCTGTGTTTCGTCGCGAACATATTCAATGAAAGTGAGAAATGATGAGTGGTTAGCTGTTTCTGGTTTGATACCCCGCGTTAAACTTCAGTAAGAACCACCCTTGCATTTCAATGATCCCGTAACAAGAAATGAAACTACTGAAGACGTTTAACATGGATCCAAGAAATGACTAAAGACGAAGAAATGAAACTTAAGAAATAATGACTGAAAATGAAGACATTAAACTTGGATAATGCAAGAAACTACTAAAGACTAGGCTGTATGGGCTTAGATCCCTTTGCCTTTCCCATAAAGGAGAAAGAAACTAAAAAAAAAAGTGACGTCAACGTCAAGTCGTCAAGAGTTTTACGCGGGAATCGAGAGGAAATGGCGGGTTCATTGTTTCGTCCTTTTTAAAAATAGTTTTTCATGGTAATAATAATTGTGGTGTTAATATGGTGGAATTAGTGCGATAATGTGCCGTTAAAGAAGAACTATTCAATGAAAGTGAGAAATAATGAGTGGTTAGCTGTTTCTGGTTTGAAACCCCGCGTTAAACTTCAGTATCATTGGAATGTAAGAACCACCCTTGCATTCCAATGATCCCGTAACAAGAAATGAAACTACTGAAGAAGTTTAACATAGATGCAAGAAATGACTAAAGATGACGAAATGAAACTGAAGAAATAATGACTGAAGATGAAGACATTAAACTTGGATAATGCAAGAAACTACTAAAGACTAGGCTGTATGGGCTTAGATCCCTTTGCCTTTCCCATAAGGGAGAAAGAAACTAAAAAAAAAAAAAAAAACAAGTCGTCAATCAAATCCGTAGAGAGAGAAAGGAATAGAGGAGCTAGTAGCGTATACGGTGTGAGAGAAAAAATGTCTTATACATACATTGCAGTTATATATATTTGAAATTAGTATTTTCACGTACAAATTCTTACCCCATTTATGGGTAAAACTGCCTTCTCCAAAATGGGGTAAATTTTTTACACTCAAGTTCAAGCTTATGATCCAAAAGAACAATAGGTAAGCGAGCTATCACACTGGCGACAAAGACAAAGTCGTGCAAAAACGAAAAGGGACGCAGTTATGCGCAAGAGCGAGCGCGATGTATTTGTATCTCATTCTAACGCATAACTGCGTCCTGTTTTGCGTGTTTTTGCACGACTTTGTCTTTGTCGCCAGTGTGATAGCTCGCTAAAATTAGAAAAGTCCGATCAGAGTACTAAGTAATTTAATAAGTAATTCGATCTAAAGTATAATTCATGGAGGTAACTCAATGAAACAATTTTTTAGATTAAGTTTCATCAAAATCGGTTCAGTAGTTCTATGATTAAGGATATTTTAGATTTCAGGCATTTATTTACACCTTAGGTTACGTTATTAAAGTTTTATGGTAAGGATTCCAATTTTTTTCTGTAAATGAAATAATTATAGCCTATGTAATGTTACCCGGGGATAGTGTAGCTTCCCAATGTAATAGTTAAAGATTTTTTAAAATTGGTTCAGTGCTTTCGAAGCATATAAAAATAATAATAACCTTTTTATTTCCAAACTAAATAATAAATAAAATTAACATTGTGTGGTTAGTTATACTTTTTAATCTTAATCTATTACTAAGTATTATAATTATATCTATTATTCTAGTTCGGATTCCATTCGGGTAAAAGTCTCTTCAAACTCATTCCATTCCTCTCTATTTTTGCTTTCTTTGTCCAGTTTTAACCAGCTACTTTCATATGTCATCTCTCCATCGCTTTCTTGGTCTTCCATTGTTCCATTTTCCTGGGGGGTCTGTCCATTCTGTTGTATTCAGTGCCCATCTTGAGTCGGAGTACCGAGCGACATGTCCTGCCCATTGCCATTTCATCTTCAAAGCAAATTTCAAAGCCTATTCAATCAATGCAAATAAACAAACAATCAAACCTTTCCTCTTTATAATAATAATATTAGTATAGATAAACGATACTTTACACTCACATTAATCAAGAACAGTCAAACAAAATATTGATTACTTCCCGAAAATACAATGGATGGAAGTTTACCCAGTTTGAGATGGCATCACTGAGGGTGTGATAACTCGGCCATATTGTATACGCCTTTCTTAAACCTCGACTTGACTGACTTTTCGCACCTACTGAATAAGGGCGTATTACCATAACCTAAACAATTACTTTAAAATTCGAATTTCAAATATTTTCGTGCTGGTAGGTACTTCAGTGTTTTCACTCGGAAATAAATGCACTGGTATGTTTTTAAAGATGTATAAAGTTTAATGCTGGATAATAATCTTACTTACGAGTGAAAACTGATACCAAGTTCTTTTCGTTCACTTCGGCTTTTACAGCCTAAAACACAGTAGCTCACCATATTAGCGTGTTTATCAGTTATGGATTACACATTCCAATCACAAATATTAGTCTTCTTTGATCAATTTATGGCAGAAATATCATAAAACTTCATAACTGAACTGTTTGTCTGCCATCAAACAACATTGATGGCAGACAAAAAAAAGTGATACGGAGACAAAGACAAAATAATTTATTTTTATCACTTTCATTTTTAGGGAGCTTCAATCTATCTATCCTGTTTACTCTTTGGTATTATTATTCCATCAGCTCCTCCATTCCGATACTGGCTCCATGATCAAATCAAAATAGGTTTTACGCGGGAATCGAGAAGAAATGGCGGGTTCATTGTTTCGTCTTTTTTAAAATTAGTTTTTCATGGTAATTGTGGTGTTAATATGGTGGAATTAGTGCGATAATGTGCCGTTAAAGAAGAGCTATTCAATGAAAGTGAGAAATAATGAGTGGTTAGCTGTTTCTGGTTTGATACCCCGCGTTAAACTTCAGTATCATTGGAATGTAAGAACCACCCTTTCATTTCAATGATCCCGTAACAAGAAATGAAACTACTGAAGACGTTCAACATTGATGCAAGAAATGACTAAAGACGACGAAATGAAACTGAATGAAGATGAAGACATTAAACTTGGATAATGCAAGAAACTACTAAAGACTAGGCTGTATGGGCTTAGATCCCTTTGCCTTTCCCATAAAGGGAGAAAGAAACTAAAAAAAAAAAAAATCAAATCAAAATAGACGAAACAAAATTAATTTGGTTCATCAAATCAAGATTACTGTACGAACGATAGGTAATTTTTAAATTTTCATTCTATCTTTCATAACCATGGGTGACCACGATGATCTTGAAGACAGCCAGTTTCCTGACAACGACGAATTTGTGCCGTACGTAACCGCCGGCAATCTCGCACAAAGAAATGGCGCGAAAGTTACGCTTTGGGGAAAAGTTACTAAAGTTTCCGAGAGTGAAGGCTTTTATGTGAAAACTGTTGATGATCAAGAAGTACTCATAAGACTCCGTCGACCTCTGACTGAAGCTCTGGAAGGTTGGTACGAGATCTATGGAGTGTCACAAGGAAAGAGTGTTCTTTGTGACAGTTACATTTCCTTCTCCGAAGAAATGGCAAAGGATATTGATACCGAAGGTCATAAAAGCTTGGCAAAGCTGTTGGTGGCTTTGGACGACCCCTGGAATCTTGGAGAAGAGAGTACAAATGGAATAAACGGAGTTGTCCCTATGGAATAGCCATTTGTTGTTTTGAGGTTAAGTTTAGGGTTATTTATAAGCATACTCTTAGGCACACTGTAATTATTATTATACTAATACAAAATTATTTTTGCAATTATGAACATTAGTTTCATTATATAGATTTATTCACCAATACACAATTAAAAACACTTATTGTAATTTGTTTGTTTAGCTATCCTAAATAGTTTTCATTGATTACCTACATACTGAAGACATTGTTGATTTGATGCAATTTCCTTTGTTACCTTAGTACAATCTTTATTATTAGCTTACTAAATTATTTTTATGCTTAATTACCTATGACTATTAAATACTTCCACTTTACTTCAAATATTTGGCAAACACACAACCACACAATTAATCACTAAATCACATTTACATAAAGCATTGGACTCTTGGATAAGACTTCAAGCAGTTTTCTTTGTTCTTCTGCTCTAGGATCTTCATTCTCTTCTGATGCAGTACAGCATTACTCAGAGCTCCTTCGATGCAAGTTAATGGGCGGTTCCTTTAAAACAACAAGATGAGAATTGATTGAAAATAGACCTACATCACCTTAAAATATGAAGTCTGGAAACAAAATTTAAAATTAGTATATAAGATATAAAAAGTACAAGTATGTCAAATATTTTGATGGTCAAATGTTAAAATTTTATGAATCTGAACGTGGATGTTCTACAGGAAAAAACATTTCATTTGTCTTCAACATTAGTTGCTATTGCTTTTCGGACCATGTTAATTAAGTTAGACCCTTGTCAGTCTTACCTCTAACCTGACATAAAATATGCAAACAAAGTCAAACACATAATTATTAAAAAAAAATTATAACATGTTTGAGACATTCAAATACTAAAATAATAAAAATAAAATGCTAAAAACAACAGCACTAGCTAATTCAAAGATCTTAGTTTGAATAACAATTTATAATTCTAAATTGCATACTTACAAGACTTTTCCAGTCGCATCAATCTTCTGGACTTCAGACTGCAGTTTCACACTGAGTGGTCTATCCTTGCCTCCCCTTAATGCCAGTTCAGTCAAGTACCTCTTGATGTAATGCTTCAACTGGGCATTCTCTTTTTGAAGCTTAGATCTCTCTGCTTTCAAGCAAATTGACTGGATCTTAGCTTGATTCAGTTTTAGCAAAAACTTGTCCATTTTTGCATACTCTTTGCATTCTTCCTGTAATTTTATAGAAAGTTGGCAAAGCTTTGTGCCTAAATTAGTTTTTTTGTAACTTAATTTCGAATTATATCATCTCATGTTAATATTGGTTACGTTAATAGCTAATATACGTCCCAATCGGAAGCTCGAGTCTACCCTGTAATCAGGGTGAATAAGCCTTAGTGTGCGCTGGTTTCCTCACGATATTTTCCTTCACCGTAGAGCGTCGAATATAATAAAGGAATCGAAAATCGAAAAATAAAATAATAGAAAAACTGTTAGACGATCGCCACCTTTCTTTGCGACAGTTCCAGGTTCGAATCCCTGTAGGCTGGTGTACCTACTTACAGCACTCGTGTCTTTCAAGTTACAAATAACAACTTAATAAAAGAAATATTATGGACCTGCATCTCCACACCCAAGTGTTCATACTTGTTTATTTCTTCTCCAATATCAATACTCAGGTCCAGGTTCCTGAACGCCGCTATATCTTTTTCAGTTTCGTATTTGCTACAGATCTCGAAAAGTTGTACGCACTTTTGCAGCTTAGACTTGTATTTTTCTAGACGCTGAAAAAAATACCCCTTTCATCAGTATCGTCGTCAATAGGTCATATAGGTATGTCCCCATTGAGGGGCTCGAGCCTACCCTGAAATCAGGGTGAATAAGACTTAGTCGACCATGTTGACCCAGTGGTCAATTTCATTTCACCCCATCTTTGAATTATTTCGCAGGTGTGCCAAGTTTACTCACTGTGGTGTTTTCCTTTACTGTAAGAGCCATTATGTTAAAAAAAAACTATCAGCTAGTTTCAACTCTTCACCCCCAAAATACTTACAAAGTCACGACTCTATCTATGAGATGAGATCATTAGGTTCCTCTGCAAGCGAAAAGATTGCAAGAAATTGGATTCGAGACAAAAACATACTTGAATAGTATCCTGGCTGCAGTTGACCATAACTTCGAGCATAGTGTCGCTTCTTATGCTCTCGTTCTTCGCTTCCTTCTTCATCTGCCAATGGCGCTTAGACAGGTCTTCCTTATGGCTGTTCATACGGTGGAGCTTGTGGGCATTCGAGCTGGTCGTGTTGATCCACTCTCTTTGGAGATTTAGAAGAATTTCCTAAGAAAAAATGTAAATGTCCAATAATTTTTAATACTTTAAACCTCCTAATCTAAAGTTTAAGCAGGGTTGTAGTTGTAGGTATGTAGGTTAGGTAAGGTAATCAAATTTCAACCTTTAATTATAAATTGAGGAGATTTAAAATAAGTAGGTACCTAGGTGTACCTACCTAATAATGTAAGTAGTAGATAAGTAGGGTCAGGGTCTGGCTTGTGGGGCGATTAGGCCGCTGAGTTTCGGACGCGGCGGCCGAATCGCCACGTTCATTATTTTTAACATTTTTGACGGGTGTTTCGGCCGCAGCCTTAATTTGAAGCAAAGTAACATCAGCAGTATTACTGAAAAATACTTATTTTGTAGAACTCGGCGGCCGAATCACCCGTCAAAAATGCTAAAAATAATGAACGTGGCGATTCGGTCGCCGCGTCCGAAACTCAGCGGCCGAATCACCCCACAAGCCCAGGGTCTGTAAGGTCCGTCGTCCACTTTTCACGGGACCTTCAGCCTTAACGAAAGAACCATACCTACCTAACTATACCTATAATATGTAGGTATATTTCAAAAGGTGATATGTATGTTGCGACAGATGAAATCCATAGTGGCATAGTGGTATGGTAATGCATTAAAGTATTGGTTATATACTTATAATATAAACGAAGAATATGAAATGATAAAATGATTTAATTACTACCAAATTACGACATACCGAAGCTTGTTGAATCTGTACTTCGTTCCGAGCTATGTCTCTTTGGTAAAATTCGTCTTTCTCCCGCAAGGTGTTGTAGTGCCCTAGGATAGGTTTGTGCTGTTCCAAGAAGGACGTGTAGACTTCACGGAGCTGGTCCCAGTAGTACTCTATCTCCAGCTGTTTCGGTTTGCAGAATTCGCGTAATCCTTCTTCGTGCTGGAAGTCAAGATCTTATTTTTGAAACTGGCTGACGCGATTTTCATACACCATGAAATTCTCATGGTTTTGCTCACACAGCACTCAACACGAGCAAAAAAAAGGCAAAAAAAGATTCGCAACAGTTTTATTTTTCCCCTTTTCATTGGTACAGGAGTCAGGATATAATGTCAGTTTGTATGAAAAGCGGAAAAATTAAGTTGGCGCGATATTATTTTTCTTTGCGAAAATTTATAAAAAAATAATAATTTCACAGTTATAAGAATGATGCAAGGAAATGATGATAAGTACATGGAATGATGTCTTGTGTGGTATTGATATCTACTTATATGTACAAATGACAGCGCCAGTGGCGCAGTGGCTGGGGCTGTTGACTTCCATTCTGAAGCGTGGGTTCAATCCTCAGCGCGACAGTGGTCAAGTATTAGTTATTTACAATACAAATTACAAACTGTTTTTTAATTTTATCCGTATCCGTATTTTTGAACACGTCGTCGCTTCGTCATGGAGCCGTTTCCAACCAAACGTCGGTTATCTATCATTCGTTATCGCGCTATTATTTTCTACAACTTTCGCTGGCTTATCGTGTGAGTTTCGAGGTTAACCTACCTCACAAACCCTGGTGTCAGAATTACTGTCCGCTTTATTTTATGTCTGCTAAGCAGTGGGAAGAGGAACTGGACGAAAATTACAAACGTGTTTATTTCAAATTTTATGCCTGAGCTAAACAGCTCGGCATGAAATAAACAATGAGGTAAAAGTTCTACGTTGAAGATTTATTAACGGAACAACGGAACGAGTCTGCTAGCGATGAAGCTTACAATATTTTTTGAACATAAAATAAAATAGAATTTGGTATTTTGACATCTTTGAAAATAACGATAAATATAGTAAAAAAATTGAGTCTTTGTATCATCAAGCTATAAAAAGACCATATTAAGTACCTACCTAGGTACTTATTTTAAAAGGTCACAAGTTAGACCATTATTAAACTAACAATAACGCCATCAAAACATAACAACTTCATCATAGTAAGACAGGAAAATGCGGCAATTTTGCATTGGCCACGCCGGGTTTCCTGTGATTAGCACTGGGCACGAGCTTCCTGACGCCCCGTGTTGACTGTCACGGTGTGATGTGACAGCCGTGACAGAATCATGATGATGTCCCATTGTGCAAACTGAGCCAGCTGTGGAATTGACGGCCCCGTAGTAGCCTAGTTGGTAGTAGTCTGCCTTCAAAGCACAGGGTCGCGGGTTCGAATCCCGCCCAATTTTGCTTTTGCATAAAAAGACGAATTCTCTACTGAGCAATCCAAACTGTTACTCTAAGACTCTAAGTAAATACAGACTAGTTGTACTTTGTCTACTGCTGCTAGAGTTAAAAAAGTCCTAAAATTTTAAGTAATAGTTTTGATCGGTGCTGTATGTAACGAATATGAACAAAATGCCTCCGATTGTTCTTCCAAACGAATACAAAGTTTGAAGGTTTAATAAACCTACACTTTAGCACGGATGACAAAACAAACAGTCTACTCCTTCAAAATTAACTCTATGAATATTATATAACTTTTTCAAACAGTAAAATGACCAATAATAGTATTTAATTACCTACAATTTTTAACGTGAAGTTACCAGACTTAGGTACTATTATTTTGAATAGGATAGGTACACAAAAAATCGCACACGCATGTACATATCGCATTATACTTCGTCAATTCGTCATGAGTCATCATCATCAGATCATCACACATGACCTGAACGCTATTCAGTTATACGTCCAACCAGAAGAGGCAGTCAGGCGTAAACCCTACTTATATGGGCCTGAAGCACTACCGTCACGCTCATTGCGATGGGCGATGCCAGTCAGAAAATGTGCTACAAAAAATACCACGTGCTTTTGTTATTTTCTTTGATGGTAAATTGCGAAGTGAGTAATAACCTTTCCTTACGTATATCTACTCTTTATTTAAATTTAAATATGTATCAAAATTTGTTTTGCTTAGGCACTAAACTGTCGCTCTGATGGAGGCCCAAAAGAAGACGAGCTGAAGACTATATACAGAAATTGTCTCAAAAAACAGGATGGGAAGAATTCCAGTCAATCACGTGGTCACTCCGATGACGACTGGAAAGATTCTAAGGGACACAGCCAAAGATCACCTTGGGATAGAGATGGGTTCGGTAAAGATGATAGGATAAGAGAAGATAAAAGCAGTAGAGATGATGGGATGTACCGAGACGGTATGTTTGGAGATGACAGAAGCACGTCTTACGATAGAAGGGGTAGCAATTACGATAGATCTGGTACTGGAAGTTCTGGTTATGATAGAACTGGTACCGGAAGTGGTTATGAAAGAACAGGATCTGGTAACAACTATGACAGATCAAGCTATAATAGAATGGGGAGTAGTTCGGACAGGATGGGTGGCAGTTATGATGGCATGGTTAATACAGATGATAGAACATCTAGGTATGATGAAATGGGCAATAGAAATGCAATGATGGGGAACCGCAATAACGGAAATGGAAGAAGTCAAATAAATGGACGAGACGATTTTATGACGAATGAGGAATACGGAGACGTAAGTTATTACCAATAACGAATTACAGTTGCTTAGGAAGTTGTTTTACACTAAGTAGGTATAAGGCTTACAATAAAATGTTTTAGGGCATGTCTCCATACACTAGCTACAGGTCTACCACCCAAGCCAGTCGAAGATACAAAAGAGAAAAAAGAATTGGAACTAACTCAGGTCAGCGGAGTCAATATAATCCGAACACTTCTAATAGGCCCAGTTATGACGACTATAAGAATGACGACAGGAATTCTAGCAGTAATTCCAGCAAGAGAGGAGACAACAAGGCTTGTGCAATGCACTGCTTTTTGGAAAATATGGAAATGGTAGGTTGGTAACGCCATAATTTTTTGAAGATTTATTTTACGTTTTTACAGCTTAAATTAATCTTTAAATTAATTTTAATTGCAGACAGGCGATAACGGTATGCCTGATCGGTACTTAGTTACACATGCTATAACGAAGGATGTTAAAAACGAAGATTTGAGGGACTTTCTGCAAGA
This sequence comes from Teleiodes luculella, assembly GCA_948473455.1. Classification (NCBI taxonomy): domain Eukaryota; kingdom Metazoa; phylum Arthropoda; class Insecta; order Lepidoptera; family Gelechiidae; genus Teleiodes; species Teleiodes luculella. The sequence continues at coordinate 11,333,011 of OX419590.1, forward strand.
ATCTATTGAGGAGTGTTTTCAAATTCTTGATAATGGTAAATAATTTTTCCTACTGTCCCATTGCTGAGCAAAGGCCTTGCACCTTTCTCGTTCTTGTACCAGTCTTCAATATTATAATCACTAATATTATAATCGTAAAATTAATTATTAGTAAATGCAATGTAACTAATGGGATAACAATTTATTTCTAGAAAACACTGAAGATAAGTGCGAATTTTCGAAGAACTTATTGATGTGCTTGTCAGAGAAGGGACGCGCCAACTGTGATGACTGGAAGGATGATATTCAATTTTAGTGTAATTGTGTGCAAAACATATTTGTAAACATAATTTAAATATTATAAAATATAATAATAATGTATATGATTTATACATTTTATGAATCTTACTTAAAAAAAGACCAACCTCAAGTCTTGCATCGTTTCTCTCTGTAGCTATTTCGACTCCCGTTGTTTTCATGTGATTCTGGAATTGCTTATCTTGGATGTAAATGATCAGCTTCAACTTAAACTCGGCCTTTTCCTGCTTGTCAGTTATTTCTGCCTCGTCTTTGTCCCAATTTTCTAGGAAATTATTCTTCTGCAGTTCGTACTGAGCGGCCAACTTATCAAGACGTTGGGTGCCTACATCTGGAACCAAATTAATGTTAAATAGGAGCAGGCAGGTTAGATATTTTTTCAGTGTGATATTTATTTTACAATATAAGTTAATTAGTCTATATTTATTCTTTTTTTATTTTTGCGTTTTTAAAAACAAATTCGTATTGTCCTGAAACCGTCTTTGGCACTCACCAAAATTTCATTAACAAAATGCGATATTAATTAAGGAACGCATAGAGAGAAAATACAAACATTGTTTTTTACAATGAAAAAGTACCTAGGTACTTAATAAAATAGTTAGTTATTGGCCCTTACTGAGGAAATAGCTAAGAGTTTCCGTATGAGCTTGAAAAGCTCGGCGATGCTGTTCATCGGCTTCTTCCAGATGCTTCACCAACGACTCAATTTGACGGTTCTTGCGATCTACCATAAAGTCGAAGTTGGCTTGAAGGCCCTAAAAAGTAACTGTAGGTATTATTAACGCCGCGAGATATCGGCATTAGAATATTGCCATCCCATGTCTTTCCTTTGGGTGTCGAAAAAGGCGACTAGAAGAGCTTAGATGCACTACAAAACACAAAGGTTTTGAGTCAAACGCAAAGTTAGTTTAAGTTTGGGCTCCTTGTGAGTTTATAAAACTTTACTCTCCCGTTAGGGAAAAAAGCGTGCCTTTTTTAGTACGAACACCAATTTCAGAATCAGAATCTTCTAAGTAATATAAGTAATTTTCGTTCCCGAGTTCAAAGTGTTTTCACGGCTTAATCCCAAAAATCGTCGATTTCTAAATTATGAAGGTCTTTTACAACCGTAACCATAAACCAAGCAACTGGTCAAATAAATAAATTAAACTTAAGTGTGGTGGTGATGGATGATGTTTACATTGATTTTTATAAAAATGTGTTACGTTGCTTACTTTGATGTCCTGACTGAGCTGCTTGCATTTAATCTTACGCAGGATATAACGCCATCCCTGGTTGAGTTTCGCCGTGTTCGTCCGACTGAATGTCGCCTCTTTTTCTAATTTGTTCTGAAAGGAAAAGGTTATCAACGTCCAAAAATGCCAATATTTACTAAACATGTATATGTTGAAGTTTTGGTTACAAATATGACTGTAACGATTTCATCTAACGTAAAAAGAAATTCTTTAGCATACCGCCCACACACGTAGGTATTATCTATCTCACAAACCCTAGTGTCATGATTATTGAGCTTTTACTAAGACTTCTGACATGGCTCGTATAGTATACGACTACATCAGTAGACCAACGGCTTTACGTGCCTTCCGAAGCATGAAATTAATTTTCTTTTCGGACAATCGTACTATGATTCAGCCTGCAATGTAGAACATTGACCAAATTGGGGAAAGTCTCACAAGATGAAAATTTGTAGAGGACTCCACGCCACCCGGAACCCCGATCGTAGCTGTTATAACATGTAACAATAATAATATAGAAAGCCAGGACACACGGTACCTTCTATCTTTGCCTTTATTGAGTCTACATTATTTTCTTTTGTTTTAAATATATTACCCTCAGCTCTTCTTTTGGCTGGCCACAGTTTCAGTAAACAGGGCTCTACTTTACTTTAAGCACCCGTTTTTATTTTCTTTTTTTTACATTCTGTTTGTTTTCATGTTTCTTTTGAGTAAATAAATTATTATAATTGATTCACAGAATACCAAATAGTAGATTGAGTCTTCATTACGGAAGCTATGCCTACACCAACGACGTCTTGGCCAAGACGTATTTAAGTAAAATGTTGTTCATACCTTAATGAACCTGGAAATGAGCTCTCTCTTCCTTCTCCTAGCCTCCTCCTCCATGTCAGCTCTGTGTTGGAGGTACCGCGCCCTCTCCTCGTCTGACATCCGCGCCAATTTGTTCACCTTGCCTTTCTTCCCCATCTTGATTGCAACTAGCTACAACTGCTACAAGCCCATAAATGTTTATTTTTTCATTTATTACAAGGCACAGATCAAAAATATGTTCAAGTTGGATAGTGGATAAAAACATATTTTGTCACATCGTTTGCTAATTTTCAACAAATGTTGGTACCTATTCAACTTTTTTTTTTGTTGAAAAGTACTAAAAGTTCGTCAGTCTTATGACTATCTAAAATTAATATTTTAGAAATCGCTTTCATTTAATAAAAAAAAAGCCTTAGGTTTAAATAACTTTTAAGGTACCTACAGGTATAAATTGCAGATCTATTCAATTAAAATGTGGATATTATAGATAAAGATATAGGTAGGTATTTCAAAACGTTAATCTTGTATAATATTTATCGTCTATACACTCACATATAGGTACTTTATTTGAAATAGAAAATTTCCTTCACTGTAGATAATTACTATAATTTAATGTCTACGACTGTATTGATCCAACGAAGTAATTATCACGTTTCGAAGCAACTGGTTGTTCGTGTTGAAGTAAGATAATCCAATTAAAGCAATGTTTATGATATTCATTTATTTATTCTATAGAAACTTCCATTATGGGATATTTTTCACACTGTCGACTAGGCAAATTTTCAAATTTTACATTTCTAGGTCAATTAATACCTACATCAAAACTTTCACCAGTAATTGCTAGCTATGTCATCATCTTATCAATAATTTTCAAGTAAGTTTGTTAAAAAGCGAACACCTTACATACCTACAAAATTAGTGAAATTAAACAGTTAAATTAATAAATAAAAAAAACAAAAATGAAGCGAAAATGTATTTCTTTCTAAAGCAACGTTGTTTACGTTTCCTTGGAAACAAGTACCTACACTCTCCCGTTGCCATAGCGAAAATTGCGTGTACGTCAAACGAAGTCGATAATATTATTATCCCGAGTTTTGTTATGTTTGCTTTCGTATACTATCAAACTCATCGTTATTTAAAAATAAGTTGTCCCAGAAAATATGATGAATATTCAAAGTGCCGATCACTTGGTCACCATAGTACCTATTGTTTGGTGATAGGTCTGTAAAGGGCGTTTAGACTTTTTGGACCATGGATGTAGGCTCGTCCTCACAGGGGACTTTACAGTCCTCTGGCGAGGACAGTTCTAAGAGTACAGCCAGCAAGAGGTCTGGTGGCAAAGCTCAAGAAGAAAAGGAACGAGACCTGACAAAAGAAACTGGTGAGGTCTAGGAGTAGAGACTAGAATTTAAGTAGTTATGAACCCATTCCTTGACAATGGTATCTTTTTCTGCCTCTTCAAAAGCTTAATCAAAGGCGGAAGATCTTTGTTTAGTTTAGTAGTTGATGTCTTGACTGTTACATTGTTTATGCTTGTGTTGCAAAATCGACATATCAAGCTTCACCGGACTTGCGGAGGAGCGGAAGGCTCTACCCCAAAGTACCTAGTCATATACCAATGGGTCTAGGGGCAGCGGCTCGAGGGAGCCTTGTACTACGGCCTAGGACGTTGTTACGGATAACATCATGAAAGTCCCCTGAGGGGCTATGTTTTTATTGCCCCCGCCGCCGCCGGCGGACTTTACGTTAACATTATAGCAATAACATATTTCCTTTGCCTTCACATTACCAGCGGCATCTCCAATCGATCTGGAATGCCACATCCAAGAGGAGCGAATCACGAAGATAATAAACGAAGCCATCTACAAGACCAAGTTGGCTGTATGCCTTCCGAAGCTGGTGCAGAATTATCAAATCTTGAACTCCAGGCTGTCTCAGCAGCACATGGACGATTTGATTTTCATTTTCGAGCAATACGACAACCCACTCTTTTCAGCCAGTTTGTTGAATATGGCGGCCATGGATGATATCAAAGCTGTAAATGTTTTTAGACGTTTTTTATTTTTATTTTTTCTTTAGATAAGTCGCAGGTCTAATTTTCTCAAAGTAGAAATATATGAAGTAAAGAGTAATAAGAGAGAGAATTGAGAAAGTTAGTTTGATCGAAAAAATACAAACAATTATATTTTAAGAATTTTATTCAAGGAATGAAAATTAAAGCTCTTTGATTATTTTATCTTATATTCCGCAACCTTTCTCCTAACACCGATTCGTTGGACTGTTCGTCGACAGGATGATTCATTTCTTTAAAATATTATAACAATGACTTATTATATTTTATTCTTATGTATGTTTTCCAGGGTGATGTTTCCCTGAAGAATCGCCTGAATCCGGAACTGGGACATCTATTGTATATTTTGAACAGTTATCCGTCACTCGCTGAGCACGTTATCGTAATTGTTGAAAGGGTAATCTCCTTATATCTAATTGAGTCGTTCTTAAAATGATGGTGGCCAAACTGTTTTTGATTCCATTTTGATTTATTAAATATTACTACTTATTTGAGTAATAATAAATAAATAAATTGCCACAGGGAATAATGAATAAGACGTTAAAGTAGCAACAGTTCTTTCTTGTATTGAATTATATAATATGATAGAAATTACAATATATTATTCTTAAAATTAGCCTTCTTGTTTCAGATGAAAACGAATTATATGGGTAGCGATACCGTAAGAAACTTTTATTTAATGTTAATAATTTCTGCTGGCTACACTGATCTTTAGATTAAATCCTCAATTTATCTATGCCTATGGACTAGAGCAGGGACTTATAAATTTGTATTCTTCTTCATCGTGTCAATTGCTAGTTGTTATACTTTTGCTGCCCAATACCCTGCCACCCTGACCGCAATTTCTGAGCTTGCTCTATACGTGTCTATACTCTATGTGTTCTTCCGGCGTACAAGACTAAGGGCAAGCAGGACACATTACTAGAAGCTCTTGCTGCTTTTTAATCTTTGTGGCACAGGAGAAGACTTGTAATTGTACATTAGGTGCCTATCTGATTCCAACTTAGCTCTCTCCAAGCACTCGCTGCGCTTCTACGCATCATTAAATCTAGCGGAGCTTTGCCAGTCAGTGCATTCAACATTTGTACCGAGGTCGGCTTAAGTCAGTTATTGTGCAACTAAAATATGACAACTATGTCATCAATATGATCAATACGATAGAAGAAGAAGATTATGTTACTTGGTCTAAAGCAGATTTCCTTGCAGGTAAGAGAACCACAACCAGCGCTGGAATATCTACTAGCATTGGAGCGTTACAGGGAAATGATGATCAAGCAAATGCAGACCACGGCGGCCGATGAGCTCGCGTTGAAACTGGAGGTCAGAAAATTGGAGATATCTAATGCGAAGCTTCTTGCTAAGATAAAAGGTAAGTGGCAACTGGATCGACTGATATCTGTTCTGTTACAAGTAGATAACAATTCCCATCCCATATACTAAAATGAGAGCGGTCTTTTTAATCAATCATTCTACTTACGTGGTGGAATATACCAAATCTTAATACACTCTCAGTTTAGTTATGTGGTTTAGGTAAGTAAGTAGTTAAAAACAGGCTTACGTATTTTATACAAGTTTCCGTTTTAACGCTTTATAAAAAGAAACTAGGATTTGACTATAGTCACGTAGTTTAATGTTGAAATGAAAAGCTAATTTTCGGACGTTTTATGAGTATTTTAAAGATCCAGTTAAAGATATATTCTTGAAGAAGATAGATTAGACCACACAACCCTTCGGCACATGATATAAGTACTAGATATTTCCTAGATACTAGATCACACAAAACATAAATTTCTAATTTGATTTGCTTCTCAAAGAGTTTTAAAACCTATCCTATTTCAGTAGCTTCATTTACCCGTGTCAACAGCCCATAATATATGTCCCCACCGAGGGGCTCGAGCTTTACCCGAATCAGGGCGAATAGGCCTTAGTCGACCACGCTGGACCAGTGTGAGTTGATCGACATCACTAACAACCTTATTAATTTTTTTCACACGTGTGCAGGTTTAATTACAATTATTTCCTTCACCGTAAGAACGTCGGATAACGAAGCTACATAAAATAAAACCGAAAACTCATTGGTACAAACTCCTGGATGAAAGGCAACGGCCTGGGCACTTGGTCACCTCAGTGTGGAAAAGGGCTAATTGCTTACAGATACAGAGTAATAACATAAACCCTATTGGATACAGAACTTACGGACACCATAAACAAAGAGCAGGCAGAGTTCGAGGCAATGATGAAGGACAAGGCGGCATTGATCGCCACTCTAGAGCAAGAGCTGGCAGTACTAAACGCGGCTGCCACTGCCAAGTACAAGAAAAAAGTGTTAGTACCAGTACGGAATTAATAACAGAACGTATAACTACTGATGATGTCTTCCTAGAAGTATCTACCGACGAACATCCTTAATCAAAGTTGGACTGGGCTCTTGCATGAGTGCAAGCATAAGTAGCAAAACCTAATGTGGTTTTGAAAGTCCTGTTCCATGCAAGTAGTTTCAAATAGCACAACTTAGAGAGAAACCCACTTGAGTTGTACATGTAGTTGTAGGTGCTTTTGGGTAATTTTTTTCTTAGCTGGCGTTTATAGTCAAGATCTTCAAGATGCGCTTAAATTTTTCTAAACCCATTTTGACGTTAGTTTGCCGATCAGATTCAGATTTAGAACGTAATTACATTGAGAATACACAGTAGCAATCATCATCATCTCAGCCGAAAGACGTCCACTGCTGGACAAAGGCCGGGAGGCCTACAATGATCGGTCCTGCGCTGCCCGCATCCAGCGGCTTCCCGCGACCCTCACCAGATCGTCGGTCCACCTCGTGGGGGGCCTGCCCACGCTACGTCTTCCGGCGCGTGGTCGCCATTTGAGAACCTTTTTGCCCCAACGGCCGTCGGTTCTACGCGCAATGTGCCCAGCCCACTGCCACTTAAGTTTAGCGATTCTTCGGGCTATGTCGGTGACTCTGGTTCGCCTACGGATCTCATCATTTTTGATTCGATCACGCAAGGAAACTCCAAGCATAGCCCTCTCCATCGCTCTTTGGGTGATTTTAAGCCTTCTTATGAGGCCCATTGTAAGCGACCACGTCTCGGATCCATAAGTCATCACTGGCAACACACATTGGTCAAAGACTTTTGACTTGAGACACTGCGGTATTTGGGACGAAAAGATATTGCGCAGCTTCCCGAACGCTGCCCAGCCGAGTTGGATTCGACGATTGACCTCCTTCTCGAAGTTAGATCTACCTAATTGGACTGTTTGTCCCAGGTAGACGTAATGATCTACAACTTCGAGAGATGAGTCCCCAACTTTTATTGGAGTGGGTACTACATGGGCGTTCGACATAACTTTTGTCTTCTCCATGTTCATCTTAAGACCCACTTGTTGGGAGACTCTGTTAAGGTCATCGGCGGTAGCAATAATCAGACATAAATATTTTTTTCTTCTTTTCGTCAAGCCTTAAAGTAATAATTGGCTGACGCATAAAAATTTTAGAGGCACTGAGACTTGGACCGGAGTTGTGGGGTGGGTGGGTACCGTTACGATACTGACTTCTTCACACTGCAAAATATCAATCTCGTGATTTCGCAGATGATGGCACAGGTATTCAAAACATGTTGGTTGTATGATTGTGTATTTATCAGCCCTGCCAGTAATGTAATGAGTCGGGCTGCTGTTGCAGCATTAACATTTTTTTGAGGTTTTCCCATTCGGGTAGTAAGTTTGATCTTCGGCAGTACAATCAAAACTAGATCAATATCAAGCTTGTACCATTTTTATGTCAATTAAATGAGGGGCAAAATCAAGAGGTGCGTGTTATGTTATTTTAGTTTCTAATATTATTGAATGTACCTACAGTTTGGACTCCGACCGCCGAATGGTGCTGATGTCACGAACTCACGTCGTCAAGAATGAGATGCTGAAGGAAGAAGAGATCGAGACACGTGAAGGCTACAACAACATTTTGAATCAGCACTTGATTGATGAAAAAGCACAACGTGCGCGCAGGTAACTCTCATACAAATAAATTCATGTTATGTCTGCGCGGAAAGAAAATCTACAAAATATATTATGGATTAGGATTATAAGAAGTCAATAACTTCTTCTTCTATAAAGTGTTACTTACGAACTTCTTAATATATTTACGACCGGTGTCGACGATATCGTTGCAAAAAGTTAAGTGCTGCAGCGCCCTCAAATCTACGACTGATCACTCTTCTATACAGACTCTATATATATATTTATCTATATATTTAAAAAAAAGGTATATTACGTTACGTATAACGCTACTACAAAAATCTGTAGGTTATTAAAAAGTATCGTCGTACCTGTTACATTTCGTTTAATTTTTTGCATCATGCTTTATCATCTCCATATCAGATCTTTTTCTAGAGGGTGATTTTGCTTTTGTTTCCTGACTAGGCAAGGATTCTAATTTTATTATTTTTTATAAAGGTTCAAAGTCCAGACGCAGCTGCTCTCATGGCTGCAGAAATATGATATAGAGATGGCGGACAAACAAAAAGAATTGGACGAACTGGAAATCAAGTTTGAAGCCGAGAAGAAGAGATGCGAAGAGTTGACCGTAAGCATAGGAAAATTTTGTAATGACTTCGTTGAAATAAGTTAAGGGGGAGCAACTTTTGAAAACGTTTAAAATCAAATATAAAATCTATCAGAAGAGACCATAAGACAAGCCTAAGAACCCAAGAAATAGAATTGTCTTACCATATCGAGATAGAGATGGAATATCAGAGCTATCTGAAATAGTTCTTTGAATTTAGCGATGAAAAGGTTTTAGTGTTTTATAATGATGATAAAATGCCTATTGCAGAAAAAGATAGAAGAACAAGAGGTGGACTATATACCGCTGATGAAGGAGAGAGACGACGAATACCACGAGGAGATGACGAAGAAGATGCAGGCGTTCCTACTGGAGCACGCCGCGAGGGTCATCCAGAACGCGTGGCGACAAGTGCTGGCCAACAGACACGAGAAGAGAAAGGTACGACAGTCGACACCGATACAATCAATGCAAACGAACATTTATTTAATCACGTTATTACCCTCTAACAACGACAAAACGGGAGTACGAAAAGTGGTATGTACGTAAAAGTTGAAATATAATGACCGATGTATTTTTAGGCTTGATTGTAAAGCTTTTACTGCTTTTACATGAACCTTCAGTGGTACTGTGAGAACAAAACAAAATTGGTATAATTTAGTCTCAAAATACGATCCTATATCGATCGATCCCCTCCGGCCGCGTACGAAACCGGAGGTTCGTAACTAGTTACGATAGAAGAATCACTATCTCTGTTTATGAATATTTAATTTAAAAGAATGCGTTGACTATGTATACCTTGTTTTGATAATTTATATTTTATTGTGCTTATCTTATATACATAAATGCTTTATTTTTCATGCAGCAACATGGTAAAGGTAAAAAGGGTAAGAAAAAAGAATAAAGTATTGAATGGCACATAAATCCGTTTTCCATCAGTATGTAGGTAAATAATAAAAGAAAAGGGTAATCTTTTCTATCCCCATCTCTTTTCATTCTTCCACTTAATCCTGACTTTCTAAATCCTTGCAGTTGAGAATCCTCTGGAAGAAGACGAAGAAAGAAAGAGATCGACGACAGAGAATTTTAGATGCAAGAGAAGTCAGAGCGAGAAAGGAAGCGGCGAAGACAGCGAAGTTGCAAAAGCAGGCTGCAAAGGATGCTTTGGCTGCGAGAGAAGTCAAAGAATAGGTTATAATAATGTTTTGTTATTCATTCGTACAGTGTTTTCCATATTTGTTACACCATGAGATGATTTGTCATTTTAAAAAACAAAATCTTCGACTGGCTTTATTACGCTGCTTATGTCGTGTAAAATATTTAATATTAATCATCATTAACATCATTGACGTATCTACTTACACGAATTACTAATTTTAGTTATTTAGATTATTTTCTTGTTATATTTGATGGACACAGGCTTTGCTAGTGCCATATTATTTATTTATTTAGGTAGTAGGTATTTATTTACTTCTGATATAAATGACAATTATAGATGTACACACTATTCGATAACTAAAATAGAGCTGTAAAGTGAGATCAATAGGGTACCTACTAATTAGGAACTAACAGTTATGATTTACTTAAATTATTTACATAGGTGTTGCATTTATCTATGATATTATGTTTTTATATAGGTATTATAATGTATGAATGATATTCAATTTAGCTTAGTAAAATATGGTACCTGTATCTACAGTTTTCTTAAAACTGGCTAACGAATTTTTAAAGATGTTGAGATAGGAGTGTTTGGCACTCATATTATTATTTAATTATTACTTAAAAATATTTATTGTTAAACTATACCTATGTAAACATCAATAAATCTTTACTTCCTAAATATTGTATATTTTATTTTATTTTACAACTGTCTTAAATCACTGCTGTTCGTAAATTTACAAAAGAACAAACTAGCTTTCTAGCAATTTATAATGTTAAAATACATGCTGCATATATTTAACTCAAAATTATCGGTCATCGAGTATTTACTTGTTCTAGAATCAGTAGCATGGCATCCCTCACAAAAAATAGAATAGAATAGAAAGGATTCCACATCTTAGATAAACAAATATTTCTACTTAAATTAATCATCTTCATCGTCTGAATGTTCACATCATAACTTGTCTTCGTCAACCACGATCTTGAGTTGTCATATGGCGCGGTCGCTCCTGGTACCATGACGTCCAAGTCTTATTTACGTAAATCATGAGGGTGTCCGAAAAACTGTTGGTATATTACTAGCCTATTAGGCTATTTGACTGGTTTTTAAAATATTTTTTTTATTATTCAGTAGAGTTTGTGGATCCCAGTAATAGTTGTATTTTTTAATTCTGGTACATATTTCCTGAAAAATATCAAAATAAAAATTCAATATTTAAGTAGCGCGCCAAAACGCTACTTTGACAATATGGCGTCGCAATGGCATCGGTGACGTCACTAGCCAGTACTACTACTACAAGTTGCTTAAGTAGAAAACGATATTATGTTTACTGGCTAGTGACATATGTCCTATACCCGAACAATCAGGAGCGTTTTGAGTCACGTGACAAACGCCAAAAAAAATACATTTTTATTTACGGATTTTTACATAAATTAATTATTATTTTCAACTTCCCATAGTAAATATCCATTTTTAAACTTACATTACATACTGATTACAGTAATTAACACTTTATTTTTCGCATTGTCAAATAGCCTACCATAACCGCCTTAATGGTAAGCACGAAGGACGCATATCACAAGTCCCAACTTTCAAACTCTCAGGCGTGCTCAGGCATTCAGGGTTGGTTTTCCTCAGAAAAAGTCATGACATAACAATGTGTCAAATGCAACTCTACCTATATAAATGAAACCCTGTTTCTCTTGGTCACGCTTTAACTTGAGAACGGCTTTACCGAGTTCATATTTTTTTTCTTAAACATTTAAAATATTAAGGACCTAGCTTTCCGCCGCGGCTCCGCCAGCGTTAACGGTTTTTCCCGTGGGAATGAGGCATTTTCCTACTGTAAAATGTAGCCTATGTTACTCAGGGTGAATGTAGCTTTCTAATGGTGAAAGAATTTTTGAAATCGGCATAGGTAGTAGTTTTTGAGTTTATTCATTACAAACATACACATACACACACAAAAATACAAATCTTTCCTCATTATAATATTAGTATGTAAACGGGAAAAACTGTTAGCGCGGGCGGAAAGCTAGTGTGTTAAAATAAATTACCTTTACAAATAACAAATAAATCTACAAAAAAGTAGGGATTAGGACTAATTAAAGAACATTTGCTGCAAAAATGTTACTGAGAAGGTTGCATTACATAATAGTAAAATTTTCAGAACAACTTTTCAACTTCATCATCATCATCTCAGCCGAAAGACGTCTACTGCTGTTCTTAATCAGACGAAAATAAACAAAAATGAAACGTTTCTTGTTAAAGCTGCCCTTGTTTACGTTACCTTGGAAACAAGTCATAAAAATATAACACCTTGTAACATAGGTGTTGTTGCCATAGTGAAGATTGCGTATACGTCAAACGGTTTAGTCGAGAATATTAAATTTTTATATTAAAGTTATTTTTCTCTTAATGATTTTTATCGCTTGATCAATTTGATCGTTATTTCGGTGCTAAAGTGTAAAAATAGTTTTGTTACAAAATAAGTTGTGTCCCAAAAAATATGGTGATTACACTGATTACGGAAAGTACCGACTTGGTCTCCAGACCAGACCTATAAAAGGCACTGAACTACTACTGTACTAGCGTATATGATGTACTTGTACTTGTAATTCCTCAATGGTGAAAGGCATTTAGACTTCTTGGACCATGGATGTAGGTTCTTCTTCACAAGGGACTTTACAGTCCTCTGGCGAGGATAGCTCTAAGAGTACAGCCAGCAAGAGGTCTGGTGGCAAAGCTCAGGAAGAAAAGGAACGAGACCTGACAAAAGACAATGGTGAGGTCTAGGAGTAGGGACTAAATAACTTAAGTAGTAAGGAACCCTCTCCTTGACAATAGTATATTTCTCTAACTCTTCAAGATCTGATCTTGTTCAGTAGTTGAAGTGTTAACTGCCTTTATCGATGTATCAAGTACCTATCCCGGATTTGCGGGCTCTACCCCAAAGTAGTCTTATAACAACTGGCTCAAGGAAGTCTCGGACAACGACGACCTAAGGAGTTGGTCAGTACGGGAATCGTCATTAAGGAGACGTTGCGTCTGAAAGGCTGGTGTAACTAGGGGCTAGGGGCCGCGCTCTCGCCGGCGAGTTTTAGGGCCTAGCTCAGCTTACGGCGAAACGAACTGCGAAGCGACGGAAGGTGCGAACTGCGATGCGATGGTATGCCATAGCTCGCGCGATCCCGCTCTCTAGGCACGATGCTGGATACGCCCACTGCCGCCGCCGCTATTCTTTCGGAGTTAGTTTTGCTCGTCGTTCGTTGGGCCGCAATTCGCGTCGCCGTGAGCTGCGGTTAGGTTACTGTTAACGTTATAATAACGGAGTTTCTTTGCATTAATCTTACCAGCGGCATCTCCAATCGACCTGGAATGCCACATTCAAGAGGAGCGAATCACGAAGATCCTTAACGAAGCCATCTACAAGACCAAGTTGGCCGTTTGCCTTCCGAAGCTAGTGCAGAACTATCACATCTTGAACTCCAGGCTGTCCCGCCAGCATATGGACGATCTGATTTTCATTTTCGAGCAGTACGACAACCCACTCTTTTCAGCCAGTTTGTTAAATATGGCGGCCATGGATGATATCAAAGCTGTAAGTTTTGTTTACAGATGTCTCGCTATACTTACTTATTTATGGGCTTAATGCTGTACTCAGTTTGGCTAGAAAAATATGAAGTAAAGAATGATAAGAGAAAGATTTGAGTCAGTTAAGTTTCGTCAAATAAAAACAACTCCATGAATATTCTTATTCAAGAAACGACTATTAAAGCTTTTCGATTATTTTCTAATACAAACATTATCCTCCTGAGGCCCAGGGCTCTAAACCATTTTATCAGCTAAAGGCCCACGGTCCTTCACATAGGACTTAATGGTAAAGGCCCAGAACTTTGAACAAATGAAAAGCTACCTTAAGGTGATCAAATATGCTCCATATTTTTTTGGTGACTTGTTAGGGTCAGTTAGTACTCAGTAAGGTAAAAAAAACGGAATATTGTAATACCTTTAAAAAGGCCTTTGGGCTGCAGTATCTTTAAATTAAGATTTAACTAAAATTATGTATTTCTAAATTTAATACATAATATGTATAAATTATTTGTGTTTTAGTAAAAATACAAACAAAGTATTATAATTTACCACAAGTTACTATTATTTTAATTATATATTCTCAAGTAAGTTTGTGAAAACTTGTACAAATCCAACTGAATGTACACATTTTTTAAATTATTAAACAAAACTGAAATTTAAAACATATGAAATATTAAAAATAAGAGTAATTCTATAGAAAAAGGATCATCACAACATTAAACGCTATTTTTTTTCAAAATTATCAAAAGAAGTTATAGGAAATGTTTGTGTATTTTAATCTGAAGTGGAACAATAAGTTGAATTTACTTATTACTAAAACAAAGAATTTGTCAAAAATAATAAAATAGCAAAGAAAAATTACAGTAATGAAATAACAGTTTAAAATATAAGTCTTATTTACTGGTGTAAAGATTATTACTTACATTCATAAAATAATAATAATGAAAGATTGCGATCCATTGGCCTTTAAAAAGGTTTTCAAATTTCGTCATTTCATATTTTTACAATACTAATAGAGAGGCAAAAAATAAATGAGTATTCTTTGAGAATGGTATTTAACCAGTAATTTACATTAAAAACAATACACGGAGAGCTAAAGATTACTCAAATATATATGGATTTACATACGTTGTCGACCAAAAGTACCCATCTCGTTCACGGAAACGTCAAAATTACAAATAAATATTTTTTTGTTGGCACAACTGCTTTGCACTATCGAATTAAAAAAAAAGCAAAGGGTGCGTTCAGAAACATTATTTTCTACAATAGCGGGAATTTCAAACTCTAATATTCGATTAGAAAAAAGGTCCTTTATAGAGTACTTTGGGTCATTATTTGATAATATTGGTTACTTCGCTGGGCCTTTACCCCTAGTCGATGGAAGGCCTTCTTGTAGTTACCGTGGGCCTCAGGAGGTTATAAAATGACATATTTTATTCTTGTGTGTTTTCCAGGGTGACGTTTCTCTGAAGAATCGCCTGAATCCAGAACTGGGACACCTCTTGTATATCTTGAACAGTTATCCGTCACTCGCAGAGCACGTTAACCAAATGGTTGAAAGGGTAATTTCGTTAACTGGAGTCGTATGTCAAATAGATGAAATAAAAAAAAACTACATATTAATAAATTCCGCCTTGTTGTTTCAGATGAAAACGAGTTATATGAGTAGCGATACCGTAAGTGCCTTTTGAGTACCAAATGTTGTATTTATCTTTCGAAAAATCCTCAATTTTTCTATGCCAATGTGCCTAGAAGGACCAAAACGTTAAACTCATGAATTCGTCCTCTTAGCGTTTGAACGAACGGGATTTTAATTTTACATCTCTTCGGCGTTGTTTCTACACTCTTCTTATAATTATTTTCTCTAAAATGCAAAATAAGTTATACTTGCTACCTAGCAAGTTGTCAAGTAGTTTTAACGGCAAGAAGAAACAATGGGTATTGGACATAATAAAATATGTCAATTAGTTATCGATAACAATTCAAGAAGATGATGTTACTTGGACTAAAACAGATTTTCTTGCAGGTAAGGGAACCACAACCGGCGCTGGAGTATCTACTAGCATTGGAGCGTTACAGGGAAATGATGATCAAGCAAATGCAGACCACGGCGGCCGATGAGCTTGCGGAAAAACTGGAGGTCAGACGACTGGAGATATCTAATGCAAAACTTATAACCAAGATAAAAGGTAAGTCGCAAATCGATAACAGAAAATAATTTCCAGAATCAAAAATAAAGAATGTGTATTTATTATGAGAGATGTGTGTGTGTTTATCGACATTCCGTTCGTCGTTAACGGCTTATATTTGTCCCCACCGAGGGGCAAACTGACATTGACCCCGAGCGAGTTGGTCAATTTTGTTATTAATTAGACATTTCATGTTACCATTTCGACTCGTAAGAAGAATAAACCGATTAATCGCCTATAATTTAGTGTGGAAATGGAATGGTAACTCTCAGACTATTGTCATAGATATATTCTCAAAGAACACGATGTGCCTTAGTCACTATAAAAGTGGTGATTATGTCTGAGAATGTATGAGGAGTTTAAAACCTGTTCTATTTCGTTTCTCCATGTGAAAAAGTCTAATTGCTTACAAAGTCAGTGTCATAAAATTCCTATTGGTCGCAGAGCTTACGGAGACCATAAACAGAGAGCAGGCAGAGTTCGAGGCAATGATGAAGGACAAGGGGGCATTGATCGCCAATCTCGAGAAGGAACTGGCGGTGCTCAATGCGGCTGCCACGGCCAAACACAAGAAAAAAGTGTTAGTACCTGCACATAATCACAGAATAAATAATACAGAATGAGGGATTTTCTGACAGCTGGAACTAAGAAAAGAGGTTGTAACAATATGTACCGTTATATGGCACTAGTACAGGCCGGGTTTATGGAACTGTAGATCTTAACGTAAAAAATAAAGAATGGTCAATAATCTTGAAAAGATAAATTTGTCATTAACGATAGCATCAGAATCAGTGGTATATACCTACGCAAACGAAAATGCTATAGTTATATTTACTTACAGCCCGGCTTATTGTGCTAATTAGAAGCTTTTTTTGCTGTCAGGAAAATTTTCATCAACAGAACGTATACAACAAGCACAGAAAAAGCAGCAAGCTTTAGGTAGATATTAAATCTCCTGAGGCATTATCCGGGCCGGAGGTGCACAATTTTATTGATGCAAAAATATAATTCTCGTGATCTGCGTCTTGCAGTAGTGAATCAAGATGGCGCAGGTTTTTGAGATGCTTTGGTTTGTATTGAGTGCCCGGGAGTCCGGGATGTGTTATCTGTTATTCTACCATAATGTTATAGAAGTACGCGAGACCATTGAAAACAACATTTAAAACATCAAAGTTTTCCCATTCGGGTAGTCAGTTTAAACCTCGCCACGTACAGGCAAAAGCAGCTCAAGCTGAACACTTTTAACAGACTTCAAAAAAAGGAGATTATTAATCCTATATGTATTTTGACTGTACCGTTTCTATGTCCGCTTTATGACCGGAAAAACCGAAAGAAGCGTGTTCAGTTTGACCTTTAACTGTATCAATGATTTTACTGTTTTTTTATCGTGTTGTTCAATGTACAGTTTGGATTCCGACCGCGAAATGGTGCTGATGTCACGAACTCACGCCATTAAGAATGAGATGCTGAAGGAAGAAGAGGTCGAGACTCGTGAAGGCTACAACAACATTTTGAATCAGCACTTGATTGACGAACAAGCACAACGCGCGCGCAGGTAACTCTCATAAAAAAAACATGTAATAAGGGTGGGGGACAACGGGAATAACCGGGCATCTGTTGTCATTTAGCGCGTAAAGCATAGGTCGTGTATCCGTTGCATCGACGACGGTTACACTTGTGGTTACACTATCGATTATTTTCTAACCTTACTTTTAAAACCATCAATGGTTGGCTACACGCGCGACCTTGCGCGTGGTCCAGCGCTTAAGAAAAATACGGATATTGATTACTAGTAGTTTTGATAGCGTCGCAAATACGGTACTAAAGTCCTGCAGTAACCTCAAATCCACCGTTCTCTCTTCGCATAGACTCTATTACGCGTATATATTGAAACAAACTGTTTATTTAAAAAAATATTTCCTAAGATCTTATTTCGTTACGTATTAGCGATGGTATCAAAACGTAATGTAAACGTCACACCTATTAGGTAGGTATGTAGTTTTAATTTATTCTGTCATAGTTTATCATATCTATCCTATTTTATAAGCGATTTTGTTTCTTGACTGGGCAAGGAAATTCAAATTATAATATTTTTTATAAAGGTTCAAAGTCCAGACGCAGCTGCTCTCATGGTTGCAGAAGTATGATATAGAGATGACGGATAAACAAAAAGAGTTGGATGACCTTGAAAACAAGTTTGAATCCGAGAAGAAGAAATGTGAAGAGTTGACGGTAAGTATAGGAAAAAATAGAAATCGCTTCATTGAAATATGACATGTAAGATAGTGAGGCCACAGAAGTAGCTTCTTTCTTTAATAATAAGGCCTGTTAAAAGTGAGCTATTTTGGACTACTAAAATAAAAGAAAAAAAAAGTTTATTGAAATTCATAGAGAATAGACGAAGTTTACATGGTCCAAGAATTTGCCCCATCTCGTAACAGTGTTGGAAATCTGAAATAGTTTCTGGTTATTTCGATGAAAAGGTTTTAATTTGTTTAACTCATGCAATATAATGATAATGAATGATAATAAAATTACTTTTGTAGAAAAAGATAGAAGAACAAGAGGTAGAGTACGTACCGCTGATGAAGGAGAGAGACGACGAATACCACGAGGAGATGCAGCGAAAGATGCAGGCGTTCTTACTGGAGCACGCCGCGAGGGTCATCCAGAGCGCGTGGCGACAAGTGCTGGCCAACAGACACGAGAAGAAAAAGGTACGACACTGATACAGTCCATATATTATTATGTCCCCACCAAGGGGCTTAAACCTATCCTGTATCAAGGTGAATGGGAGATTTTCTGACAGCTTGATATAAAAAACAAAAAATCGATGACGCTAGTAAAATAGAACCACGTGAGAACAGCGAGATTCATTGTAGACCTTTTTGTGTCGGATTGTAACATGGTTCTGACTGAGATTAATTTTAGGATAATTAGTTGATTAATTTGAATGTTTTTTTTATTTTTTATAATCCAATACTTCTGTATTTATTACATCACTTTTTATTAGTGCCATCTGTTGAACCGTTTTGTAAGAATTTTTATTTCGTAATTTGCTACTGGAAAACTTCCCATAGACTTATAACACGCCCTATGTGTTATGTTGGTCGCACTACCTTTGGATTTCTTCGCATGTGTGCGCAGGTTTCCTCTCGATGTTTTCCTTTACCGGAGCGTCAAACTATAACTTATCCGGATCCTGATAAGTTATATTATAATTTTGTTAGTAATGTCAATCAACATACTAAATAAACTATTTATTTTTCATGCAGCAAAAGGGTAAAGGTAAAAAGGGTAAGAAAAAAGGATAATAGCACATAAATAGCCATTTTCATCAGTATTCACTCTTTCCTATCTCCATCCCTTTCCTTGCTTCCATTTGATCCTGACTTCCTGAATCCTTGCAGTTGAGAAATCTCTGGAAGAAAGTGAAGAAAGAACGAGACCGGCAACAGAAGCTCGCAGACGCGCGAGAAGTGAAAGCGAGAAAGGAAGCGGCGAAACAAGAGAAATTGCAGAAGAAGGCTGCAAAGGATGCTTTGGCTGCGAGGGAAGTCCCCAACGATTAGATTATGACATTTTGTTATACATTAGAACAATTTTATCCATATTTGTTAAACCACTGACCCAGTTGATTTTAAAAAGATGTAGGTACTGTTTTATCACGCTGAATCGGCGTGTACAATATTTAATGTCATGGTTGTCTTATTTACACAAATATTGTTACTTATTTAAATGATTATCTTGTTACACACAAATTCCATTAGTGCCATAGAATTTTATATGGTCAAAATCGTGTTGACCATTTTAAAAATATGTAATGTTTGCATAACATTAATGTTATTATTATCGTTACAGCTAATAGTGTAGGTACATAACTTTATGTCATTAAACACCATGTTGTTTTGTTAAAAATTCTTTTCATAGAAGTCTGTACTCCTCGACTAATGCCATTGTAAAAGCCGTTTTCACTAAATCAGTTTGTTTTGTAGACTATATTATTTGTAGAATATATATAATTTGTAGACATATATAATGTAAAATGGATGAATTTATTTTTATTTTGACATTAAATTTAATTTTGTTACTATTTATTAGTATTATGATAAATGTTATTTACGATTTTATTTATAACTATGTCTTGACAATTTACTTTTTGTAATAATTGTACGGGTTTATTGGGTCTCCTTGCCTGAAATAAAAATAGTTTACTTTATTTTTTCTTTTATTTTATATTTATTTGATTTTACAACTTGCTTATTTAGCTGCTGTTCGTAAATTGGAGTACAATCTATTTTCCAAGCGAATTTAAACGTTGAGAAACATTTTGCATCTTTTTACTTATTTACTTTTTTTACTATCAAACTTTATAGGACTTGTTCTAGAATCTAGGGCATCTCGCCGTAAGTTGCAGAAACGATTTTAAAAACTACCGAGTCTTACACAAGCACAACTACCGCGTCTTTTAAAATGAATCATCATTATCTGAATGTTGACATCATAACTTGTCTTCATCATCAACGATCTTGAGATGTCGTATGGCGCGGACGTCTATGAGCGTGTCCGAGGAGCTCTTGGTGGTAGGCACGAAGGATATGGCGCGGCGAGCTCTTTCGCCATTGCGTAGGACTGGATTCAAGTCCTGAAATAATTTATTAATCTGATGTATTACTCAAATTCTAAAATGTTCTTACAAGTATTAACATCAGATAGCATAACATTTTTATTTTGAATTAAAAGCAAATATTTTTTTTGCTATTGATATTGATAATTTATTTCAAAAAAACAAAGTTTACAAAATAATGATACTTAAGGACTAAACATAACAATTGGACTAAAATAAATTACGTGCCCAAGCTAGGTAATTTTCATGTCTAGTTAAGAATAGATAGAGATTTCGCTTGGTAATTTTCATGGTTTGGTAAGGTATTTAAAGGTGTGGTATTAAATAGAGAGAGAAAACAATTTCTTACCCTAAATTGTACGTGTAAAGCTTGTGCAGTAATTTCAGTCTTCGCAATTTTCGCTTGCGCAGCTTTCAGTTCCGAATCTAACTTTTGTTTCTCAAATTCCAACTCTTTCAGCCTTCGTTCTGCTTCTGCAAAGATATTTATATTGATTTAGTTAAAGTAAATATATTTGACGGGCTTTTTTTTTGTTTAAAGTTGAAATCATTATGCTTTATTTTTTACCTTTAAATTGTGCTTCTTTCTCAGCTTGTAGTCTTTCAAATTCTTTTCTTTTAAGTCTTTCTTCTTCAAGTAATTTGTTTTGTTCTGCCTGTAGTCTTTCTAACTCTTCACGGCGTTCCCATTCTTCTGCTAAAACTCTGTAAATATTGATAACATTATTATTTAAATAATCGTTTTTTTTTTCTCATTTATCCGATGTTTTAATTAAATATTATGTATTTATTACCTTGCCTGCAAAGCTCGTACAATTTCTTCGTCTCTTTTAGCTTGAGTTTCCTCTTGAAGCAATTTTTCTAACTCAACCTGAGCATGTTTTAATTCTTCTAGTTTCTTGTTATCTTTCTGTGATATTTCTGCTAGCTCCTGTAACATTCAAAAAATTATTGAATATATATCTTTTAAAAAATCTAATGTTGTTCGTCGTTATAGCTTTATAGACAAGCCCATGGTCCAAGAAAACAAGGTCATACAATTAGACCACGTGACTGACACGAGCGAGCCTACGTCATTTTCCCTATTCATCCTTGTCGAATGCGTGTAATAGACAAGGATGAACAGCGCAAAATGAAGTAGGCTTGTGTCAGTCACGTGGTCTAATTGTAAGACCTTGTTTTCTTGGACCATGTACGGACAAGCCATTTTAAAATCGTGCTTGGAAAATTAAAGAAAATCTGTACCTATTGTACCTAAGTGCTTTTTCATATAATTTGACAACACAAAGCATCTTCTTTTCGTATGCTAGGAGCTTTCAAAAACGCTCAAATAAGTCGGAAGTCAAAGTTCTAATCAAACCAAACTTTTACTTATAAAGGCTGCCACACACCGGATACGCATTGCGTTGCATCTGCGTGCGACACGATCTGTAATGTATTAACCTGAAATACGACGTTCACACTGAAAGTGTCGCAGACGCAATGCAGCACGTCTGCGTGCAGCAGACGCACGGCACGAACACAACACAAACTGACATGGGTTACCATGGTTACAAATCAATAAATGTCAGTTGCGTAAAAAATATCGTGCATTTTATTTCATTTTCCTTTATATTTGAGATATTTTGTGACTGAATTGGCGCGCGCGGCAGCGGAACGGGAACGTCGCACGCGCGAATCGGACGTAAAGGTTGTTATAAGGTTGAATTACACGGGATTTCCTATTGACACTGACACCGCGCTGCTGCATGCGTCTGCGATATTGTGTGAACGGCCTTCTGTGCGCGGTGCTGCAGACGCAACGCGTCGTGCTGCAGACGTATCCGGTGTGTAGCAGCCTTAATTCGTAAATACTAACTTCTCACCGCACATTTTGCTTTGCTGAATTCGCCACTAAATCACTGGTCGGTCACTCCATACAGAAAACGCGTTTTGACAAGCTAATTCTTTTTGAATACTGAATATCAACTACAAGTCAGTGGCGCTAGGCGCTATGTAAAACACCCCCGAACACCACCGGCGGAGTCCCGCGGCGCCTGCGGGGTGCGGGGCGTGGGGCGCTATACCGGGGCGGGAAACTCATTTTAGTGCAGGGGTGTCTTTTCTGTACGGGTTAGTACTTTTATTTTCTTCTGCGACTAAATGTAACTTCATTTGACTTAAAATGTCCAAGAATGTACTGACCTGGGCTTGCGCCTCAGCAGCTAACCTGGCGCGGACCTCATGCTGCAGCTTGGCCTTGGTCTCCCTCACCTCCCGCTCCCTCCTCGCGCCCGCCCCCCTCCGCACCGCCCGCGCCCTCCGTTGGTACCCCTCCGCACCCCCCGATACTGCAGCGGCTTGCCGGAGAGCTGACACCCATTGGAGACGGCTCCTGAATTAAAACAAGTAAAGCATTCATTAAAGGTGGGCAAACTTCATAAAATAATACATTTTGAGGTCAGTGAGCCTACAGACCTCTTAGCCCGTGGGCTCAATAGTAGGTACGCAGCTATTTCTTTTACATGAATACAAGATAATATAAATCCTTTTCATCATCATCATTTCAGTCAGTAGACGTCCACTGCTGGACAAAGGCGATAAATCCTTATTACAGGTAGTTATTCCAAGTGGCGCAAGTTCCTGGGACCATTCTAGGATACCAGGGTTCTCGAAGTCATTCTTGGGTCTGACCTGTACCACAACAAATGACTCATTCGACTGATTGATAAGATAACTTAGTCGATATACCAATGATAACTGACAAAATATACCTAGGTGATAAATTCTTGTCGCACTTGGTTGACCTTTTCCATGCTCGTGCTTATAATCCACCTGTTTGTAAAGCCAGGCATTTTCTGGACGAGCCCGTTCTACCCTCTGCTTCATCTCACTCGCTATATTTGCCGGATTGAGACAAACAGCAAGCCCATGAAATATAAAACAACTTACTTATGATCCTGCGTGCCAAACTCGAAAGTTCTCTCAGGCGTGATGAGCTGGAACCTCTGGAGTTTGCCTTCGCCAGCTGCCGCCTCCACCGAGCAGTATTCGTCTATGGTGATCCTCCCGCACTGATCCTTCTGAGAGGAACTCTTGTAGTACGTAAGGGCGCACGGTTGAAGGACGCACCAATATTCCCGCATTGTCGGTAGGAGGTAGCCGCGTTTGAATAAGTAACCCTGAAACATAAATATCATGTAAGTATCCAAAATCTGTAGAATTGGGAAGCACTTTCTACAGCTTTCCAATTCTACTTCTGTCCAATTCAAAATCTGTAGAATTGGGAATCTGTAGAAATGGGATTCTGTAGAATTGGGAATCTGTAGAAATGAGATTCTGTAGAATTGGGAATCTGTCGTAATGGGATTCCGTTGAATTGCAAATCTGTAGAAATAGGTCGAAACGAGATAAAATAGCCTCCGTAGTCAAGTAATCAAACGCACGCACGCCTCACTTTACTGAGGTTCTGGTACCGAATCCCGGTGGTGGGGCCCTTGTCAAACAAAATTATATAGTCTTTGTGAGTAGCCCGTACAAACAGATAAACAGGCAAGCAAAGAAACAAAAAAATGAAATAAAACTGGATATGTTCTCTATCATTTCCTACACCCCCCTGACTCTATGTACAGATTTTTGACCAGATTTTTTTTTTGTTTTTTTTTTTTATTATTTTTTTACAGTTTTAATATAGATTATGTAATTTAGCAAGTTGGAATTTTACGTAATTTTGACTGTTACTATTGACGGGAAATAATTCATAACGGTAAAACTACAAACAGGGAATCACGTCATTCATTTAATTTTCCTTATTTACTAAAATTATTAATGCAAATTATAAATATGTTATACCAGGAACTACTGTCATGAATGGTTTCTATTAATCAATCTGCTTTAAATGCTGTTATATTTTATTAGAATCACAATGAAATGTTTTTTTTTTAAGTAATTAGTTGATTAGATGACATTTATCTTGGACAAGTATGTACCTAGCGTAAAAATTATAATTACTCGCGGAGTAAAAAAAACATACTCAAACTTACCTTTTTAATAATATCCTCGATGAAGACATCGTAAATCTCGTCAACTGCTTCTACCAGGGCAGCAGAATGTAGCTGCTGGTCGCAGCAGTATTTTGCCTCCAGCACTGCTAGGAACGCTGCCCATTTGAAGTGGCCTATGGAGGACCCTAGGGCCTCCCAGTCAGCGGCGTCCCAGCGGAGCCCTAAACAGTGGACTAGCTGCTCAGCTACAAGACCTGCTTCCGAGGGTTGGAGCACCACCTGGGAGAAATTTGACTGTTTGTATTTTTAACTAGCTCTCCGCTTCACGGCTCCGCCCACTCTAACAGTTTTTCCCGTAAGAATGAGGGATTTTCTTGCAGTAAAAGGTAGCCTATGTGTTATTATCTTATACAGGGCGTCCCACAGCTATGCCACATGGAGGGAAAGTACCTTAAATATTGTAAGTAGAACATTTTACTGAAAGAAGACATTATTTTATTTCTAAAAACTATTAAAACTGCATTCATACATTTTTTAATAATTACATGGTTGAACCGGGAATCGAACCCGTTATACGAGAAAAAAATATATCCTGTAGTTTTATCATACCGATCGAAAGGCTTCATCATAAGGGTTATTTTTTGCTAAATAACATAGTGACAGAAATAAAAGGAAGACTATGTATTTTAACATTTTTAATACAAAATTTATCAATTTTATTAATTGCTATGACCTCTACGCTGTTGAATACAAAGTCGCACTCTTTCGATTATTACACTCCCTGTCTTTAAAACTACGCGACGGACTTTGATTTTAATAGATAGAGTGATTTAAGAGGAAGGTTTATATGTATAATACATGCATAATATACTAAAGGATAACCCACAATAACCATTTTCCCGTGCGGAGCCGGGGCGGGTCGCTAGTAACCCCATGCATAAAAAAAATCTCGGCGACCACATCAAATGTTAAAATTCATGATCTTTCTTTTATTTCTGACACTATGTTATTTAGCAAAAAATAATCCTTATGAAGGAGCCTTTCGATTGGTATGATAAAACTACAGGGTGTTTTTTTTTCCTCATGTAGCGGGTTCGATTCCCGGTTCAACCATGTAATTATTAAAAAATGTATGAATGCAGTTTTAATAGTTTTTAGAAATAAAATAATGTCTTCTTTCAGTAAAATGTTCTACCTACAATATTTAAGGTACTTCCCCTCCATGTGGCATAGCCGTGGGACGCCCTGTATATAAAATTCTCGTGTCACAGTGTTCGATTCCATACTCCTCCGAAACGGCTAGACCGATTCTCATTAAATTTTGTGAGCGTATTCAGTAGGTCTGAGAATCGGCCAACATCTATTTTTCATACCCAAAAAAAAAAAAAAAAAACAACGCGGGCGTAGCCGTGGGCGGACAGCTAGTGATGTATAAATAAGCTATATTATTGTAAAGTTTCAATAAAATCCATTCAGTAGTTTTTGCGTGAAAGAGTAACAAACATCCACCTGTACATTCTCATAAATTTCGCGTTTGTATTAGTAGGATTTAACGAATGACGAAAGACGTTATTGGTTTTAAGAAATGCCATACTTATAGGTACCTACATTACAAATATTCTTTGTTAACAACTGAAAGAGAAAGCAAATAATCTTACAAAATATAAACAAAGTTGACTCAACAGGCTTTTCTTGCTAAGGAGTAATACATATAATATCTACCAGGCTACCAGGATAACGGGATATACACCTACATATAGGTACTGTTATCGGTGCAAACAGGGATACAATGGTAGTTGGTACCCCACTGCTCTTGTTTGTAAATTGTACAGTCAAAGGCATGTCAAGCTGAATACTTTTTTTGCCATTCTCATGTCTGTTGGTAGAGAACCGCGATAGCTTGACCTGCTTTTGACAGTAGTTTAGTATGAGAAGTCATTGACCGCGTTGAAAAGCACGTCCACATCTGGTTTGCATGTGGATTGCGAACTTGGATGCTGACGATCGGCGATCATAATAAAAAAAAAACTATGACGTCATTCATACACATACATCTTACTTGGGGCACAGAAGAAAATAACTTGGGGAATAGATCAAGCTCTGCAAGAATTTCAGCAACGTGGGATGCAGAAATTCTTACCTTATCCGATTTAAACAAGGTTGCAGAAAGTAGTTAAAGTATATAGAAGTGAAGTGAAGTGTAGTAGTGAGTACGAGTAATCTATATAATAAAACTGTAGAGGTCGAAAATCTGTACATAGAAAAAAAATGCTTAAAAATGAGTCAGGGGGATGTAAGAAGTGATATAGAAATAGAACATAATCAGATTTTTTTTAATTTTTTGTTTCTGTTTATCTGTTTGTCGGTTTGTCTGTTTGTATGGGCTAATCTCCGAAATTACTGGACCGATTTAAATGAAATTTTGTATGGTGGTACCTTATATCCCTGGTCAACATCTTAGATACTTTTATCCCGGGAAATTAAAGAGTTGTTCCCGTGGGATAGTAAAAATTACTACAGAAAAGTCGGAAAACCGCGGGCGTAGCCGCGGGCAGACAGCTAGTAAATAAATAAAATAGTATATTCCATTCTATTCTAAAGATAATGCTGCATTTGCTTACAGTCACTGGCGGAGAAAGGTTCTTATATTAAAGAGTGGGCAGGCCCCCCATATGGCAGACCAAACCTTGTAGTGAGGGTCGCGGGAAACCGCTGGCTATACGGCCAATACTTACAGAACCGATTGTTGCGGAGATCTTTGGGGGATCTTTGTCCAGCTGTAGACGTGTTTCGGCGGAAATGATGATAATAACTTACCACATATTGTGCGGAATCGTCACCATCTTGAACAAGATCAGCGAGCAAGCAGAAGATCCTGAACAGCTTAAAGACGGAGTCGTCGTTGAAGATCGGTTTGTCCCTGGTCAGGAGGTTCTTGCGGCAGACCAGCCAGCACACCTGGAACAGAAGACTTGGATCTGAAGGGTGCAGTATTATTGACGGTCCCGTAGCATAATTTGTAGATCCTTTGCCTACTTTACCTACTTCCTGTGCTACTCTGGGTTTCGCTTAATACAAAAAGCGGCCAAGTGCGAGTCGGAATCGCCCATGAAGGGTTCCATAGCAGCCAGTAACATAATATAAATAAAAGTTTTTGTAGTTCGTTGTGACTTTGATCGATGTTTTAATAATAGTGAAAGGTAAATTGCGGTTTACGATTTATGACGTATTAAAAAAAAACTACTTACTAGATCTCGTTCAAACCAATTTTCGTTGGAAGTTTTTATGGTAATGCACATCATATATTTTTTTTAGTTTTATCATTCTCTTATTTTAGAAGTTAGAGGGGGGGGGACACACATTTTTCCACTTTGGAAGCGTCTCTCGCGCAAACTATTCAGTTTAGAAAAAAATGATATAAGAAACATAAATATCATTTTTGAAGACCTATCCATAAATACCCCACACGTATGGGTTTGATGAAAAATTTTTTTTTTACTTTCAGTTCTATGTATGGGGTAAATTTATTGTTTTATTTCTATTTTAGTAAGAAAATCTTAATGCGGTTCACAGAATACATCTACTTACCAAGTTTCAACAGTATAGGTATTATAGTTTCGGAATAAAGTGGCTGTGACATACGGACGGACGGACGGACGGACAGACAGACAGACAGACAGACAGACAGACAGACAGACAGACAGACATGACGAATCTATAAGGGTTCCGTTTTTTGCCATTTGGCTACGGAACCCTAAAAACGTGTTAATTAAATAACGCAAAGCTTCTCGGGTGACGACTCAGCCCATGAAACTGAACAACTTTTTTTCTAGAAGTTTTCTGAAAACCCATTTTTTACTTTTCATATAAATTGACTTGGCTGAAAAATTGTGAGAAGTGTTGGCTACCAATATCACAAACTTTCTTGAAAAAAATAGTGGATTAGGACTTATTAAAAACGTTGGCTTTAAAACTATTGCTGTGAAGATTCATTAATATCAATTATCACGTAATTAAGTTTACATTTTGTCAACTTGGTCTACATAATTATCAGGTATCTCGTATTTTTTTATATAATATGCGTTATCAATCAAAATCGAAAACTAATACTTACCTATCAGACAATATTTACTATTTATGTTGAAATACTTAGTTCTGTACTGAGGTTTTGTATGTAGTCTCAAAATCTTACGCAAGTATTATTAGAGCGATAAAGTGATAAATAAGTGAATAGTACGGTACTAATCTTGTGTTTTTGTAATAGCATTCAAACCAACAATGGGTCAAGTAATCCTAAGGCAGCATTCAGAATGCTCAGCGATGTGAGACGTGCGAGCGCACGGCGGCGGCGGCGGCGTAGCAAAATTGCATTGCATAGCAAAAAGCCAAATCATTATATTATTTTATAATAGAGAAACTCTATTTAACTTGAGGGAGGGAGAATTGGATGATATGATCCGGCACTCTTTCTGAAACTCATACGAAATGACGAGGAGAGAATTGCAGAATTCAACTGTGCTTATTACAATTAACAGTTTATTGTATTTTCATCAGATAGCTTCTGTTAACTTATTTTACCATTTAAATCTAAGCGAAAATTAAAAATATTGAATTCGGACAGAGACTCAAACAAAGATTTGGACAAGGAGATCCTTTCCAGACCAGACCAATACAGGCGCATTAGGTACCAGTTAGTCAATATACAGTAGCTAGCACATGCGGCTGTATATGTTGATCTTAGAGAATTTCGAAGTGCGAATGTCCAACCGCATGTGCTGGCTTCTGTACGAACCCGAAGAAAATCTATTTTAAAATAATGTGCACCTAAAAACAACTGCGATTCTGTATAAGAATCATTTGTATACTACCTAAATCGTTGCACTGATTTTTATGATATAAAATTGAACAATGCGTGGCAAAAATTCATTATTTTTTAATTGATCAATGCCTGTATCGAAAAATTACGACGAATCAAGCTTCACCGGACTTACCTCGCTAATTTTCTTCTCATAATCCCTGACGACGGCCAGAGTGACGGCTTTAGGCAGTGAGATAAAGACCTCATGCTGAAGGTAGTATCGGAACTCGTCGAAGGTCAGCTCCTGAGAGGATCTGTAGTGGTCCAGGCCTTTCTCCACGCCGTACAGGTCTAGAAGAGTGCCGATGTTTGCTGTTAATACCTGGGGAAGAAATGGATTGGAGTTATTCATTTGTTAGCTCATTGCTTACGGAACATAGGGCTGCTGGAGCAGAAAGCTCAAGTGGTGGCATCGGAAGATGTAGCGTGGAGATGATTGCGAAGTTAGATAGAAATATATAGATGAGAGGCATACGGAAAGCCACTGGATGCAAGTAAACAGGTGTTACTGTGGAGATTTTGATTTGAGTGAATGTTCAGGGAACCACGGGTTTTATATAAGTTCGTAGTAAGTTTAGTTCCGCGGCGCGATAAGCGACACCAATGTTTTGCGCCTAACTGCTTTATATAAACTACAATGGTATACAGGTTACACTATACAACAATAAGTACCTAATTCGTAAGTATTATAATTATATTCAGCCTGAACGACGATCTTCTTTCAATTCGACGAAAATGCTTGCCATTCGATCTCTCCATATTAGGTTGCATGATAGTTCGTTGAACCACTGAGTCATTGAAGTAATGAAGACAGTCCTTATTACATAATACGACGCTATTAGACGTGAGGATCTAATTGACTCATTAAGCTGTTGGACAAAGGCTCAGATTAAAGTGGTGAGTTGCAATGGGTGTGATTGTGTCTGTGTCACGTCCGCTTGATAGTAGAGTCCCAGATAATAACGAATCTGTGGAATCCAGTGACTGTCCTACACAGCAGAACACTCTCTTTGAAAGGACTGGCATTTGGTTAAAAATATTTTACAAAATGTTTATACATCTATATCTATACTTTTAGACTAATATATCTATACTAATATTATGAAGAGGAAAGATTTTATTGTTTGTTTGTTTGCATTCAATAGGCTCCGAAACTACTGAACCGGTTGAGAAAATTCGTTCACTTTTAGACTTGGGAAGCTATTATCCCCGACTAACATAGATTATATTTTATTTAAAAAAAATGGGATCCGAACTTTAACTCCAATAATTGACCCAAGATGTAAAATACCTAAAATATTCCTAATAATTGAATAGACTCCGAAACTTCTGCACCGATTTTGATAAAACTTGATACAATGATATTAATAGACCTTGGGAAAGAACATAAAAGCTACCTTTGACCACGGGAAAATTCCTCAATCGCGATTCGCGACGCGATTGATGAAAATAAAAAAGAAGAAAATTCTATAGCCATGTGTGTGTGTGTACGTACACATACCTACTTAAAAAAGTAACACAATGCACTAAGAAAGTAGGTTCCGACGCCTACTTATTTGTAGTTGACATATGATTGCTCATTGTTTAAAAAGTTAATGTGCCTTTTTATCTAAACAGTCAACGAACACATATAAGAACTCATTATGAGCAATTATAGTTACATCGTATCCCGTGTCGTACAAAGGGTACAGTAAAGAGCACGCTAAGCTAAACACTTTGGACTGCAACGTTCGTATGCCCTGTGAATAAGGGAGAGAATCGCGATTCGCGTATTAGTCTTACCTTGCACATGACCGTATTACCACAGAATATATAATAGTACTAGGTAGTATTACTAAATACATACAGGGTGTTAGGAAAAGTATCATTATCCTTTAGACCAGGTATAGTGTTATATAAGTACATTATCCATTACCAGGTATAGTGTTGTAACGAGTCAAAGTGATTTGCAACCTTATTTATCATTTCTTTCTCGTCTAAATTGAAACATTCAATTTTGGTATTCTTTCGTCATTATACGTCATCCTCGTCCATTGTTCTAGTATGGTTCTAGTCTTCCCTTAACTTCCGGCCTTGACGGCCGATTATATTAAAATGTGTGATATTTCGTAAAGAGTTCGTACAAATGTAGTTTTAACCGCTGAGTTTATATCTGTTTCTTTCCCTTATAAATAAATGTAAATAAATCTGTGTGTTCACTAGTGTTAAAGGAAACCTTCAATGTAGGTACATACAGTCACTCCTGACGGCTCGCCAAGGACCTGGTAAGCCGCAGGCGTGACAGTATTATATAAGTACATTATCCTTTAGACCAGGTACGAAAGTAATATTCATCGCATGTAGTAAATATTTTTGTGTTTAATGTGTCATACTATTGTAAAGGATAATGATCATTTTTATTACACCCTGTACAGTGCAGCTGCAGCAGGTAACTCTCTTCATATACCTAGAATCTAGATCAATTTGGAGTACGAAAATCTCTAGACTTATTCTAGAGTCAGGGTTTGAACTCCTTGTTTAAGACAGGTTTCACTTCTATGTGACAAATTGTAAGTAAGTACCAAAACGATTTTATGGTGAATCATCATCATACGTCAATGAAGCAATTTTCCATCCATGGCAAATCAGTTCAATCTCATCAAATTATTGTATGTAGTCATTCAAACTATACTATGTACGAGTATGTAGGTAGAGGTACATAGTGTTATTTGGATGCCACTATCAAAAAGCCAATGAAATTTTACTGGTTTTTAGGTGTTATTGAAAACTGTAACTGCTGTTTTCTTTCAAGACAGAGGCCTCAAGGATGGTAGGAAAGCAAGGAGGAGGTACTGTGGTGTGCATGTGTCCTTCATGCACGCCGTTTCATGCTGGCAGCCTCTTCCGCGTTTGAGCCTTTTAATTATGAAAAGCGATAATGAATTTGAATTTAGTGGCTGCCAACGCAGACGGCCGTAGCTCCAGCTACGAGCTGGTCTTTATGTCAAGTCCTGAAGAAATAAATAATCTCCTTATCAAATTCCATCTTTAATTTGTTGAGGATTAAGATAGCGCTCTCCGAGCGCAACGACGTGATCCAGTCGACTTGATATGGTGGAGAGCTACAAGAGCCCCACCTTCCTCGCTAGCAGAAGAAAAGAGTGCTCAAGGAGCCCTGTAGAAGAAGCTACGATTCCCCGTGATTTCGTGAGAAGAAGATTTAAACGAAGAATCTGATGTCCAGAAGAAGGAGCTGCCGAGGTGCTGTCCTGGTGTGATAGCGCTCTACGACCGAACGAAGATGTATGCCGATGTATGCGGACGTATAAGGATTTGTGACGTCCAAAGGATGTGTTGATAAAAGCTAAGTCTCTATATTCATTTTATTAGTTGTGTCTAAAGGCTTGGTGAAGTGGCCTTTATGAAGTTTGAAGAGCTTCGTGTGATTTGCTGCTAAAAGCAAATATGTTGATGTGATTTTCCGTTGTGTTATGATGTTGAAGATGCGATATTTGAAGAGTGCGAAGTGGAGTGACGACTGAGGAGTCGCCGTTTTTACCTACCTAGCTTGTAGAATTAGTGTAGACAATGTATTAATGTGTATATAATTTAGCTAATTTTCCCTTATTTTTAATTCAATTTCTTATTATTTTCGTAATTTGACGTAGTCATGGTGATAGGTTCGTTGCTCGGCAAATAGTATTTTTGTTTGTGTCATGAACAAAATGACTCGTGACAATTTTGACGGAACTATGTCAAACAATTTGTAAACATTGAAATATATGAATTTTTGATTAATTTTTACGCTAAAATATATAAAATATAGTAAATATAGGTTAGTTTCAATTCTTTATTGTCTTGTTAGGTTTGGTTAGGATGTACGAGTGTTTTCCTGTATTAATGCTTTAAAATGTTTCAGATTAAGCAAAAAAAAAAACCAAAAAACTGATGACGAATTTATTATGATGATCGTTTCTGATGTGATGACCCTTCGAGAAAGCTGGACGACTTAAATCTAGATGACCACACGGTATGAAGAAAGAAAAACGTGCGCGTTTAACTAGAATTTGGGTAGTTTTTTTTTTGGGGTTAATTGGGTTGACGCTTAGTTAGGTGTGTTCCGTGACGGAATATTTACTGTCACTCCACATCAAGCACATAGTGCTGTGGAGGAACTTTGGTTGGGTTCATGACTTTGAGTACTCTCGTTACCGGTACCACAGCTAGGAGAATTCCCATTAATCTTTTCAGAGGATAGGTTGGAGCTGAAGAAAGAGAATAGCTCCCATTCCCATGTCTTGCCCAAAGCTAGGTTTTGTTATTGGTGATAGCCGTGCGCGTTTACTATAAATTCATTTTATTATTTTCTGGTAATTTTGTAGTTCATTGGTCGTCCAACTTTTTCAAATTTATTTCTTTAACCTTTCTTAATTGATTATTTGGTGACTATTGAATTATTAATAACTAGTTAATATTATTTTATTCATAGTATCCGACACAGATAGATTTAGTAAACTTTTTCAAAATTTTATTAATTGTCTATTTGGATTAACTGTAGACAGACATGCTTAGCTGTGTTGATTCTTTTTTGATGGTTTTTGATCAACTTGGTTGGATAACAATAAAACACCAACTAGCTGGTAGCAGCAGTCAGTTTTTGACATGTCTGTGACTTTGTGATGTTTTGTCCATCTTTAGGCAGGTAGCTTAGCTTAGGACGGACATTTGTAACGAAATATCGTAAAAAAATATATTTTTTGCAATGGTATTGCGAATATATATTTTTTTTTTTTTTTTTTTAGCTGTACCGGGCGGGATGTGGTGTGCATGTGTCCTTCATGCACGCCGTTTCATGCTGGCAGCCTCTTTTTCGTTTGAGGCTTTATAAAGATGTAAAGTAATATCAGTTTGAATTTGGTTGATGTTTGGGGAGATGGCCGTAGCCCGTGCTACGAGCCGGACGCCATTCTTATAATTTTCTAAAGCATTTGAGCATTTGTAATGTTTCGTTATTAAGTCTCTAATATATAGTCTTCAATTTAAAAGCACATGTTGTTTTCCTTGTCCTCCACCATTAGGGCCGGTTCGTACAGTACCTAGCAACTTTTTAAAACTCTCACGGTTGTTTTTATAACTATTAAGATTTATATTGAGATATTTACCGTAGTATTAGTTTAAATACCACGGTAATTATCCCGTTTTAAATCTTAATAGTTAGCAAAAAGTTGTGTTAAAATCGTAGGTGCTCTCTGTCCTAAAACCGTGTAAGTTACATTAGCCACGCTTTTCCTGTAAATGCCCTGCCCACACCACTATTTGTTTGTTAATCCGCTTGCAACAACACTGGCTGGACGCAAATCGTGGTTTGAGTAGGGTTACCACATTATGAAATCGAAATTCCGGAGAAAACACGAGGGCTTTTGTAAGTTCTGTTCTAAATAAAATTAATTGATTATGACTTCACGTTTAAGTATTTCCTGATTTTTTATTTTTTTTTATTAGTTCGCCAACAGAGAATACATTGTGAAATGCTTACAAAAAAAACTTAAAAATTAACTAAATGCTTCTCTAATTACATGCAACAACGACATGCACCAAATTATTAAGGTAAAAAGCAATTTCTAAATAAAGTGTGTGAATTATTAATGAAACATTGATGTTATGTACTCGATTGCATTATTTATTTTTTAAATTGGATTGCGAAAGTTCCAGGCTCCGTCTAAGAATTCCCCACGGGACAATAACTTAAAATACGGGATATATTAGGAAAAATCCGCCCATATGGCAGCCCTAGGTGTGAGTAACTCAAAAGCAATTTCGTCTCGCTATAAGAGGTGGGTATTAGATGAATCATCGCTATACATATATACAAGTACATAAACACTAATTTAAGGTCCTAGGTTGCATTATTATGAAAGAAAACGGTATTTGGACGGGAAAATGATTATACTCAGGTATGATGTGTTTAGACACATTTTTACTCTACTACATAGTATAAAACAAAGTCGCTTTCTCTGTCCCTATGTCCCCATGTATGCTTAACTCTTTAAAACTACGCAACGGATTTTGATGAGGTATTTTTAAAAGATAGAGTGATTCAAGAGGAATGTTTATATGTATAATACATGCATAATATACTTAAGGATAACCCACAGTAACCATTTGCCCGTGCGGAACCGGGGCGGGTCGCTAGTATTATATAAATCTTAGTATAATCGTAAATTAATAAAGTGGTGAAAAGTTTATGGTAATCAGCTATAATTACTGTAGTAGATAAATTAAAATAACAATTTTAGACAGTCTGTTGATTTGATAGAGATATTTTTATCTTTTTTTTTGTTTGTGACATAGAGCACAAATTATCATAATACAATTATGTGATATGAATACGTACACCAAGCAGACTACGCAAGAAGCAACGACCTTACTACGCCCACAACCTCTTCGATCAAACTCAGTGACAGGACGTACTCTAATTCCGACGAGATAATATAATTGTACAATTTTAATAGGATTACGTTATAAGCAATAACTATAGTAATAATTGGATCAACTAATAACATAAATTATATTATTTTTATTTTATCTCAGCTTCAGTTAAACTTATTAATGGTGTTTTAATCGACGGGCATGTATGGAGACATTCTGAATGTGGATGAAGCGAAAGAAGTATGCCTAGAGACCACTAAAAAATTACAAAGCGGAAGAAAATGGTCACTGCTTACCCCTTCGGGAAAGCGGCGTGCTTAAAAAAAGTAAAGCATCTTCTAAATTTCCACGAGATTTCCCAACTCTAGACAGATTTTGCTAGAATCGCAGCTATTGGGCCCGATTATACACCCGATTACGCTCTTACTTAAATTTAAAAATCATAGGTTCCATTCGCGTTCTTAAGAACAAAAAGGGACACGTGATTGCCAACCTACATTTAGAGATGTCAAACATCGATTTTACGCGTAGTTTAGCAGGCATTTAAAAACCTCCCTACTAAATTAAGCTGAATTTGACAGCTGCGCTGCTTATTTTAAATATCATTCGTTCAAAATGAAATTCATTCATCCCGAATCATTTTCAATTCCCCTAAGAATAAAAGAGACCGACAACTTAAATTTAGAGATTTTAGCAGCCATGGCAGAAATGAGTCCATTATGCCTATCTAAGCGGTAGTAAATTGACTTACCCGATTAGGAGGCTGTGTGATGTGTTTATCGATTTAGCTCATTTTGAGATAAGCGTGTTAGGTATGTTGGTAGGTATGGTAAGTAAGTCAAGGTATGAATAGGTAAGTGTCAAATTAACATCGACTTTTGAAAACGGCCAAGAAAAAAAAGATAGTGGCACCCTCAAAACATATTTGTGTTGAGTGGTCTAAAGGTTGCTTACTTTTTAAACCCAAGGTTTGTTTACTGAGAAAAATAAAATATGAGATAACATAATATACAAAATATACAAACGAACCCAACCCTACCTACCTACCTAAGTACATAAAATATCGTATATTCCTGGAATTTAATCATACAATTGTAAAGTTAATAATAATAAAAGTAATTACAATATTTTTGCATGTTCTAGATATATTTTGTTAATCAATGAGTCAGAAAATAAATCATCGTGTTATTGATTAATTTTATGTTAGTAATTTTTTGTCATTCGTTAATTTTTCTAAATATATTCTTCAATATGAAGATATCTAAAATATACTTTACAATTTAACTATAACTTACTGATTACTATTATTGTTAGTTATTACTAAAGTTGTTGATTATTTTAATCTTAAGCCGCGTATTCAGAAAGCTGTTGCCCCTTAAATTGAGAAATTTAACCTGGTCACCCTACGTGGACATTTCGCGAACGCGACATTTGTGACGCCCGGGACAATGCGATGACAGGAAATTTACTTGCAAATGACAAGTTAATGAGGTGAAGTCTATAGCTAAGCTACAATAAAATAAAGTTTATGGGAAGGTTTTTTTGCTTTATCTTTATTATAACGAAATTTGGGAAGAAGACGGAAGTTATCAATATATCTTTGCTCGAAACTTTTGAACAAGAAAATATTGTGGGCAAAAATCTAAGTAACTAAGTCTAGTCTATTTCAGGTGATATAGGTAAAACCAATCACATTTAATTATATTTTATATTTCACCTGTCTGACCGTAGTTAGGTATGCTCAGAAATATCTTTTAATATCTGTAAAAGCATTCAAAAAAGTTTCTAGAAATAAACACAAAACACAATAATGTTTCCTAAATTCAATGTTAGCTTTCCAGTTTGTTGTACAACACGCCGCCATTTGCCAGATTTGCTAAAAGCAACAACCGCCACCTCTCAAGGTTCACTACTTCTGGTTTTAGCCAGATTGCGTAAATGGTACAGAAGCCAGCACATGCGGCTGGACACTTGCACTACGAAATTCACCCCTACCGCAACGGAATACGGGCGCTCTCAAGGTCATTATGTCCAGCCGCATGTGCTGCCTACTGTACATTCAACAACATTTTTTAAATTTATTTATTATGG
Organism: Teleiodes luculella; assembly: GCA_948473455.1. Taxonomy (NCBI): domain Eukaryota; kingdom Metazoa; phylum Arthropoda; class Insecta; order Lepidoptera; family Gelechiidae; genus Teleiodes; species Teleiodes luculella. Next base: position 11,370,903 of record OX419590.1, read on the forward strand.
TTCACAATACTTATACATTCAGGGTGGCTCGAGCCCCTCCGTGGAGATATTTTTATATTACAATAAGTTGATAAATAAGTAATCATACTAATATTATAAAGAGGAAGATTTGTATTTTTGGGTGTGTGTGTTTATGTTTGTAATGAATAAACTCAAAAACCGATTACAAAAATTCTTTCACCATTAGAAAGCTATATTCACCCTAAGTAGCGTAAGCTACCTTTTACCGCGGGAAAATGCCTCATTCCCACGGGAAAAACTGTTAACGCGGTCGGAGCCGCGGCGGAAAGCTAGTTATTTATATTGTGTATGAGTACCTCCTATTGTTAGCTAATATCATGTGAAGCAATTTTATTGAAAATATATGTAGTGCTTTGATAACTAAAGCCGCGTATATACCCACGGACACGGGTAAGAGCGGGGTGCGGGACTCTATCGGAGTTTATGTGCCGTCTGTCCCACAGAAAGTGGGCGTAATCTATGTTACAGGCTGCTTATAAACCCGGATTTGGTACCGCAGTTCGCGTTTTCCCGCATCTGTGTGTTCGTAGAAGCCTACTTTGACTGTTCCACTTTTGGATGAAGTTTTCCCATTATTCATCAATTGTTTGAGTTTTGATTATTTTTAGAGATTTGATTTATTGTTTAATATCATATCTCTAAATGAAATGTCGTGCTATTAAATTAATCATGGATCTGAATTATGATAGAATTATATTAATTTGATGCCGCCGCACACAGGAATTAAATATTTTATTATACTTGTGCGATGAAAAATAAAAATAATAAAATAGACGATTTTATTAACTTGTTTTTTCTGTATAGGACTTTATTATCATTTTAACAGTGTGTCCTAATCTTATGATAACAGATTATAGATAGGTTAGTTATTAACTTTTTTTTACTAATAGGTAATACTAGTAAGTACGGTACAGACTGTACAATCTATTTTAGCTGCCGGCAGGTAATGGCTAGACCTAGGTAAGAATCTAGACGTCTTAATAGACCAGGCTCTTGTTATTTATGACTTCATTCAAAACTGGATTTTTGCATTTATTAAATAAATTGATATTGAATAAACTGTCGATTGAGTGATTGACTTTATATAGGGCTTATTAGAATTGATTCACTCACTGTTCACTGACAGTTGAATGACAGAGAATTCAACAGGCGGTCTTATTGCTATAATAGCAACCTATTTCAGGCATACCATGAAAAAGTAATAACTGAGCTTTGGTGGGCAGCCGTTTTATTTAATGCCTTCGCAATTTAGTTACATTCAAGAAATAAATAAATAAATTCAGCTTTTACTCTGTCAATTAATACAGTTGCTACACTTATAATACCTACATTCTGTTGTCCCGTATTGGATTTACTAAATTAAGGGACATGATTTAATGTCATAGCTGAAAAACGGGATGTCTAGTTACCCTATATCGACGTCACCTCTCCCCAAGTAGGTCAAACAAACAATGCTCGAGTTATGGCTGTGCTGTGACCACCCATTGGCCTTCTAGGAGTTGGCGAGTTGCAGGTTGGTCGTCATACATAATGTAAACATAAAAAACATTATATTATTTACGTAGCATCAACAGCAAAAACAGAACAGCTATATTTCCACTTGCTATCTTTTTAGTGCCCTTTTGACTTACCAGGGCGAGTATTATTTTATGTGAAAAAATAAAATGCCTAATGTATTTCTTAAATCTTTAAATAATATTCGTTTCAACGAGAAAGAAACACAAATATAAACATTGCCTATGTGCAAAGTATTTATGGAAAATATATGGGTTTCTGCTGAAAACCAGCGTCATTACTCAGGTGGTGAAACTATGCTGAGCTAGAACAGTTTTGGCTTAAAATGTAATAAGAATAAGAACCATGCTTTAAATATAATAATAATATGTATGTATATTGTTGAAGTCGAATTAACTTTCATTCATTCATAATAATATGTATAATACGATAATAATATTATTCTGTACAATAAATATAAGTTGTTAATTGGAATGTATTAAAATTTTAATCAGTTAAAATAAAGGCTTCGTAATTATTTAATTATTATGTGATACAAGCTACTGTGCAGTTTTAAAACGTTTTTTCAGTGGCGAGCGACAATAAAAGTAGGCGAAATAAGAAAGTAGGTTTCCGTTTGACATTTCAGTTAATAACAGGGTTTAAAATTGGGCAAAGCATGTGTAATTTGTTTTTAATTAGCTTTTTGCTTTATTGCTCAGTTAATATTAAAGAGTGTGTAATTTGTATGAAATATTTAACGTGAGAGTACGTCATTTTGACTGGTTCGCATTTACTTGTCATAATTTATGTCTGTTATAAGCGAAATCTTCAGTATCAAAAGGTCGTTGAGAAAAAATAATATTTTATCACTTCGCAAAGACTAAAATAAATTTAAATTTCATATTTTTTAGGGGTTTAAAATGGATCATTTAGTGGCATTTGCCTTTTCCTAACTTTTCTACTTTGACTGGTTGCCTTCCTCTAATTGTATATTTCGTTTGCACTCTTTGTTATATTAATAAAATTGTATAAAACAATAATTTATAATTTTGTAAAATATTTTGAAAAGATGCAACACCTGTGGAGTTTCTTCCGGCGAGTTTTTCTCCACAGAAGACAGCCATTGTGAACTCGCCTCGACGTCGAAAAGTGATTTGTAAAATCTTACTTTGAATAAAAACTTTTTGAATTTTGAATTTAACGTAAGGGTGTGGCATAGCAATAAAAGATCCCAGTGGTTAAGTCGTTTTCTTTTCATAGTTTATAGTAAAGTTCTTTATCGCATCATGTGATTACAATAAGGTAGACACAAATATATATTTGATACACATATGAATCCTGTAAGGGCGTTAATGTACCTAATGATGTAATGGTTAAGGATGTAATATATATTATGTGTATGTATATATTACGTTCTCGTTCGCGTTCTTGTATGTAAGAGAAAGAGACGAAAGCTCACAGACCATAGCCATAGTTTGATAACAAGCAGTTATTGTACTCAAGTCTAAGGCTGTATTTACATTCACAACACATTCGCGACGCGCGGCGGCGTCAAAGAAGCATTTAAATGCGCATAATTTGAACCCCACTAACAGACAGACATTCATATCTTTGCAATTTGCCGTCAGTGTTGTCAGTGCTCGTTATAGAAATTGGCACTATTTATTTGAGCTGTTTATGTTTATAAATGGCGTTTTGTCTGTGGTTTTGTGTAAAATGACATATTGATGCATGTTACTAAAAATTAAATTAGAGGTAATACTTCCCTGTATATTTTTTTATAATTTAATTTTGATTATCTAACAACTCTTTGAAATATTTTATGCATTGCGTTTGCGTGTTGTTCAAAATTACGCAATTCAGATTTGAGCAGGATTTAGACAGATGATAAATATAAAACATGTGAGTTTTTATTAAAGGGTCTCGTTGTTGTGACTCTTAATGTATTTCATAAATATGTTATATGGTAGGTAATTATATATTACCTATTATATTTATTTATATAGAAATACAGAAATAGGTAAATGATTGGAAATACTCGTAACACTATAATTAAGAAATCTGAAATCAAACCAATGTTTTTATTCGAAGCGAAATACCACAAATAACTTTTCGACGTCTATTTTTATTAAGTTACTAAGTTTGACAGAATATCTAACAGACAGAATGGTGCATTGGATACAACATAATAATTCAAGATGAAGTATAATGCTATTTAATTATTAGGCCTCTAATCTATAATAAGCTTAGGTAATGCAATTTATACAAATCCAAACAGCAGAGTAGGTAGGAATGCTGTCTTCCCATACACGGCGCGAGTGTGGCACGCTTGCAACATTCACAGTAATTCACACCGCTGTATAGCAAGCTTTAATACCAAGATTTTATATAAAAATGTAAACTATTCTTTACAATCCCTACCTTGTTGTCAACGCCTTTTATGGTAAATTATTTACACTTTGTATTTTGACGCGAACGTTATTATTATATTATAAATGTGTTTTTTAAGACTTCCTTTTTATGCAGTAAGTACACCTAGGTAAATGACTGTATATATTTTATTGTAGTGCGTTTCCTTGTTTTTATTATGCCGAGCACTTTTATGATCATATATAAATAGTTGTCGTAAATTGGAAAGGACAATATAAAAATCAACATAAAAAAATATTGTAGTACGACTACCGAACAAATTATTGTAAGTGTAGTAGGTACTTACCAACTAACTAAGGTATAAATATATCTAAAATTATATTTAATTCATTTTGTTTGTCCCCATATCGGGGCTGATCGGAATTTTCAATTCAACATCATCATCAAAGTCAAATTATTATTCCCTAAATGACTTCACAAAATTCGGTCCAATGACAAATATACGAGCGGCTATCCGTTCATCGAAGCACAAGAAGTACGTACCTACACAAAATACCTGAAAATAAATATTTGAACGAAGTTCTACTCGTATGTTTTGTATTCGGTTAAAACAGGGACCGCATTTCCTCACACACACATAATGTCTGTGCGTGAAGATTAAGTAAGCCGTACAGAAAGAACAAAAGAGTCGAGGAGAAAGTACCAATTATCATATCAGTTGAATTTATTGTTGCATGCAACAGCAATAAGTTTACAAGCGAGTTTGTGGAGCGCTGCGCCGGCGGCGCCGGATTCCCTTCGAGAAAGCACTGATTAACACTATATGAGCAATTAGGGCTTTTTTAGAGCCCAGAGAAATTTTAACCGCACATTTTGATGAGGAATACTACAACTCCTATGTCACTAGTAGCGTTTGACACCATCCCACGCTTCTCGCGCGTTACGTAGTGAGCCTTATGTTGATGCTTGCAATACCTTTTTTTTAATTGACCTATGGTTGTGTCGAAAAAGTACCACGAATCAAGCTTCACCGGTCTTAACTTGCATCTCAAGTTCGACGTAGGTACGTAGCTTTAATGGATTTTCTGTGGTGTGGAGTTGCCTGGTAGAAATTCTACAATTTAGTGTGGATATACAATCCAAACTAAAATAATGAATAATCAAAACATGAACACATTACACTGCTATTTAAAATATAAGTAAAAAATCTAGACTAATATTATTAAGAGGAAAGATTTGTATTTTTGTGTGTGTGTATGTTTGTGATGAATAAACTTAATAACTACTGAACTGATCTTATGGAACTTGTTACAAAGATAGAATAGACCTTAGGGAGTGACATAGGCTACCTTTTACCGCGGGAGAAATCCTCATTCCCACGGGAAAAAATGTTTACGCGGACGTAGCCGCAGCGGAAGGCTAGTATAAATAACATTATCGAGCTTCGATCATAGATCAACGCTGGCCACCCGATTCACCTGAACTCTGTACGGAGCTCGCCTTTTTGCAAATTCGAATTATTTTTCTTCCTGTAGGACATTCTGCAGCGATAATACTTCTATCCAATTTTAGGGCATAAGCACAAAATAAATAATTACGCATAAGTACAAATAAAATAAATGTTTAAATATGTGGGGACATCTCACACACGGCCATCTGACCCACAACTAGGCAGAGCCTTTACTAATGGGTGTAGCTGATACATTCAGACAGAAGGCAAACACAAGTGCTCATCACTCGAATGTTTGCCCTGAGCGGGATTCGAACCCGTGAACCAGTGCTTCGAAGGCAGACGAACTACCAACTAGGCTACAGGGCCGTCGATAAATAAATAAAGAACTCTTGGCAAGTACTAATTGCATTTTTTACCAAAAACTTTAATATAACGAACTAAATCCTTATCATTTATCGTCCCAAAAATGACAAAAGCAACGTTGTTTCTAAATTGACGTGTTTTTTATCACAACACGTCAGCTACTGAGATAATCGACTATAATAAGAGCCACTTACACTAGAGTAGGTACTTTAGAATAACCTTCAAATTGTTTGGGTGTAGTGTAACAATATTCTAAATAATAATACTATATGACATGGTTAAATTACAATGTTATAGATTATTTAGAATATTGTTGGCGATTCACGTGTCTATATTCTACAATATATTGGTAAATTTATGTGTTATATATAGCACTAGCTTTCCGCCGCGGCTCCGCCCGCGTTAACATTTTCTTTGCTATAAACCTCACGGAGCCCGAGACCTTTCCAACGAATGCAAAACCGTGGAAATCGGTTCGTGCGTTAGTTAAAGCGTCAGGAAGGAAAACCCGACTTATTTGTATATAGTAGAGATAGGTTTTCTCTTTAAGATTACATGGATGAGATTGCTACCAGACCAATGAGGCTGCCTGTCGATTTCTCTAATACAAATTCAATGTATTTATTGTTCTGTAATATTTACCTGGATATGCATATTATACCTATGCCAGGCGTGCGAGCCAAACTTACTTGCTTGTTTTGGTTTAGTTTGTCTAAAGTTAGGTAGGTAGGTAAGGTATAGGGTATCTTTACTGATATTATAAATGCGAAAATAACTCTGTCTTTCTATCTGTTTGTTACGCTTTCATGCCAAAAGCACCGAATTGATTTTGATGAAATTAGGTACAGAGGATAAACAGACCTAGGGAAGGACATAGGCTACTTTTTACCACGGGAAAATACCTCGATCGCACGGGAAAAATAGTAGCGGATAAGGTAAGTTATGATGAAACTTAATACAGACTAGCGACCCGCCCCGGCTCCGCACGGGAAAATGGTTATTGTGGGTTATCCTTCAGTATATTATGCATGTATTATACATATAAACCTTCCTCTTGAATCACTCTATCTATTAAAAAAAACCGCATCAAAATCCGTTGCGTAGTTTTAAAGATTTAAGCGTACAAAGGGACATAGGGACATAGGGACAGAGAAAGCGACTTTATTTTATACTATGTAGTGATATAGAATAGACCTAAAGGATGGATCACATAATACAGGCTACATTTTACCGCGGGAAAATAGTTTATTGCTACGGGAAAAACGGTAACGCGAATATAATTTAATTTGGTACACAGATACAATAGACCTTGGGGATGGATAAAGGCTACCTTTTACCACGGGAAAACCAAGGCGGGGCGTAGTTCTTTTTAAAGCAGTGAAACGAAGAAATCATTTATTTTGCTGTGGTTGAACTATGTAAACAGAACCTTATATTTTATGAAAAAACAAATTTGTTTAAAGGTACTAAGTTAGTCTGTGACCTAGAGTCAAATTACCTAGTTTTTCTAGGTTACAGGTGTGACTAACAGATAAGTAGGTACACTCACGACACGACATGGAAATGTTATATTAAAACGTGACCTATCAAATGAAATATAAACTCCTTGGCAAAGGTTATTTCAACATTCTTGGACAATTGTTAAAATTACGTTAGGTGTTTTTTTAAACAGAACCTGCTCTCTACTATACCTTCCAAATCACGAATTTATCTTACCTTTCGGACTATCAAAATATTCAGCCTGTAATGTCCTGACCAAAATGAGGAAAATCTCACAATAACGAGCTCTAAATTTAAGTTCTTGGTCTTTTTCTTCTTGGAAAAGAATTGGAGATAAATTAATCTAATTTTGAAAGAATGATACTCGTATTTAAAATAAGAGCTTAATTTTAAGTGGGATGTTTTCGCATGCCTGCTAAACGTATTTAGTGCGAACTACGCGTAAAATCGATGTTTGACGTCTCCTAGGTTGACAATCACCTGTCCCTTTTCGTTCTTATCATGGACTTAGTAACATAGTTCTATGAACGTAAAGGGACATAATGGTTTTTAAATTTAAGTTAGAGCCTAAAATACGTAGAATTTTAGGCTCTAACTAGGGTTAGGGTTATTTGTTCTATAAGTGCCCCACCGAGATTCGAACCCGGAAAGTGAGGTGAGCATATTACTACCCGGTTGTGGAGGCTATGTTTGCTAAATAATGTAAATGCCTTATAAGTAGGTGAGTATTATCACAGAATAAAAAAGTAATAGTATATTATTGCCTTTTATGTATTTTACAGTCTTTTTACTACACAAAAGACCTTAGGAGCAGATCCGGTAATTCAACAGCTAAGTAAGTTGTAAACTTGTAAAATAACTCCACAAAGCAAATATAAAAAGCCTCTTTTTATAATCGATTTGTATAAAAGACGACCAGTAATCTGGTTATTTTGCTTTTATTTTTATTTTCTTCAAATTGTAGCAATTATGCTGGCTGATTTTTTCTGATCGTATGTACAATTTACTATTAATATATTGACATTTACTTACCTTTAGCTTCGATTTATGAACCACAGAATTATTTTGCAACGCATCAAACGCATGCCAAATACAGTTAGTAACGTTCTTCAGTAACGTAGACATTTTATTTCACTTTCACAATACACATAACTTTTAAATTTGGAATTTTAAAACCCAGTCAGCCAGTCTTTTAACAACACAAAAGCTTGTTTACTTTTCAGAGCGCGCGCGCGTCTTTCGCTCTCGAATTCAATTTTCGAACTGGCGTTCGTTCGCGCGCTATCAAGTCAAAGGAAGTAGGTGAAGCGGAACAGCACATAGTACTTTTCAGGGCTGCCTCCTGAAGAAAAGAGAAACTGGTTTTATTTTTTAGATACCTTTTAACAATCAACCTGAACATTATTTTTAATTGAAACTATAGATACTACTTCTGTAAAAAAATATAGTGAATAAATAAAATATTGAAATCAGTGTTCATTGAAATAAAACTATTGGGATATAATATAATATTATGGTATGGTGTATGGCTTCTAATAAGAAATTATATTTATCTTTAGCATTTATGTGAATAATGATGTTAGAGAAATACCAAAAAATAAGTTTAAACTGAATTATTCCGAAAAACTTTTGATAGAGTGTAGAGTCAACAGTACAAATTGCATATTAGGACAAATAAGAATCTTCCAAAACATTTATATAAAAATAAGGGATTGTTAAGCATATTGTAGTATTATTATTGTACAAAAAATGTAATTAGTTACCTAATAAATTAGATTAAAAAATTCTTAAATTGATAAATGATAAACCTCTGCTTACGATAACGAGAGAAAGTTGATTAAAATTAAAGACATGTATTAACTTATTTACCAATTATTTTTATTTTACTAGATGACATGAGCCGCGTCAGTTTAATAATTCTGACACCAAGGTTCGTGAATTATGAGGTAGGGTAACATCGGAACCCACACCCCACACGATAAGCAAGCATATATTTTTATCTAGTTAAAAATAAATAACCTTTAATCTTATCAAATTAGTAACACAATTAGTTCCAGTATCAGTGTTCCTGTAATAGGTAATAAGCGTAATAGGTAATATATAAATATCAATTTATGCTATCAGTGGTCCGGACGTGTAGGTACATACGAGTAGCTGATAAGCGCTTAATTTGCCTTCTTCTGCAACCAATTCAAACTACATCTTTCTTGCGACAATATTTTACAAGGTTTGACCCGTAGGTCTTGCATTTGGACCACGTCACTTGACACAAGTCTAAGTCATCATGCTGCATGCTGCATTCATCCTTGTCTATATTCGACAAGGATGAACAGCATGATGAAGTAGGCTTGTGTCAAGTTTTAATAAGTCGAATATAGACAAGGATGAATGCAGCATGATGACGTAGACTTGTGTCAAGTCACGTGGTCCGAATGCAATACTTTGTTTTCTTAGACCATGGTTCGACCCAAACACAGAAATGTATTTTGAATTAATCACTGAAAATAAGAAGGTGAAAATCGCTATTACTAAACTCTGGACTAAATTTAGCAGTTATAGTTTAGTCCAGGGTATCCCAAACTAGGGGGCGAGCCGCCGGATGACGGATTTCAAAGGGCCTAGCCAAATAGAGTTCTTCAAACAATACTTATTAAAATAGCCCAGGGTTAAATCTAATGATAGTATTCTCTGTTTATATTTATTGTTAATGTTTGACTGACATCATAAGGGGGGCCATAAAAAGTTTGGTTCTTTTTCGGCCTCGTAGCCTAGTTGGTAGTACGTCTGCCTACGAAGCACAAGGTCGCGGGTTCGAATCCCGCCCAGGGCAAACATTCGTGTGATGAGCACTTGTGTTTGCCTTGTGTCTGGATGTTGTATATTTATATATGTATGTATATCAGCTGTCTGACACCCATAGTACAGGCTCTGCCTAGTTTGGGGTCAGATGGTCGTGTGTGAGATGTCCCACATATTTATTTATTTATTTTGGCAGGTCTGTTTGGCAGGCGGGGCGCTAGCTTAGTCCATTAACGTTATTGCTTTTTCAATTGGAGTTCGTAATTGAGAAAATGGTGGAGGAATAATTACGCAGAACAACAATAAATAATATAGTACTTATTTACAAGAAGAAACTGAACATTTTAGATATTACAGATAATAGTTTATTTTACAAAATTCCAGAAAATCGCCGTCAAGGCCGGGAAATAGGGAAAAACTAAAAACAAAATAGACGAAGATGACGTATGAATGACGAATGAATTCGAAAATTGAATATTTAAATTTAGACTAAAAAGAAATGGAAAATGAGATGAAAACGAGGTTTCAAGGCAGTCACCTCAATACGAGTACAAGGTAATGCCTACACGAAGTAATTTGTTTACATGACTAAAGAATTTCTAAACGGTGGAAAGCGTGTTTGTTTTGCCGATAGCACGTGAGTAAACTTGGCAGTTTGGCACAAGCATATGCCATTTATTTGTGCTAGGTTTTGTTTTGAGTCAAAACCTCATGCAAAGTCATGATGTAGCTATGTCACGAGAATGAAGGGGTAGAGCCTTCCGCGCAAGAAGCGCTTGATTGGTCGCGTACCTCTTCGACAAAGCGTTATGTCAATTTAAAAAAAAGAAATTGAAACGCTGATGAAAAAAAAAAGAATAGGTCAATGGACTACGCCGCAAGCAAACAATAAAAAAAACAAATATATTTTTTAATCAATAGGACACGTAAAATATGAAAAATAATTTTCTTAAGAGAAATAAACCAGCTTCTTTCCTCTCGATCAAATCAAAAGTGTTATCTAAATAGTCTAGTTGACCCTAAATGTAGCGTCTATAATATCAAACGTCCGGAAGTATTTACAAAATACGCATATCAATAACAATCTTGTCACAATAGTCACAAGGTCTGCCTTATTTGAGGACTATTCGAATGGAAGTTTTGTTTATTCAGTCAAGAAGATGATTCAATCATCGCGTAACATGTTTCTCATCTCACAATAACGTGTCATACATAGATAGCTTTGTGTTATTTCGGATTCGTCATTTGAATATAAAAGCATAAAGTAAATATGTAAATACCACTGACTTTGAAATGTACTCTAAATTATATGTGAAAGATTTGCTAGGGCGCCAGCCACGGGTATATTTTTATTAGTTCCACTGAAATTTACTGATCGGGCTTTATAAATGGGAAAAAATAAAGTAGCAATAAGGCCGCCTTTTGACTTTTCGGTTTTGTTCTGATTTTCTGTACTATGTGTCGTATTTCTGTATTTGGTGTTAATAAAGAATAATGAGTAAAACAGAAGTCGATAAAGTTGCGTACAAGGAGACGCGGGAAAGGGCAGGCAGCGAGAGTTTATATTCAGTCTGTTACATAGAAAGCGGGTACAATCTGTGTTACAGTATGCATTTAAACTCGGATATCGGAAGTCGATCGCGCTCCCCCACCTCTATTAATGGGTTTGTGTTTTAAGTGTTTAAAAAACCTATGATAAAAACATGAATATGAATTTGGAAACTAAGTCCACGGAGTTACTTTCCAAATTCAGACACGTCCTTCTCTTGTTAGTTTGTATTTCTTGGAATGAAAACAAGCTATTTCTTTGTCATAACCGTAACCCCGAGACGTAACGATGACCCCAGTGACCTCTTTGTCGTAATGACAGGCAGGCCTGCGCGTGCGCTGCCCATATCCATTTACAACCGGATGGGAGCATTCTGCTGACCGAAAGTGCATAATAAGTGATTGTAGTGCGGAGTTGCTCTTTATACGCTTAATAAATATGTGGGACATCTCACACACGGTCAGATGACCCCAAACTAGGCAGAGCTTGTACTATAGGTGTCAGACAGCTGGTATACCTACATAAATATCAACATCCAGACACAAGGCAAACACAAGTGCTCATTACACGAATGTTTGCCCTGGGCGGAATTCGAACCCGCGACCTTGTGCTGCGTACTACACTACTAGGCTACAGGTAGGGACTACTATTTGGTATTCTGTGCTACAGGGTCGTAATATTATAATGAATGTATTTCATGACTTTTTATCTTCTAAAATACGGTTATTGTGCACTTTTATATTATACATCGTGAAATTTAACTGGTTGTTTATCCCCAACACAGTGGAAGTAGGTACTCATGGAACTGAACAAACATTATAAGGAACAAACATTATAAGGAACAAACATTATAAGGAACAAACATTGAAATCTCAAAATTAAAATTCTACTTTTCATTACAAAGTGGCCGGTCACGTGACTGCATTTTATATGAAAAGTTGAAAATTATTTTTCAGGTTTCAACCTATGTTCTCTAACCTAACTTTCCCCAGAAAGTTGTTCAGTTTCATGATACTACCGTTATGTTGCGGATTATACAACAAGTTAGATTTCACGGTATATTTAGATAATAATAGCAAAGCTATAAAAAGTCGGTAAAAAATGGAGTACCTAAGTAATTCGGAACACGAACTTGAATTGAAGGAACTTACATCTGAAGTTGACTTTTCATAATTTGTTTTAGTTAACCTGATTTGTATGGAAATGGTGTATGTATATGGTTGAATATAGATTGCCCAGAGCATAGTATAAAAAAAAATACTCATAACTCGTGAATTTAGTTTGTTCAAGGGCTACACTGAATAGAATCTATCCATACTAATTTATACGAAGTAAATTAAAAATGTTGTAATGATGGTAATAGCGGCATCGCAACGCAGCCAAACTCACCAAGTTGAAGTAACATAATACTGTGGTATAATTTACTTGAAAACTTGGCCTCTACATTATTCCTCGTAGCAGTCATGATACGATTAAATAAATAAAACTTAAACCTCTCAGTCGTCCAAAAGACGGCCATTACATTATATGCAGTCAATGCCAGCTCTGAAAAAGGCTTGTGAACGTTATAATTATATTACTCATCAAAACGCCGCGTCCTCGAATATTTTCTCCATATCAGTGCGTCGGCGCCGATGCGTATGCGACTGACTCAGACTGTTCGATGTTTAAATGTTTTCGAAATTTTAATGTAGTCTTTCAAAGCTTGGTTTACTTATAGATACTCAAATATGGTTTACCTAACATTACATAGTAACGCACAGCAGATTCGGGCGTGCACTGGAAATGGACATTCGCTGGACTCGAATACCTACTCTAAAATCTGTGTGTATAGCCCTTAGTGCGGGTTGGTCAACTTCACACAATAACGACTGATTTAAAAATTAGACAGTTGCTTGAAAACTTTTTCGGCTATCGAATTGTTTTTATAAATAAAGCAAAAATATTGAGATATTATCTCAATATTTAGAATTCTAGAATTTCGATTCAATAACACCCAATATACATGATATTTCAATACAAACTCTTGAAGCTAAATTGAGTCGTTTTGTAAAATTATCCTATATTTAACGATGCCTCAATTTTCATGTCAATGTTTTTAAGGAGTTGATTAAAGCTTGCAGCCTTTTGTGTAACCACAGGTACAGTCAGCGTAAAAAACTGCGAAGTCAGATGGCTTCATGGGGAAGACCACTTTTTATCACGGGATTCCATCAGATTTCCACGGAAAAAATACTTACTAACTCGGGCGAAAAGCTACACTATCACTAGTACCTACATACCTACAGTTAAATCGCTACGCTCAAGACAGATAGAAAAAAATGACATACTACGAGTAGGTACACAACTTATATCAACAACCGATTCTTCTGCAGCCGACTATACCTGTTAATGAGGTTGTCCTGAGAGCATTTTAATGCATAACTTTACAAGATTATTACAAACGTAAGTTAACGTAACTTATCCTCACAAATGTTAAACCATTGACGCTGACTGAGCGAGTAATGTCCCAACATTAGGAATTTGTTAACCCGCCATTTATAAATCGTTAACAACTCATATATGTCCCCACCGAGGGGCTCGAGCCTACCCTGAAATCAGGGTGTATAGGCCTTAGTCGACCACGCTGGTCCAGTGCGGGTCGGTCAACTTCTACTACCAAACCGTCCCCGTCCCATAATGATGGCTTTCTCACCTTCATGCCGGTGTGGCCAGACCGTTGCAAGCTGAATCACTTTTTAACCGAAAATAAAGTTGAAGCAGTGTTTTAGAAGGTACGTAAAACCATTGGTTCCATCCGGCTATCTACGGATGTAGTTGTCAAAAGAGCCATGTCAGAAGTCGCGTCACGTAAATAGAACGCTGGCAGTCAGGCGCGCAGTAGGCGATTTACACACCCCCTCCACATTCCCCAGCATTCCTTTTATATGACGCGCCCTATGCAAGGGTTTGTGAGGTAAGTCAACCTCAAAAGCCACACTATAAACAAGCAGTGGAGACAGTCATAATCCAACCACAGTCAAGTGGTACCAGTCATCTATGACTTGTCCTACTGTGATCCGACTAACTACAGTAGCCAGCATATGCGGGTGGACATGTAGACCTTGTGAGTGCCCATATTCCGTAGCGGTAGGGGTGAATTTCGTAGTGCGTATATCCAACCGCATGTGCTGGCTTCTGTACAACTAGTACCTACCTACTGTGTGCGTTTCCCAAGCGGAAAAAGTTATTTTTTCTTAAATTGAGTTTAGCAGCCAAGAAGAAGCAGATATTTTTAACCCCTGACAAAAAGAGGGGTGTTGTAAGTTTGATGTGTGAGTCTGTCTGTGGCATCGTAGCTCCTAAACGGATGCGCCGATTTTGATCTAGTTTTTTTTGTTAGCAGGGTGCTACACGAACTCGAAAGTTTTCTTAGCTATGATCCAATAAAATATCTTCAGCCATTTGAAGATATCAACACTAGTTGTTGAAAGGATCAAGTAACGGTTTTGTGGCGGGGGTTTTAAATTTTTTCAATTTACAATACAATACAAAATACTTTATTGACACAAAAAAAAACATGCAAGAAAACAATTTAATGTTATTTATTGTGAAAACACGTTAGGTACTTTAGCGGAAATAGTATTTTGCGTTTATCTTCAAAACTATTGGTCACACATTATACGGAGATTTTTCTGCTAGAGTAACTCTCACACGAATAGAATCCAAGGATTTGTAGTAGACTGCGACAACGGGTAATGGCTCCATTACCATATCGAACTTAAAGACAGGTTTTTCAAGAGGAACAATTTTCCAAACGCACGCGGAAAGGTCTTGCATTACCATAAGCGGGCGCCGTATGCAAAGTGCCTAGCGGAAGTTGCACAAGGCCCTTTCCATATTTGACTGATGGTCATTTGACGGATGAATTAATGGAAGCCAGGGTTTTATATTTGAATCTCGCCGATGGCAAAAATACTGTGTGCGATTGATAGGAACTTAGGTTTACCTAGTATATATGCGTGATTAATACAGGTTCTAAGTGTTCAGTGAAGGGAAAGGTGATTAAGATGAAAGGCGGCAAGACGTTGATATATTTCACTGTACGTTAAATTTTATTTGAAAAATGCTTTTAAGAACAGAACACCTTTTTAATTATTTTTTGTGAAATGTTTTATCTAAGTATTTTAAATCAATATTATTTTTAAACAATCAAATTTTCTAATTGACATTTTATAAGTACTGTACTTTCTGTTCATGGTTTAAGTTAAATTGTAGTATTTTTAAAGTTTACTTATTTATGCACATGTCAGTGTTTAAGTAAGGAAACTATAGGTCTGTTCCATAACAATAGTACCTATTATAAGAATTACCATTAGTGGCCTTTTGTATCTAAAAAAATAAAACTAATAATATTATCAACTAGATTTTACATTAAATAAAACAGCAAAATCTTTGGTAAGAGTTTATTAATTATATCTAAAAACCTAATTGTAGGTTTTACACAATACAAGGTACGTGTTTGCGGCTCGCGTACAATAAAACGCGCGATGCAATCAGTTGATTGTTTATAATTAAATACCTAACTCAGTAAGTTTACACGATTGTCGCAACTAATCGGTATTTTTAACTCTATAAGTTCAATTTTGACTCCTAATGACGTTATATAATTACAAAAAAAAACCATTTAAAATTCAAATGGTCTCAATTTATTTTCTGTTCAGATGTTATCGTTATCACGGACAGAAAAGTTGCAGTAGCAAAAATTCTACCAGGGTACAACCTTCATCCCGGGAGAAAAAACACAAAATTATAATTACTGCTATTTTATAAAGTGCAACATTTTGGATACTTGATGAATATAGGTGCAGCTCTATAATTTGAGGGCATTAAGCAAAAGAAAGAAAAAACTATTAAGTCTATGAGATTTTTTTTATCCATATAATTAATGAATCACTAGAAGCCAAAACTTCTTACCTAAGTTTAGCATAGATTTATTATAAATATTAGATAAAAAAGATTTCAAACAATATCAACAATTACGCCTCAAGCAGCATAATTAAAATTTTATTTTGATATTAATATTCTAGCTCCAAATATGAATAAAAAGTAGACATAAATAAGTAGGATTGTATATTTTGTATTTTGTAACTTTAGATATTGGTACATTTGTGTTGGTTATTTATTTATGTAATTTGTGACTGTACGAACACTTTAGGCACTAACAGTCTGCCTGCCATTCATAGGTTCCTTCTAGATACTCAAAGGTTGACTGGAAGAAATCCCTTATGGGATAAGTCCGCCTTTGCTTAACTGTTCTGTATATGGTATGTTTTATTATGTTCTTATGTGCAATAAAGTGTTTACAAACGAACAAACAAACAAACAAACATTTTAAATAATTAGGTATTATTAAGTTACACTGTTTGTTCCTCAAATATAATAATGAAATGAAATTAAAAATACATTATTTTATACTTAAAAATGTCAGATTATGTCATTATCTCAAGCGTAAGGACAAAATTATAAGCTAATTACATTTATTTGGAGCTAAAACAAGTAAATTTATATATAAAAAACGAATAAAGATTCAATAAGAAACGTATACAATAAGTAATGGAATGTAAAAATATACATTAAATACATAAAACAATTCAGAAAATATAAGTAGGTATACAACGCAGGTATACAACAATGTAAAAACAAAAGAACATAATCATAAAATAGAATTACGTTCTCGATATTTATTTTATTAACTAAATAACATAAATGTCTTTTATGCAAGCGTGCAGTGACACCTAAGAAAAGCAAAACCCAAATATATCAATTTAGTAAGACAATAGGATAGATTACTTAAAAAAGAAAACATATTTTTTTATACCCTTGGCTGGTCACATCACGTGCCTAACTTGTGGCCATATTATTATATTACGGATAAATTTTTATATCAATTAAGTAAGACAAAAGGATATATCACCTACTATTGAAAAAAAAAGTGATTTTTATACCTCTGTCTGGTCACGTCGCTTACCTATACTCGTTGCCATATTATTATGGATGATTTTTATACGTCTTTTATTTCCAATATTCTTGTTTTGTCGTAGTTATATAGATATGAACTAGATACTACAAATATTGTGTAATGAAAAAAAGTTAACATTATGCAATTTTATATCGAATATATTTTTTTGTAGAAGCCAAGTTACACAAACACACTGTGCCTTATATTTTGTGCTGTTAATTGCCTTTATTATACTATTTTATGTTCATGTTATCGTAAAAAGTTGCATTATTATTACATTAATATAGAAAAAACGCTTAAAACCTAAAGGCTGCCACGAAGATCGGCGTATTTTCAAATGCATTGCAAATCTTGAACTAACTTCTTGCTTCTAGTATTAGTTTCTATGTCGCCCATATTTATGGTATTTACATATGGCAAGCAATAACTTGGACCAACTTGAAAAACTTAGGAACAAATCTGGATTTGATGCCACAGAATATAAAAGTACTAAATAATTGAGATACCTAAAAACAGCGCGGATTTGCACTACGACTTTGCGCTGGATGGCGCTAGTATAAATTGACCCAGTAAAAATAAACCAAATAAGAATTAAGGACTATAGAAATTAATAATATAAGAATATTGAGAAAACGCGTTTCACTGCCTGCACGTATTAATTCATACGGAAATAAATAACCTACTATTAATCAAACGATACATCCGTGTACTAAAATTACTGAACAGTGAGCATTTGTCATTGCTTCAAATTATTTTGGCGTCTTAAACGTAATTATATTACCAAATTTTTACAAGAACAGTTTTTCATATCTAAATTTTTACCCTATAAATAGATTTAATTAAAAAGACAGTAACAAGATTGTAATTATGGTTTGTAAAGAAGTTTTTTACATAATTATACCCAAATAATTAAAGTTGACAAAGACGAAAGATAATAAAACAATTGAAAGGTAAGACTTTAGATAATTCTACAAAGAATTTAAAGTTTTTTAATTCGTATTGCGAACAACACATTTACCTACTACTAATATAATTAATTAGTGCATTATTTAGTCGGACTGTTGTATTTTTAAAAGCATTCTTACAAAATTGTTGTGTTGAAGTAGTATAGAATTAAGCGCAATTTTCTAGACAAAATCTAACTATCCCGAGTTTATATACAGGATTTTTTTGCGGTATCTTTTATTTAGGCATTTGTAAACTAAATGTACCACTACTCATTTTTATAAATGTCTTATTTGATTTCGTATCGAAAGGACATTTAAGCAAAATGGCCTATTTAACAAAATGGTATTGTTAAAAAGCTCTATTTCTCAAAACGACCCGCACGCTAATGGTAAGATAAAATGTCCTCTGGGCTGGTGTTATTTATACGAGAATGTTTATTATTATGCTGTTGTATAATTTTAACTACGCGTTTGCTTAAATATCAAGAATCCAACTAAATAATACTTTATTTAAAATAGTACTTCAGTAGGCGAAGTGTGATCGTGTGGAATTTCATACGCCAAAGTGAAGATTTGTTTTATTTGCTATAACATTTAGCATATTCGGGCAAATAAAACACGATTCTTATGCGTCCCTCATCGCCTAATGAAGTGCTAAAATTAGACACAAACATCAATAAAATTGTATTTCATTATGAATAAGTACATAATAATGTATGTATGGTTTAATATTATTACCCGATAGTGACTAGGGTGTTTCACATAAACGTGTCTTAACCTACGAGTATATTGAGTGATTATTTAAATTTTGTTGATGTTTTGTGCCGCCCCTCCGCGACAGGTTTGCTATTTGATCATAAAGTTAGATAGAAAAGCTGTTTTTTATTACAATGTAACAAAACATGTGCGTTTATTGAATACATAATTATTATTTTTTACTTTAGGAATTGTAAGAATTGTTTTTTTTTTTAAGATTTGCGACGCATTATTTTCAGGAAAACTGAATCATTCTCACATTTATACTTTTGAATATGTCAATTTCAATTAAATATAACTTATTAAATTTTAAAGAAAATACAATATTTTCAATAATATCTGCCTAACAGCTTTTCAGTGACAATTTTTCTATCTATTTTTATTTTAGTCAGTTCTCATTGAGATATTACTTACAAGGATAATATTTCAATCGCAAGAGCTAGAGTCACATAGGTAGGAGTAGGGCTAACGCAAAATAATACAAACAATAAACAAAATGGCCGACCAAGTTTTAAACAAAACGCGGTGTAAGTTGGAGACAGTCTGCATACGTACCATAAGGGACATTCGCGTCTGACCATTAAAAAAATATCGCTTAATATTGCACCTGTGCGTTTCGTAGTTATACTATTACCACAGAATACCAAATAGTAGTCCCTCTATTACTCGGTAGCGCCCGCGTGCGAGCAAAAATAGACTTAGTGTTTTGGTCAGGCGGAAGTGTCCGCGATAGTACATTTTGTAATATTCTAAGTTATTTAATCGCTTCTGCATATTCAATTTCATTTTAACTCGACCCTTTTCCGATATTTAAGATAAATTTTGAAATTTTTCAAAAGATTAACGTATACTTTTTTCCATCTAACACCGCCGTTTAAATTAAAAAATTTGGTGACAACAAGGGAAGACATGACGATTTACTTCAACAATTAACTATCTAATGATTTCGAACAAATGTCATAGGATAACAATTTTATTAACATAACAGGGATAGAGTGAAAAATCCGAAAATATTTTTAATTCCTTTCAAACCAATTACTTTCTTACTTCAGATTGTCTACAATTTGTAAATATTTAAAAAGGTTTTTCTTGTTAGGAATATTGTCAATTTATTGAACAGAGCACCACTCGAACACATCGTCGTAGGAGACACCTACATATTAATCACAACGCACCGAAGGCATACTTTAAGGACCTAATTATATTCCGATACAATATACTAAAATAATAAACGCTTCCCTTTGTGTTTAGTTTTTTACAAATTACAATTTCTATAAGAAATTGGTACTGGCAAAAATACAAGGTGTAAATAACGTAATGCACAATATTTTAAGACAGGAACCTGCCCATGAAACTTAATAACTTCATCTAAGGATCAAACTATAGTCGTAGTAGCAACACTGTAGTGTTGTCTCATTTTCACGATTAATTAGTTGAAAAGGGACGACACTACTGTACAGTGTTGCTACTTTTTAATTTCTACGCTTTTTTGTCAGACTGTAGTATGATCCTTCAAATCTCAAAATCAAATTTCATACAAACGTGTGTCATGCAACCGAGTACTTTGTATGAAAAGTTGAATTTGAATTTTGAGATTTGAAGGTATGTTCCTTGGGGAAAGTTATTCAGTTTCAAGGGTAAGTTCCTCCCATAGACTAATAATAAAAAAAATTGAGGTATATACCACGCGTGTCATTTCCGCGCCTTTGTGCCAATCGTAAGCAGATAAAAAACGCTTTCGTAGTGTTTTGACACTGATTGCGCGTGGTAACGAATCGGGTTTTCTCTTTGGTATTGTGCATACTTGTGCTTACAGTGCATACTTGGTTATGCATGCTCTATTCCTCCCAGAAAATTGTATTTATACTCTAAGATTCCTCTCTTAAAATATTGTGTGCTAATTTATTTACACTCTATATATTTTGATTACAACAAATTGTAAACATCTATCGTGGTAAAATAGTTGATTTGAAAGGAACCTTGATCACACGGATCGAAGCATCGAGACGAAACCAATATTTACCTGACAACCATATTCGTTGCTTGGCACCGGTGGAGAATATAAACTATTGATATGAATTGGAATAACACTTAAAAATATTATGATAATAAATATACTAAATATTGTGCGATTTTTCATTAAATTTAAGGGTGAGTTGTAAATCGTCAGTCTCGAAAGGTTTGGTTGAGGAAAATGGGACCCTGTATAGGAAACAATTTGGGCGTAGTTTGGCGTAAGACCCGACTCTACCACTCTCGCTTCACAAGCCAACAAACAAGTGACAATATGTCCAAACATTTCAACAATCACAACTAAATTCATCCACATTGCTTTCGAATCACTTATACAATCTAAGTACTTGTCAAATCCTAAATCCCGCTTGCATTGAAATATCTCCGGCGTCGTAGAAGAGTACAGATGATCGTAGACTTGGCTGAACACTCGGGAAAAATCCACCAGGAATACTAACAATAAACCTTTGGCACATGATGTTAAAAAGTATGCAAATATCACGTTCACATTTTCCTTCATCGGCCTGTTAAGTTCTGAATAGACAAAATGTAAATTACTACACACAATAGATGTAAAACAAGCGACGCTTTTTTCCTGCCCGACAAATGTATCATGTATTCGCGTGCCCCAATGTTGTTCGCATACACCAGAGCGGCACAATTTTTTCGTCATTTTTGCAGGAACCGATGAAGAATGTTTAGCCACAAGGCAAAGGTAGTGGGGAGTGTTGGGCCAAGTGAGGTACCTGTGGGGGGAAGGGCGACGCAGGGGGGTGTCGCGCTAAGCGGCGGGGGGCGGGGCGGTTGGTCTCGCGGGTCACCGCGCGCCGCCCGCCGCTCCCCTCCCGCGCCGGCCCGGCTTGCCGCGCCGGTTGAAGCCCCTATAATAGAGACAATGGGCCCGATATTACATATTAAAGCCCGACCACAGAAATAAGAAACCTCCCCATATTGCGGAATTTCAATGGAACTAATTTTATATGGGAAATTGTTGCCATGACACGTGGCGCCCCCAGAGCAGGTTTCTTATTTCTTTGGTCAGGCTTTACTTACTTACTTAAATTTAAAAATAATATGTCCCTTTTAAGTTCCTAAGAACGACAAAGGACAAGTGATTTCCAACTTACAGCCAGACGTCAAACATCGATTTTACGCGAAGTTTAGCAGGCATTTAAAAACATCCCGACTAAATTAAGCGGAATTTGACAGCTGCGCTGCTTGTTTTAAATATCATTCATTAAAAATTTAATTAATTAATATCCCATCCTTTTAAATTCCCAAATTTAGAGATTTTAGCGGCCACGGCAGAATTGAGCCCAGTATTGATATGCTTAGCTTATCGTGTGGGTTTCGAGGTTAACCTACCCCACAAACCCTGGTGTCGGAATTACAGAGCCGGCTTAGGCTTCCGACATGGCTCCTATAACGACTACATCCGCAGATAGTAGCAGGGACCAACGGCTTTACGAGCCTTCAGAAGCGCGGAACGGGACGGTATTGATATAGGGGTAATGTACCAATAGCAGTCGATCAAAATAGCGATCGGTAACGTACGATTTTGACCATGTAAAGATTAGCCCAAATGCGATTTTGGCCAAACGCTTCAAATCTTACCTGTAAGGTCCCTTATAGGCGGCGCGCTGCGGCGAGGCGGGAGTGGAATTGTCATTGGATCCGTTGCCGTTAGAGCGAGCGCCCTCGATGGATTCGGCTGCCTTCGCGCCTTCCTGAGAGCTCGACGATGTGTTTGTAGCCTCCTAGGGACAACAAGTGACAAGTGAACAGGTTGGTCATTTTGCGTATGTGACATTTCGCGTAAGTGTCATTCATTATGTATGATTCAAGCTCAAGCTTAGGTGGTAACTTAATCATACGAATTTGGTTTATTTTTTTATCAACTGCCAGAAGCCTATACTATAGTACAGAAGCCAGCACAAGCGCTTGGACATCTGCACTACAAAATTCACCCCTACCTTTACGGAATACGGGCGCTCTCAAGGTCAATATAACCAGCCGCATGTGCTAGCTACTGTACATGTTTTTACTGGTTTAGTCAGGTCAGAAGAGTGTTAGTAGGAGACATGGCTGACTAGGTTAGGATAAAGCTGGCCCCACATTAGGGCGGAAGCCTAAGTTAAACGTGCTAGACTAATTAAGAAAAAAACTCTAAATTTACAACTCATTTCAACAATGGCGAAAAGTGGCCGTTTTCCGCAATTGTTCCATTTTTAATACTAGCAAGATATAATAAATAAAGTTAATGGCTTCTATATATCCTACAGAACTATCCGTCTAGTTCCTCGCCGTTTTAGATTTTTGAAATATTGATTATTTTTCGAGTTACAATTTTTTAAAGAGCGCGAAGGGGCTTAGCCCCTGTAGGCCCTTTAATGTCAACTCAAATATTGCTTAACTCAAAACAGGGAAAAGTAGAAAAATAGCGGGCGAAGCCAAAGCTTCTTTTTTGAATAATTTGAGCAACTTACATTATCAGACGGGGACGTGATGGTGAGCGGTGGAGGTCCAGTGTCGCCGATGCCGACCACCCCTCCCCGCGCTATCTGGTGCGCTAGGAGGGCTGCCATCTTCAGCTGGAGAGCCTGAACATCACATAATACATAAAAAAACTAGTTTATAAACATTCTGTTATTATTATTCGAACATAACTACAGATTAACCAAAAAAAATTTAATTTAAAAAGTAGCAACACTGTCGTGTCATCCCTTCTTACCCTTCAGGTAACGCCCCTAGACGCGTCGGTAGGTACATGACTTTATTTTGAGGTAGAGTCTTCCGCTCCCCCGCAAGTCCGGTGAAGCTTGATCCGTCGTACTTTTTCGACTCAAGCATAGGTCATTTAAAAAAAGTCATTACTTTCCAACCAATTAATCATAAAAATAAGACGAAAGTACAGTGTTGCCACTTTTTAATTTCTACTCAAAATTTAATTTTTTTTTTATTCATTATAAGCTCCCTTAGAACACTTAATGTCGTCATTTCTGAAGTTAATAAGCTTTGCTCAAACCAAGACCGGCTCTAGTCACAAACAATGTACAAGTCTAAGCAATGAAAAAGTGATCACACAATCTAAAAGAGGCGATGCAATATCAGTTTGAACATAATAGGCTATTTGACTGGTTTTTAAAATATATTTTTTATTATTCAGTAGAGTTTGTGGATCCCAGTAATAGTTGTATTTTTTAATTCTGGTACATATTTCCTGAAAAATATTAAAATAAAAATTCAATATTTAAGTAGCGCGCCAAAACGCTACTTTGACAATATGGCGTCGCAATGGCATCGGTGACGTCACTAGCCAGTACTACTACTACAAGTTGCTTAAGTAGAAAACGATGTTTACTGGCTAGTGACATATGTCCTATACCCGACCAAACAGGAGCGTTTTGAGTCACGTGACAAACACCAAAAATAAAAAATTTTTATTTACGGATTTTTACATAAATTAATTATTATTTTCAACTTCCCATAGTAAATATCCATTTTTAAACTTATATTACATACTGATTACAGTAATTAACACTTTATTTTTCGCATTGTCAAATAGCCTATTATATTTGGTCAGACTGTAATATGTAATTTTAAGAGGCACAGATAGTTTAACCTGATGGCATTTAGGAAAATTTGACTTACTACATATTGAGGTAGCTTTTACTGAACCACTACTTATCTCCTAAAATTGCTGTCAAGCAATAATAGATGAGGAAAAGATTTTATATCTAGTTGTTTTATCAGTCTTGGGTGGTTAGATAAAGAATTACGGCTTTTTCTCGAAACCGCATTTTGGCGTTTCAGTAATGTTTTATTGAAAATATATTTGTGTTGATATGTTAACATATTTGTTTCAGGTAACAATTACCCTTCAGGTAACAACGCCCTTACCCGCCGGCGGGGGCGCGGCCAGAACCGAAATCAAAATTAAAATCAGAGACGGAGCACGATGTTTACGATGTTTTTCAATATCAACGCGCTAGGCCGTGGTCCGAGGCTCCCTTGAGCCGCCCCTAGGCGCGTTGGTTATGACTTTTTTTTTGGGGTAGTCTTCCGCTCCCCCGCAAGTCCGGTGAAGCTTGATTGGTCGTACCTTTTCGACACAAGAATAGGCCAATTAAAAAAAATAAAAACATTTTTGTTTGGGTTACCAGTATTTGTTGACTTTTGAATAAACAATTGAGTACCTTGAGTTCAGCAGTGAGACAGAATGGCAGGTCAGTTGTAGAATCGACGGGTGGAGGAGCTACCTTCAGGGCTTCTACATCACAGGACACCGGGCAGCGGCACACTGGACATGTTTGCTGTAAAATGAACCATATAATGAGTAAGTTACAGATCAAATTATATTGCAGGAGGTATTTAATAATAATAAGAGATCTCTATATTTTACATATACTAAGTACTAAAAAGATGTGTTCAGTTAATGGTTTTCAGAAATTTTCCCAGATATACTCATTTCGAGAACGGACACAAAAATTTTAAAGGATCTTTTGTAAATAATAATATTGCGCAAAAGTACAAAGCATCCTGATTGTACCTGATAAGCTGGGGCCTGCATTTGCTGCCAGTTGGGAAGCTTGGCCAGTTCTTCTTCATAGTACTTCTTGCCCGCAGTCAGGTGGTTTGCCAGGCAGCGGCTGTGGAAGTGATGGTAGCACTGCGTCTTGATGAACACATCCCCTTCGGCAAACCCGTACAGGCAAATCACACACTGACCACTCGGCAGGTTACTTTGTGTCAGATTCTCACGTATTAGCTGAAGATAAAAATAACAAGAAAATATAAATAAAACTTTATTCGAATAGAATAAGTCAATAGTGACTTAACTTAGTGATGGAGAATGTTTAAAAGATAAAAATATTTTATTTTTTATTTTTTAGAATTTATTGTAAAACTAAAAATCTAGAATATTGTTTTACTGTTTTTTTTTTACTTCGAGTTACATTTTATAATTGTATCTGTACCACTCACTCAAAACCTAAAGCATTTGAATAAAAATAAATTTTTGAGCAGACAACTTAACACCATGAACCCGTCACTTTAACTTTTTTATTATTAGAATGAATTTTCTCAAGTTTAAATCTGTCTAGCATTTGGGCTACCTAACAGGTATTAAATATGAAAACATAATAGACTTAAAAAATGTAACCCTTCATCTTCCATCTGTAAAAATGGAGTTGTTTTTAATTAAAAACAATTTATTAATGCTGATGTATTGTTATAGTTTTGATAGAGGTATAATATTTATATATAGATTTGTAGTTTTGGGTATAAGTTTTTTATTTTAACAGATACAAAAAGCCATTAGTGTCTTATGTAACTATTACAATAGTACCTTAGAATTCAATTAAGCAAAAAGTTTATTTTTATGTATCAATATCTCTTCCATAGAGTAAGAAACAGCTGCTTACCTCAATAAGCTCAAACACCACAGGCTGTCCTAGGCAATCATCCAATTTCTGCTTTATTTGTGAGTGGATAAGAGCTAAAACTTCATCATCCAGGCCTCTAGAATTCCTTATCGCGACGTCAGGACTGATGTCAGGATACCCGGGGGTCAGTTTGACCTCAAGCGTGACACACACAAACTGCTGATCGATATCATCACCTGTCGAAGGATGGACGACAGTTTCGATAATATCTGGCACATCACCCACTCGCTTTATCACAACATCGTCCATAAGAATCGCTTCCAATGCTTCTACTTCGTCTGTGACCCTGAAAATAGCACGAAAAAGGCGTGAAAACGGTAAATTTGAACGAAAATATGGATTTTTTGAAGTAGCAGCGAAATACATACCTCTCGTCGACGGAGGACGACATGGTGACTGAAATTTGGCCGGGGCTCGTCCTGGAAGGAAGTCTACCAAATGCATTCAGTTCAGGCAGGCGCAATGCAGATGCAGCAGCCGAACCAACAGCTGGGAAATAGGCGAATTCGGACGAAAATCAATCATGCTACTGCTGTCAAAAACTCAGTGTTGCCAGCTGTCAATAAAAAAAATCTAATGGGTTGATCACACGTAACGAGTAGAGTGGCGAGACAGCAAATGGTCACTCGGCCGAGAGAGTCGGCCAACCGAGTCGCTGTTCACACGTATTTAGACAGTGGCGAGACAGTTCAGTTTGATGCTGTTGATTGTCGTGTACAATGTGTGTACAATGGATCGCAGAAAACCTGATTTTTATTTTATTTTCATTCCTTATTGCAATTAGGGCTGCATTACACTTGACTTTGTTTTTATATTCAGATGACGAAAAATTCCATAAACATTCGTGTATTTTTTAACACTGTATGAATTTAATTGTCGTTTCTAATGTCCATTTCACATTATTCCACATACTACTAGCCATTTTTATTGAAAAAAACTAAAATAACAAAAATAAATAAACTCACGCTGCTCGGTACAAATCGAACGAGTGGCGAGTGGCCAACCGAGTGCCTGTCCACACGTGCCGAGCGGGATAGCGAGTGGCTGCGGGGGCTGAAGAATGAAGCGGGGGGGTGGGCACTCGGCCGAGCAAACAAATCATGATTCTAGTCGCTGTCTCGCCGTTTTGGCTCGGCCGAGTACTCGCCAAAGTGTTCATACGTAACAACCACTCGGCCGAGTGCACTCTCTCGCCACTGTACTCGCTACGTGTGATCCGCCCATAACTGATTTCGAGTTATTTACTGGGCTTGAAAACCACATGTAGGTTTTTGACCAGGTAAAATTCATTACGCTCTTTGATATCCGTTCGGAGCGAAATGTTGCTTTAAACAGGTACTACCCACCCACCGCTGGCAAAAAACATTGCGTGTGACGGTGTGAGCGTAGAGTAAGCAGTAAGCGAGACGGGCACGCACGCTGCTAGCACAATCATGTTTTCTCACAAACATGAGGAGACAAACAATTGAGGGCAGGGCGGGCGCAATTTTCAGTTCTTTAATCGGTAGATTTAATTTTAACGAGGTAAACAAGCCCTTGTTATTTATATTATGAGCCTGCCTTGACTTGACTTTCGTTCACTGGCATCACTGGTTCGCGCCGTGCATTGCCAAACAAAACAATATCACAGATTATTTTGTATAAGCAGACTCGGTGGTCGAGTGGTCAAAAGCTCGCCTGACGTTACGGAGGTTCCGGGTTCGAATCCTGGTGAGGACTCGTCGAACAAATGTCACTTTGTGAGATTTTCCTCAGTTTGGTTAGGACATTGCAGGCTGAATCACCTGATTGTCCGGAAAGAAAGATGATTCCTTGCTTCGTAAGGCACGTAAAGCCGTTGGTCTTGGCTATACTATCTACGGATGTAGTCGTTATAGGAGCCATGTCGGAGAAGCCTAAGGCGATTCTATAATTCCGACACCAGGGTTTGTGAAGTAGGTTTACCTCGAAATCCACATAATAAGCAAGCATTATTGTTCTCAGAATCTGAATCTGGATAGATTCAAAATTACACAAAATCTTCAAAAAGGAAAAAAATCGTATGGGGCCCGGTCTTTTATTCACAGAAAAATCTAACCACTATATAGAAAAAAAATATAGATTCTAGACATAAAACTGAGTCCACATGTCCAGTTGTGGAATTTAAGTGCCCCCCATTTAGGAGATATTAATTTTTTTCAATGTGAAAAAGTTGTACACTCAGCAAGTCTATAAAACGCACCTGCCACTACCTATCTCTTTCTAACACCTAGCTAAGGCTACTCTTGTCTTCTCTTTCTTACAAGGTTATTAAAATAGTTAACTAAACCGCGAAAACGATTTTCAGTGACATTATGCGAGACATTTACAGCACATGCTATGCTCATTTTTGAAGTTTTGAATACAGAATAAATCGTTTTCGCGGTTTAGTAACTATTTTGTAAGAAAGAGAAGACAAGAGTAGCCTTAGCTAGGTGTTAGAAAGAGATAGGTAGTGGCAGGTGCGTTTTATAGACTTGCTGAGTGGACAACTTTTTCACATTGAAAAAAATTAATATCTCCTAAATGGGGGGCACTTAAATTCCACAACTGGACATGTGGACTCAGTTTTATGTCTAGAATCTATATTTTTTTTCTATATAGTGGTTAGATTTTTCTGTGAATAAAAGACCAAAAAAATCCATGTCCTTTACTAAAAAGACGGTATTGGCAACACTGGACTAAATGACATACTGGTGCGTTTTGTTGTTATTCAGAAATAGTGTCTCCTGAGTTTTTCCTTTTTGTGGCGTTCTGTTGGCTGTTGGAGATGGAGAGCAAGAAAAAAAAAACTGGTCACGTAGAGTTTGTATGTTAAAAAAACTTTATTTATTTTTACGTCTTATTGTAGGTAAGTAGGTTAGGTACCATGTAGGTACCTAAAGCCCGCTCTACACACTCCAGTTTTGTCGAGAGGCCAAACTTTTGTCGAAACACGAGACATTGGCGTTCACACGAGACCGCTACTCCACATTCTCCATTCGCTCAGTTGACAATAGGCTATCGTACGGGGTGGGCGTCATGTGCCGCTACTGTAATATTCGCTGCAGCGTATTATATATAATATAACTCTCCAGATACGAATGCAAATCGGTGGTTACAACTAATTACTAAATATTTCTTATGAGGAAACTGAGAATCTCTTACTTTTGAAATGAATTTCATGAAAATAACCAAAATTGATAATATATTATACCTAACTATTAATTTAAAAAAATCTGCTTAAGTAAGGCTCATATACCTATTTAATTATTTTTCTTCATGTTAAACTAAGAAAGAGTAGGTACCTACATAACAAACATACATCTATACCTACTAACAAACTTTCGCGTTTTAATATTAGTAGGATTATTATTACATAACTATTTAGACATCCCTGAATGAAAAGTACTTAATTAAAAGACGCTGGAAAAAGTGTAGCAGAACGATAAAATATAATATTTTGAATTACAACAAAATAATTATTATGTGTTGAAAGAAAAACACACAGCGTCGATATGAAGAATGGTTTTGTGGACTTACCAATATATCCCGCGTAGTCAATTACCTGTCGTCACCAGTGAGGGCGCCACTCACGTTCTTTTGATAGTTTCGCGAACAGCGATGGCAACCCTGTAGCTGTCACTGTCATAGAGTCTTCATCCTCACCAGGAAGCCATTCCTGCGACGCTGTGTGTTTTTCTTTCAACACATAATAATTATTTTGTTGTAATTCAAAATATTATATTATGTGTTTGTCTAAAAACACACAGCGTCGATATGAAGACCTGTTTGTTATCTACTGGTGACAACACAAAACGCTATGTGAATGAAAAAATATTATTTATTAGGTAGGTAATGAACCTGACATAATAACAAAATTAAAAGAGCTTCTTTCACAATGAAACTAAAAATTTTAAACTTAAAAACAACACTATTTGTTTCAAAATTAAAAATTCAACAAATTATTTAAACACATTAAAAATTAAAAACATCAAAATTGTTCAATAAAGTTAGTCCGGAATGAAATTCTTAAACAATAATTGAGATCCATTAGCTTTCTTTTTGACTTCTTTACAATAATACTTTTTAAAAGTGTGTTCACTCTTCCAGTTTCCTCTAGACAGTATTTCATCTATAGGATGATTCTCTAGCCAACTTGCAGAGGCAACTGCTGACCTGAAGGTCCCTGGAGAGGCCGAGATTCCTGCATCTCTTAGTACACTCCGAACCCAGCCACCTATTACAGTTCTAGAAGCTGCCCGAGGTTTGCCAGTTATAGTTATAAATAGACTGTCTATTCTTTCTTCACTTCTCCTCTCCTCAGATAGTTCAATAAGATGCTTAATCCATGTGACTGGGCAGACTTCTTTATTAGGGTGTTTCAGTAGCTGCCAACCTGATTGTTTGTGTCCAGAAGAATCTGTCTTTGACCCAAATACTGGCCACAAAATTACCTTATCTTCATAAAGGGTAATATGAGATTCCGAAATCCTCAATAAGGTAAGATCGTGCACTCTTCTACCTGATGCTAATAGGAGTATTACTGCTGTTCTTCGAGATACTTCAAATAATGTATTTTTATTTGTAGGTTTTAATAGCCAGTCAAATATCACTTGTGCGTCCCATATAGGTGGTTTTGGTTTCATGGGCTGTGCTATCGCAATAGCTTTTAACATTTGTCGTAATAATAACTGATTCTCTGACTCATCTTTCTTGATTTTGCAAAATGTAAAGATTGCTGATTTATGTACAAGAATTGTACTGTAAGCTAGTTTTTCTTCTAAATGTAAATAGGCTAAAAATCTAGTTATCTGTTGCATATCAGGATTATTACCATTCACTCTATTGGTATCACACCACTTCAGCCATCTATTAATTGCTGGATAGTATGTACTCATTGTTGATTGCCTCCAACTAGTACTCAACAGTTGTTTTTCCAGCTCGGACCAGCCATTGATTTCTTCTCCCCACCTCCAACTAACCAAGCCTGAAGCTTCAGTTGGTCTATTTGCGCCGGCGGGAGGCCTGTCGCTGTGTCCACCAAGCTCTCCGAGAGGTTCTCTATGGTCACTGGTGGTTCGATTGCACGTGATTTCAGGTCTGCTAACCAAAATGTTTTCTCCCAATGTGGTGCTATTATTATGTATAGGCCTTTGGCATAGTTCAGTTGAGCTAGTACTTGAGGCATAAGATTGGGAGGTGGAAATATCCAACCCAGACGAAAATTCCACTGCCGGCTGAAGGCGTTTGAGTATAGAGCTGAGTGATCTTTGCAATCTAGCGAGACGTACCTGGTGACCACGGCTGTTTCTGCGGACGCGAAAAGGTCGACGTCCGGAGTGCCCCAACGATGGAACAATCGGTTTGTTGCAGTGGGCAGAAGGTGCCATTCGGCCAAGCGCCGTCCCCGTGAGAGGTGATCGGCGGTGCAGTTGTACCTCCCCGGGAGGTAATGAGCTGACAGAGACACATTCAGACTGTCTGTCAACCTCATCAACTTGCAAGTCAGGCTGAGCAAATTCAGGGAGTGTGTTCCGCCTTCCTTCCGAATGTACGACACCAGTGTTTGATTGTCCGACTGGACCAGAATATGGGCATCCTGAAGGTGATGTGAGCGTTTCCGAATCGCTGCATACACCGCGAACAACTCTTTCTGATTGGAATGCCACCTGTTTTGCTCTTTCGTCCACACTCCTGACAACAAGGTTTCGTTCAGCTGGGCGCCCCAGCCCGAGTCCGCTGCGTCCGTCGTCAAGAAGTGGGTGACTGGTCCCTGGTGCAAGACGGTCCTGTTTTTTATTGAATACATCCACCACTTCAAATCTCGACAAACTTGGGGGGGTAGGACCAACCTCAGATTTTGGCGGAGTTTGAACCGTTTCGAAAATATCTGCAGGTATCTGCAATGAAGGCGACCCCTTGGGATCACAAAGTTGGCGAAGTTCAACTGACCTAGAATTTTTTGAACTTTCTTGAGATTGCATAGGCGATTGTGCAACAGGTTTGTCAAAGACTTTTTTAACTTTTTTACCTTTTCCTCTGATAAGAACATTTCGTTTAGCTTTGTGTTCCAAGTGATCCCTAAATACTCTAGCTGTTGTGTAGGTTTTAGTATTGACTTCGAATAATTTATTTGCCAACCCATTGATTCCAAGAGATTCACGACTTCCGCAGTCTGAGAAATCAACTTGGACTGGTCCTGGTGGACCAGAAGGAAATCGTCCAGGTAGACCAGAACTCGATTTCCTTTGGCACGAAGGATCTCCGCGATCCAATTCGTGAGCGCTGCAAATGTATAAGGAGCTGACGCTAGGCCAAAAGGTAGGGATGACATCTGCAAAATCTCTCCATTGTACACCATCCTGAGATAGCAACGATGGGATTCTGCTATAGGAACATGGAAGTAAGCACTGGAGATGTCTATCTTTATCATCCAGTCCTGTGCTTGAAGAAATTCCGGTACTGATGCATGCGATATCAGCTGGAAGTGTTTGGAGTGAACAAACCTGTTCAGACCACGGAGGTCGAAAATTGGTCGAAGGCCTCCACTCGACTTTGGAACTATAAACATCTTCGAAAGAAAACTTGGGCTTATTTGTGTTACACACTCTAAGACCCTCTGATCCTTTAATTCTGAAATCATTTTTGTCATGTCCGGTGATACTTTGGTACTGTACAGTTTTTTCAGGTCTTTTGTAGGGTAATTCAGAGGAGGTTTGCTTGTGAAAGGAATTCGAGCACCTGAGACTATTTTCATTATAAAACTGGTTGCCCCAAGTGCTTCCCAGACCGGTAGAAAATTCTGTAGAC
The DNA here is from genome assembly GCA_948473455.1 of Teleiodes luculella. Classification (NCBI taxonomy): domain Eukaryota; kingdom Metazoa; phylum Arthropoda; class Insecta; order Lepidoptera; family Gelechiidae; genus Teleiodes; species Teleiodes luculella. Next base: position 11,404,426 of record OX419590.1, read on the forward strand.
ACCCCCCCCTGAAATCCGTTTTGCAATAGTCATTTAGCTTTGTCCTTGGGACGAAAGGAGTTGTTGATATTTTTAGAGTCCTTTTTAAATTTTTTGGGATAATCACGTTTCTTATTAGGACGAAACGAAGGGGTAGAACGGTTTGTCTGAGCTGGGGCAGTAGAAGGTTCAAAGTGACGTTTCCTTGGGGTCTTATTATCTTTTAAATAAGTGGGTGTATTAAGCCACACACTAGTCCCACCAAGGGACTGAATTACTGGCATTAAGGTGCCATGGTCAAAGAGGTGCTCAGCACTGGGCGGTAGTTTGCGCAAAGTATGTTGTAGGTTTTTATTTTGCACTTCTGAAATAATTCGCTCTCTTCTAACCTCTATACACTCTGCTCTCTTTCCACACACTACTTGTAACATTTGTTCCATATTTTTATAGTTTTGAGATGAGGGACCAAATAATGTCATGACCTTGTCAAATAATTTAGCCGGGCTTAACTCTGCCGGTGAGTTGTTTGCCCAATTAATCAACTCTTGTAAATTGTTCCGCACTATATCTTTATGTTCAAGCAAGCCATATGACAAACCTGCCATAGTTCTTTCTGTAGTTGCTAAGAAGTCTTTGCCTTTATTTAAATGACACAGCTCATCATTAATTTTTAACTCAACAAAGCCAGGTTTAGCCAGAAATGATTGTAGTGCTTTAGCATATTTAACTTCCTTCCAACCTTCTGTATTGAAATGCTGTAGTTTTATTAAAGAATTTAGGCGATCCTGAGACGCATTCTTAATTATTTTGGTATTGTCAGTTACAGTCTGGTAATCACCAAAATCCAAATTACCTACAGTAGGATTGACAAGAAAATCTGATGTATTTGGATTTGTTTTGGAAGTAGAAGGCTGTGCACAAATGTTTAGATAATCTGTAAGCTTACTTACGTGCGCTATAAGAGCATCTACCCTGGGATCGAGAGGGACAGCTTCTGACACAGTTCCGGTCTGTAAATGACTTTCTAACCTTGACCTCTTGTTAGGGGGACGAGAAGATTCGCCCTCTGACTCAGACTCAGCATTATCGCTCTCCTGATTGGAAGAAGAAGCAGATTCCTCTCCGTGAGAAGTTTGGGTAGCAAAGTCAGCTTTCCCATCCGCTGTTTGCGGCGTCTCCGGTGAATTAACTTGGCTCATTTTATCGAAAACGAGTCTCCACACAACATACACAATAATTCACTGTACTGAGCACTGAGTAAACTTGTGATTTCACAAATTTTACACGTTTGTAAAAAATTCTCACTAATCCGCGGGAAATCACAAAACGCTATGACAGTGACAGCTACAGGGTTGCCATCGCTGTTCGCGAAACTATCAAAAGAACGTGAGTGGCGCCCTCACTGGTGACGACAGGTAATTGACTACGCGGGATATATTGGTAAGTCCACAAAACCATTCTTCATATCGACGCTGTGTGTTTTTAGACAAACACATAATAATTAAATAACGTGCGCTCACTTCGGCGACTGTTAGCCAACTGGCACCAGAGGCATCGAGAATCTGGAGCGATAGTTTTGCCTATACACAAAACTTGACAAAACTCCTTTGATGTACCGACACGGGACGGATAGACGGCCAATATAGACGAGACATCTCCAATATAGGCCAATACTCCCTCTACACTCTCGTATTGGCCATGTCTCGTCTAGTTTTGTCGAGAGTGTAGTGCCCGCTTAAGGCCCGACCAAAGAAATATGACACCTCGCCATATTGCGGAATTTCAGAGGAACTAATTTTATAAGGGAAATTGTTGCCATAGTCGTAAAAATATACCTACACGTGGCGCCCCCAGTGCAAGGTGTCATTTTCTTTGGTCAGGCTTTACTTGGTAATTTTTTTGGGAAATTAGGTTTAACACCCGGATTAACAAATGACGTCACACACTTTGTGTTTTTGGCAAAATAGCTAATCCACGAAATAGATAGAGACTCGTAATTCGTAAATAGACTTTTTATGGATTACCTAAACTAGACCGATTTTTAAAATTTCCAAAAAATGGCCTAAGTACTTTAACCACGGAGTAGTGACTTTATCTTATTAGATAGAGATAGAGTCTAGCAGGGCTCGTTTACCAGTACCCCTACCATGAGTTGCTAACGTAACTTACGCGCTCGATATCGACTACGTAAACGTGCATTTAGTATGGAATTAAAACTACGCCATCTATTGACAGTTATCTGAAGTAAAATTTCTCCATACTAAATGCACGTTTACGTAGTCGATATCGAGCGCGTAAGTTACGTTAGCAACTCATGGTAGGGGTACTGGTAAAAAGGCAAATCGAATACATTCAAGGATTTGAATAGCAGTTTTTAATTTCAATCGTGGTGGTGTAGCTACCTGCTCAAGTGCTCACCCTGCTAACAGGAACCAAAAACATATCTCTGAATATGAACGGGGTGGTAGTCGAACCCTGGTAGTTAATTCCACGATATTTCTTAGCAAGAATTTTTACCAAGTACTAAGTTATAGGGATGTAAACTGAAACATTTTTCCGTAAAATTTTCTTTATTCACATTGAAAAACATCAAAATTTTACACATTTATTATAGGCACCTACCCCTTTTACTTAAAAAATACAAGATTTTTGCTAGTTTTTAGGGTATTTTATCCTATGGGTAGAATAGACATCCATTTTATGAAGTCAAGGCGGAATACTTATAACTAAACATATATATGCCATTTTAAAACAAAATTTGATTATATAGCGGTTTTTTTTTCGGCAGCGTACTGTAATTTATTTTATTGTTAACAAATTAATCCTCTCGTGTAAGAATTTATTTTCTTTAGATCTATTAAAATATCTTTACAATAGGTAAATACTTATCTAACTATCTACTCAAAGTAATGAAAAATATCATCACTTTTATATATTATGTACCTATAGTTGCGTCCTGTAAAAAGAGGGTACTGTGTGTACTTATGTGTGGTGTTCGCCCTTTGTCTAATTGTTCGTTTGACGTTGTTGGGCGTTGTTGCTTGCGTGTCCTGGTTTGGATTACCTAATAATAATTATCTTTAACGTAAACTAAATGGTGGTTCAAGACATGATATTTTGATTCACCATAATTCTTTAAAACCTTTTAAGCTAAGATTGTAATATATAATAGGTTTAATTTTTCCTAACTTTTAATTAATGACATTTTGCATTTCTGACATTTTGCATTTTTGTCATTTCACGTTTTTGTCCTTTTGCGTCTTGAACATTTTAACTTTTTTTTCCCTTATTATTATACAATTGTTATAATGTCATAAGTTAACGGTTTGACATTTAATTTTTTTTACAAACTGCTATTGATAGAAGTTTTATTCTATTTGGGTGAGTTATGGTCATATGTTTGGTTTTATATCGTCATGCGAAAGATCAATTAAGGTAAGGGACAAAAATCCGAAAATGAGTTAGAAATGCATTTCTACTCACTTTTTCACGCTCTTTCTGATGCTGTATTTAAAAAAATTCTAGCTTGAAAAAAATGTCCGATACGGTAAGATTTTCTCCAGGCTACAAAGCAAAATTTATTTAAAAAACTAGTGTAACGGTCTATGTATTCGTTTCAAAAAGTCAATTTAGTGTAAGTCTTGTTTACAGTCGAATTCGATTAACGTAACTTTTATGCTTTATATAGTTTTTTATTATTATGTCACTGAAAATAAACCTTTTTAATATTATTATTTACATTATGAGAATCTTTATGAAGCCAAGGAAGCAAGCAACTACGATTTTTATAAAAGAACTAAAAAATCACCTCGGTAGGTATTATTTTTTCTTACGCATAATTAAACTTTTTAAATGTCCGGTTTGATTATTTACCATTAAATCTGATGCAGGTAGTTCTATTTAACGAGGCCACTTGAGCTACACTTATAAAACTAGTAACAATTGTTTATTTGCCTAATGTATCTCATAAATTCGTTGACAGCATGAAATTTACCTCAACAGTTTTGACAGGAATGACGATAATGAGAGAGGGCCCCGCTGGATGGATAGGATGATATCTATCCAGCGGGGCCCTCCTCGGCTGTATTAAGCCCGAGTTTCATAAACAATACTAATCGTAACGTACTTTTCTATTTACGTATTAATTCTGGAGGATATTTGATAGCACAGAAGAATTGAGCAAGAAAGTTTTGTCTGCCTAGCGGGGCCCTCTAATCTGTAGGAGTACAAGCAAAAAAAGAACACTATTATTAAGTATTACATATATGTATGTATACCCCTCATATACTACTTCTTCTAGATAATAAAAGTACCTACTTTATTCTTCTTGAAATAAAACGGAAATGGGTATTATAATTTCTTACGTAATCTTTTTGTATAAATAACAGTAATTATTTATGTTTCTCGACGTCGAAAAGTGATTTGTAAATCTTACTTCGAATAAAACAAATTTCATTTCATTTCATTTCCATTATCATTGAAAATGTTTTTCTTTAGATGAGAATGTTCACTAGCAGTTGCCTTGCGATGTGTGTAAATTAAAACATCAGTTTCCTATACTGAAAGGGATTTCCCTATAATTAGTTATGTATACTGATAATTTCCTAACTTTACTTTCACGTAGGGGATCATTCAACAATTACGTGATCACCGGAAGGGGGGGGGGGGTCGGGTGCTTGTATATAAATCGGATTATTGGGGGGGGGAGGGGGAAGAATCCATGATTACGTCATCAGCGCTTCGTTTCCGAAAATAAATTATATTAAATATTTACGTCCAATTTTGAAGTTTTTTACTGGTAACATTAACTATATTAGATAGATGAAACGGGATTTCCCCTGATAGCCTTTTATTTTATTTCATCGTTTAAATAAAGACTAATGAAAGTATCTATTTCATTGATTTAACTTTATAGTCCTTACCTTATGCATTTTGACAAAATGCCACACCCTCTTCCCAAAAGGTCATTTAAGACCCATAGAATAGAAACATGACATACGTATCAGTGCTAATAAACAGCAAAAAATTTAAGCACGGCCGAAGATTACGTAATCAAGGCGAGGGGGGGGGGTTAAAAACAAAAGATTACGCTGTGATCACATAGGGGGGGGGGGGGGGGGGGTTAAAAAAACGGCCAAAAATGATCACGTAATTGTTGAACGATCCCTAGGGTAGGTACGTACATGCATACGTATAAACTCACGCCTTTATTCCCGTATTATGGGGTACACAGCCGAAGAGCTATAGACTCATAGCTAAACATACAACTGTGTACGTGTAGTTAAGAAGGTTTATTTTATTTATTTTTGTGTTTTATTTAATTACCTAAATAACGTAAGTTCACAATTCGTAAGATTTTTTAATTTTCTATGTATATTTGATGTACTTATTAACTTAAATGTATGTAAATTTATTTATTACAAACATACTTACGTTAAAATAAAATAATACACCATTGGTTTGTCTGACACTTACACTAAATTGTCTCGATGAATCTATACTTTATTAGGGCCAATTTAAAGTAAGGGATCACTTGTCCAAATTGCATTAAAGTAAGGGACAGCTATCTCTGAAAGTATCATGTTTAGGAAAATGGTCATAATCAATAACAATGCGCCATCTAAAACTGAATAATTATGTAAAACTCGTTTTTAAATAGCCTCAGAATTAGAAAAGTTATGTTTAACTTTCCACGAAAAAAACCTTTGTCGGCTCCTGGTGAAAAATCGTATTTTGTCCCTTACCTTAATTGATCTTTCGCATGACGAATTATGTTCACATTTATCTCTAAGTTTGTATGGGTAGTTTTTTGGCATGTACTCACTTATGGACATATGTATCCGGTGAGGTAACATTCGTTGTGTTACACTGTTGTGATGTTTAGTTTTTCATGATTGATACGAGTTAGTGTGAGCATAAAGACTTTGACATTTACTGACTATTTATCTTACCTTGATTGAAACTTTTTATGCAGATTTGTTTGTTTTTAGATATAAATAAAATAAATTAATTTAAATAAATTATTTTAATACCATCCACGATGACAGCGTTGAAGAATTTAAAAATTTTATATGATTAATAAATCAATGGGGTTGCTTTATTAATTTTATTTGGGGGGGGATAGAGCTTAGTGTAGGGTTGTTGACACCTTATTGTTTTCTTTCAATGATGTCTTAACAACAAATAGCTTAGGGTTTTTCTTTTAAAAAAAAACGATTAGTATGTTGCTGACGTTCCGGGATGCTGAACTTTGATGTGCTGTACGTGTCGACTCGTCATAATTTACGTTACTTGTATAATGAAGATACTAGATTCGCGCTACCCTGATTGATGTCAACTTAACTTAGGTTGAGATATTTAAGTATTAGTTAGGATGCGTTCGCCCTTTGTCTAATTGTTCGTTTGTCGTTGTTGGGCGTTGTTGCTTGCGTGTCCTGGTTTGGATTATTGATTATTATTAATATTTTTAAAACATTTTAATAAATTAATTCTTGGACGCTGGTTTCAACTTCTGATTTGACAGGTTGACTGTTACTCATTCTGTGACGCTGTTAGGACTAGAGTCTATTGGCTTATAGCCACGGTGTTTGGTAGTCCAACCTGATCAATGATGCGACTGTCTTTTGGGACAGGTTTTGGCATTCGTTTCTTGTGCAATGGTCTGGTTTGTTTGCTTGCATTGCACCAGGAAGCTGTTAGCAACAGACTTTGTTGACAGGTTGTTATGTTAAGTGTTTATTTTGCCCTGTCCACTTTTAGGTCATGAGTTTAGGGTTGTCAACTGTGTTAAGCGAGACAATTCTTGTGACCGCGGGGGATGTGGAGTTTGCATCAGTGCGTTTGCAAACTCCTTCTAAATGTAACTGGCGCTTTTGCCGGTATTCTAGAAAAACGATTTGATTTTAAGTTAGGAATCGTCTCGCATTAAAAAAAGAATATTGTCATTATTATTATTGAGATGGTCTTGAAGAGATCAATATTACTTGGAAGAAAAATATAAAATATATACAAAGAATTCCCTCTTTCATTATATTAGGGAGTTCTTTAGTTTATTAGTGTACCTAGGCGAAATAAGGGAGGTGGAAAAGATTTCGGATTTTGATTTTGAAACTTTATTCTGGAAGGCATATAAAATTATTTGATAAAATTATGTAAGTATGTAGGTTTATTAATTTTAATGTGCCTAAATTACACCATATAAAATTTTATAATGACAAAAATACAACCAAGATGACTGTGACGAATAGAATTTAATGTCATACATAAGGCTAAAATTTCGCGATAGTCTTGTGTTTCTCGTAGAGATCTTAAAGTGTCTACAGTGAAGTCTTGTTTCGGGTAAGCAAAAAGAAAAGAGCACTATTCCCTCCTCTTTTTACAAGACGCGAGAAAATCCTGTTCAGTATAATAACACGTATTAAATGTTTGTTTACTAAGTTATATAGCTTAGTATTGTGTAGAGTTTGCTTCAGCTTTGTACCGCGGAGAGGTGCGTCCTTGCGAGTGGATTCTGGCGAGGAAGCTTGGAGTGCAGTCCAGCTTCTGTCCTTTGGGCCTGATGGGAGAAGGGCCTGTGCGGCCTTCCAGCCAGTGCGTCATCATTTCGCCTTTGCCCTGTGAATTGTTTTATAGATTGAATATGAGAGGTTTTAAGATGTCATGAATAACTCTGCAGAAGAGCATGCTTAGCTGAACACTTTGGACTTTACACTGTTCTAACTATACATAGTAACGATGTCCTACTTTGCAACCTCATTCCCATCCTATTTTCCATTTCTTTTTCGTCTAAAAATACAAACATTAATTTTTGGAATTTCTTCGTCATTCATATTATGGCATCCTCGTATCTATTTTCTTCAGTTTAGACTTTCAACTTAAAGCCAATTCCTCGCCAATTTCTTTAAAAAATTATGTGTTAAGTTGAAGTGAAAATTTAAGATTGCCTGTGGAAAATTACTGCTAAATATTTATGTAATATACGCTCACTTTAATAAACTTTAGTTAGTTCTTTGTAATAATTTGTTGCTAGTGCCTGGACTTCTCCGGGCTAGTAGACTTCAGTGATCAGCCGCTCCTGACGGCTCGCCAAGGTTCTGGTAAGCCGCTGGCGCGACAATATTATCTGATTATTCAGTTTAGAAGTCTCTAAAATAAGTCAAAGTGTTTTAGAAAAAATATAAGTAGAGTTATGTTATGTAATTAACCTTGACGTCAATTCTGCCCCTAGGAGTGGTGACAAACAATCCCGATCGATCCAGAGCCCTCTTCACATCGTCCGATATCTGGATCTTCATTGCTGTAAATAACAATACAAATGAATTAGTCTTCCTCAAAAAGGTATTGAACCAAAAAAAGTATACCTTATCGTCGGGGATAGTGCAAATACGCGTAAATTTATTATGTTTCGGATCAAACGCTCATTTTTTTAGTTTAGAGTAGAACTCATTCATAATTCAACGCATTATATGAAAATTTTGTACAAAAAGCTATTCAAGTGTTAAAATTATTTAAAAAGTTTTCTCTCCAATTGTTTGGGTTGAGTGAGCGAGGCTCTGCTAGTACTAAACTTTTAACGAAGTCGGTTGGTGCGACCTTTCAACAGAGCAGATAGGAGTATAAGAAAACCGCGATCTGAATACAATTTATTACTCAATTTATTTCATAATAAATATTATAATTATCGCAAACATCGTCAAATTCACAGAACACAATTACCTGCTCTTAAAATTGAATAAATCTTTATAATTTAACTAGCTTTCCGCCGCGGCTCCGCCCGTCTTAACAGTTTTTCCCGTGGGAATGAGGCATTACCGCAATAAAAGGTAGCCTATGTAGCCTACTCAGGGTGAATGTAGCTTTCTAATAGTGAAAGAATTTCTGAAATCGGTTCAGTAATTTCTTAGTTTTTTCATTACAAACAAACACAAACACACACGCACACACACAAAAAAAACAAAAATTTCCTCTTTATAATATTAGTATGATTAGTATGAAGAAACATTAAAAATTTCTGATAACTACCTATACAATTTTTCAAATCTTTTCTGTCTTTGTACCTACACTAATATCCACAGCTAATAGGTATCTTACGTGTTTCGTGTTTACTAATATTTCGCCTTTTTATGCAATGTAACATTTCGCCTTTTCGGTAATGAAGTCTTACGTTCTCCAGTGCTCTCCATCCTGCTGGCTGTGTTGATGGTGTCTCCGAAGAGGCAGTAGCGAGGCATCTTGCTCCCCACGATGCCGGCCACGCAAGGTCCCGTGTGGATACCACTTCTCATGCACAGGGTCTGAAGAAGGTTACAATTTCAAAGGACCTTGCCTGTACCACAGAATATACCTAATATAGTAGTCCCTACAGAAGGCTCACTTAGCGACATAATCAAAATAAATGACAACTCTAGATCCATTACAGTAAAGTACAATTCAGATCGCACGGCTCTAGCTAAAAAAACTAAGTAGCAGCTTCTCTTTCTATCCGGTACACATATACACAAACCTAGCGTATATTCGACATAGCCCGAAGAATTACTGTGTAGAACCGACGGCCGTTGGGGCAGAAAGGTTTTTAAATGGCGGCCGAGTGCTGTAAGAAGAGAAGTGCAGCACAGGAATACCAAAGCAAAGACAATCAAATATTCCTATTGTGTTTTTTGCTCAGCATGCAAGAAAGCCAGCATTAAATTTATTTTAAGAATTTAAGCTGTGCGAAAATTCTACCTACATGAATAAAAAGAAAAAGATTTTGCAGCAGAAGCAAACAAAGGATAAAACAAAGATAAAATAATAATACGAGATAAATATAATACGAGATAAATCATTATGTTTATCACTTGAAATGTGACAATTAAGGTGACGACACTAATGAGACATTTTTACAAAAGATTCTTGCATTTTTATTATAAAATTATATTATATTTTTTTATTTTTGTCTCATATGTATTTACGTGATGATAATGATCGCAAAGTCATAATAAAATACTTGTAGGTAAGTGGTAAATTGCTATAGTGTAGAGTAAGGAGAAATTAATCATAATACGGCTGTAAAGTATTTTATTCTAAGCCTAGGCCTAAATGTACTACTTATTTTCACGGTCTAAGAAAACAAGGTCTAACACTCCGACCACGTGACTGACACGAGCCTACGTCATTTCTACGTCGTTTTGCCTGTTCATCCTTGTCGAATGCGTGTAATAGACAAGGATGAACAGCGCAAAATGACGTAGCCTTGTGTCAGTCATGTGGTCGGAGTGTTAGACCTTGTTTTCTTAGACCATGCTTATTTCTAAAGAAATGTCTTTCAGTAGACCTGGATAAAGTACTTTAAAAGCAAAAACACTGAGACACATATTACCTAAGTACCTGATCAGGCCGATGAGGCAGGCGGCACATCGCAGTAGCTTCGAGCAGCTCCAGAGCCATGCTGGCTATTTCTGTGGCGTGACGGTTGCCTGGACAATGGAAATTAAAATAATAAAATAATCGCCTCTGACATTATCTTGCTTTAATTAAATAATATCGTTGATTGGTTCCCACAACTTGTAGCATAGCATGACCAATGTGACAAACTATACGGTTTCGCTTCGATAAATTACAATCTACCGAATTAAATTGTAAGCAGTACGTTGAGGCTCACAATGTTTCGACAGTTCACAATCTCGCGAGAAAGATTATAACCTAACGGTATTTACAATTTAACGGTGACATATACAATAGAGAAAAATTACAAAATGCTTATACATAACTATGTAAATTGTCTAAATCCAAATTGTTTTCTACAACGTATACATAGGTACAAATACGAGTATAATACAAATACAAATATTCTTTATTTACATTACACCAAGAAATAAAAATACAGACAAATAACACAAACAAAGAAAACATTAGGTTTCAACAGGCGGCCTTATTGCTAATGTAGCAATCTCTTCCAGGCAACACACTACCAGGAAAATGCTAAAAAATAGAGAAGTGCGGCTTGGTGGCTTATAAATCTAAAAAAAAACTACATACGAATATCTACTTAAAATTGTTACACTGATAATAAAAATATGTACATACCTACATACATACATACTTATATAAATAAACAATTGGTTAAACATACAATAAAAATATACACACCTCTTTTTAACTTTTTGGAGGCATCAACCCTAGCGCTCCGCTCAGTTATAGGTAGAAACAAGGAGACGGCCGAAGGCAACTACTGAGTATTACTGTACTGTGCCGCAGATTGAATGATTCTGACACCAGGGGTTTGCGAGATAGGTTTACCTCAAACCACAGAATAAATAATAGTACTAGGCTCAAACCCACTATGATAAACAGTCAAGCAGTAGGACGATTTGTATAGTTATCGTCAGCATGCAAACAAATATCAAGTTTTTACCAAGCATTAAAGAAAAAAAACAGGTTTGTACTATTTAAAATTAAAGTCATTGCATCATACCATTTCGCACTGGCAACCCCGAAGCTACCATGTACGAATCGCCGATGGTTTCAATCTTGTACACATCGTAGCATTCCAGCCGCTCGTCAAATAACTTGTACACAGAGTTCAGGAAACTAATCACCTAAAAACAATTTAGTTATAATAGGGGTTCGACTTTAGTTTTACATTTAGTTTTACATTTTAAAGTCACATCTACACACGAATCGCACATACATCACACACACGCACATACACACACACACACACATACACAATCACCCGCTGCACCTTAATCTATTTACATCGAAATAACAACGCTAAAAGTATTTGAGTTTTGCAAATATCACACACACACGCATACATACGCATACACACGCACACACACACACACACACACACACTCACACAAACACACACGCATACACACGCACACACACACACATACACATACACACATGCACACAAACTCCCGCTGCACCTTACTCTATTTGCACCGAAATAACAACGCAAAAAGTTTGAGAGTTTTGCAAATATTATATTTCAAGTTGTGTATGTAACATCTGGAAAACTACTCGTACTTCACAGTTGGTTTATTATTTATCCATTTATAAAAACAACACGAAAACTAACCAACACTCATTCGTATTTTAGTACGATTTAAATAAGTAATCTTGATTTAACAAGAGAAGTAATGAACCATGTTATCTTAATTACCTACAATTTGGAAAGCTCGTTAAATTTATAAGTATTTAATGGAAATGGTTATTTGAGATGAGTTGAGCCATAAGAAATAAGGATAGGGTTGAGTTGACGCAGACGAGATAGAGGTGCAGTGAAGAGCACGCTAAGCTGAACACTTTGGACTTCGCATCGTTTTTTTCCATTGAATAAGGAACAGATTCGCGGGTATGTGTTTAACTTAACAAGTTATCAAGATCTTGACTGTACGAGTAGGTAAAATGCGAGATCGAAAGCATGATTATGATTACTTAAAATTTAAGTTATATGATGCATAAAAAGGCTTTCAAATCCAAATGTTTACCTGGTAAGGGGTGGAAACAGCGGCTATAGCTGTAAATCCCACTATATCACTGAAATATACTGTGACTGACGCGAAAAACTCTGCAGGGACCTGAAAATGTTTATAAATGGTGAATATTCTAAATTGAAATACGACATAAAGTAACACAGTAATCAAAGGGCACAAAAAACTGAATTACTCATTAAATGGCAGAATGAATGTTTAGTATGAAAAATATATATTTCTTAAATATGCGCTTAACATTATGTTTAACTTTTTTTGGTAGTACAGTAAATACTTTAACAATGCTTTGAAATATTGGCATAGAAACGAGAACGTAGAAGGAAAGAAGGCTTTTGTTAGTAAAAATTAAATATTTACAGTTTGATTTTATAACATAAAATACAAATATTCTTTATTATCACCAAAAGTGAAAAGCACATAAATATTACAGTGGGTACATGAATAAAGTTGAGCCAACAGGCGGCATTATTGCTAAGGTTGCAATCTCCACCAGGTAACCTAAACATACCTGTTGTGTTTGCTTCAGTTGTTTCGCCACACTTGGCGGTAACATTTGGTACAGCAACGAATCGCTCAACTCTTTTTCATACTCCAGTTCACTTGCCTTTTCCGATAAGTTTCTGGCGTACACCTTAAGAAAAAAACAATATTATTTCGCTATCCAATAGTATTGTCTCGATACTTTTTTGTGTTTTTAGGAGGGATCTTAGCAAAGTTTTTCTTATTGTTGATACAAAGTTCGCAATGAGGTCAGTGAGCAATCGAGCGAATCTCAAAATTAACAATAATAAATACGTTTCGTGTTATCCGCTGCTAGTTTTTCCTACTTTAGTACTGGTATTCTAAAACTACTTGTAGAATACCTAGTTACTTATTGTATTAACCTGATTATATGAACATTTATTTATAGAAGCTTCTAGTTCGTTGAAAAACTAGTACAAAATTTAAAAATATGAATAAAAATACGCTACTATTTATTGATTCTCGTATTTTGAAATACAGCACTTTTATTTACATTGCAATAATAATTAGGTATTATCTTAAATATTTTGACAGAAAACATTAAAATTGAAGACTACATCGACATCAGAAGTAGGATATATTTTGTATGTTACGTCACCTGTATAGTGTTGACAGCGTTCCTGACCAGAGCGATGATGATAGGCGAGACCACGCATACCAAGACAAGGATGCCAGCACACACCATCTCACTCTTCCGCGCCTCGGTCAGGCTTTCAGTCACTCCATGCCTGAAAAATGTATTTCGTAGCTTCACATACATTCCCACCGAGGGGCTCGAGCCTACCCTAAATCAGGGTGAATAGACCTTAAGCCACACTGGCCTAGTGCTTTGAATTTCTTCGCAGGTGTGTGCAGGTTTCTAAGATGTTTTCCATAAACATACAAATTGAATTGAATTCAAAATCGAAAAACACATTGGTACGTGTCAAAGCGGATTCATACATTCCGAATGGAAGACTAGGCCATCGCACCAATGTTGTGCACATAAAAGTGACGAGTTTCATAAAAAATTGGGTACTACGTTTTTATCATACTATAAAGAGGAAAGATTTGTGTGGTGTGTGTGTGTATGTGTGTGTGTGTGTGTCTGTGTGTGTGTATATTTGTAATGAATAAATTCAGAAAAATACTGAACCGATTTCAAAAATTCTTTAACCATTAGAAAGCTACATTGACCCTAAGTAACATAGGCTACCTTTTACCGCGGGAAAATACCTCATTCCCACGAGGAAAACTGTAAACGCGGGCGGAGCCACGGCGGAAAGCTAGTATAATATAATCACATTAATCACTGTCGTAATTTTTCATATCCAGCTTAGATACTGTCAAAATATGTATGGTGAATATTTGTTCCGCCTACTCGACGAATCAAGCTTCACTATCCAAGCGCAATAATGCCATCAAGCAAGACCATTGCAGACGAGGCGAGATTTTGATCACTCGCACAGCCTCGTGGTCGAATGGTCAAAAGCTCGCCTGACGTTACAGAGGCTCCGGGTTCGAATCCCGGTGGGGACTCGTCGAACTAATATTCTTTCAGTTTGGTTAGGACATTGCAGGCTAAATCACCTGATTGTCCGAAAAGGAAGATGATTCCGTGCTTCGAAAGGCACGTAAAGCCGTTGGTCCCGGCTACTATCTATGGATGTAGTCGTTATAGGAGCCATGTCGGAAGGAGGCGGTTCTATAATTCCGACACCAGGGTTTGTGAGGTAGGTTAACCTCGTAACCCATACGATAAGCAAGCATTGCAGAAGTAATAGCGACTAAAAGTCACGTAGCTAATAAAATCTCGACCTTAGCCGGCGGTTATCCAACGATACTGTGGACGGAAGAAAATCAATTTAAAACTACTATACATTTAAGTGCAAAATGTAACTTTATTGCCAGGAAATAAAGCTTTCTACGAGAGTAACCAGCATAGCACTCTGTTTCTTATTGGCAGTTTACACAGAAAATAACGGACTGGGGACTTCCATTGTATAACTTATTGACTTTCAACCGCTTAATTATAAAAAAATATACAGTAAAATTTCAGCAAGGATAAATCTTTACAGTATGATATTGGGATTTCATTCCAATTATTTCAATGTTGATTTTATCCAAATAGTATTAAATATGAAAAGCGCAGCCATCAGTATCTATTTTATTATATCTACGTACATATAATAATGCTGGATGCCGGCAGCGCAGGACCGATCATTGTGGAGGTCCTTGGGGGAGGCCTTTGTCCAGCAGTGGACGTCTACAGGCTGAGATGGAATTAAACTAAACATAAATGAAGTAGGTATGTAGTTAAGGTGCAGTATTGCTAAAATGCTAAAAAGACTGCACAAAAAATTAAAATAAAATAAATAAATATTGCAAGTTACAAGTAGTAAAAATAAAGGTCCTAAAAATTATAATACTGACTGTACGTTACTATCTTTTTATTTCAATTGAAACGAAGAAAATTTTAATAAATGAAAGCACAGGGCTACGCAGATGCGAGTTGAAGTCCAAGATCAATGTTTTTGCTTCGAGAAAAAAAAATTAGCTATAATTTTAAAAAATACATGTCAAGCACATAATATAGATCTGAGAGAAATATCCCTATAAACGGGATGGCACAGCCTAGGACCTTGAAATAAGGTCTGTTCTATACCCAACAATATGTTAGAGAAGTCTAGAGAAGAGGTAGAGGGGTCACTGACCTGATGTATTCCCTCAATTGTCTCTGCACAGCTCGCAGCTTGTCAAGCAGTGTCGCCGTTTGGTCAAAGTATTCAATAGCGTCGCTCACGCTGCCGTGGCGGGGTTCATTGTCCACTATTAGCTGATTTCTGGAAGAAATATAATCATATTTCATACTAATATTATAAAGAGGAAAGATTTGTATTTTTGTGTGTCTGTGTGTGTATGTTTGTAATGAATAAACTCGAAAACTACAGAACCGATTTCAAAAATTCTTTCACCATTAGAAAGCTGGTATTCACTCCTGAGTAACATAGGCTAACTTTTACCGCGGGAAAATGCCTCATTCCCTCGGGGAAAACTGTTAACGCGGTCGGAGCCGCGGTGGAAAGCTAGTATAGTATACTCTAAAAGAAAATGAAACGAAAAACAAACGAAATGTTATATTTTAATGACCTTCCGGACAATTTTTCAGCAACTTTATAAAAGCCAGCCGATTCCAAGTAAGTCTATAACTTTAAAAAGGTAATAATAAAAGAATCAATAGACTAGTATACATACTGGATAGTTTTTGAGCTATTTTCATATTGGAAAAGTCTAAAAACAAAGTGTGGGCGTACACGACGACCTATATAGTGCTTTAAGTCTTTTAAAGTTCTAAATATTTCAAAACTGCATTTCCTTTGAGCAAAATGACATTTACTACACAGACGCGAAAGAATTTCAAAATTACATTTTCTGCCTCGAAAGGGGAGAAAACTGGTATTCGTGGATCAAAGTAAAGATGGTGGAGATAATACTACTGCGGCGTTAAATTGAAAATGCGTTAAGGTTAGCTGGGCTACGACAAACAAAGCTACGATTTTCAAGTGTCACTCGAAGTACATTGCATGGTCGATATAACAAAATTTTAATAGTTCATATTAGGTAGGCTAATTGGCTACTACGTAAAGAAAAAAATAGTTTCGTGGGATGGCTAGACGGTAGTTTTATCATCACAGTCTGAGGTCTATTGCGATACGATAGTAAGTATTTACGTAAGCCATGCTTTTATTTAGTGACTAGCTTTCCGCCGTTAAAGTTTTTCCCTTGGGAATGAGGCGTTTTCCCGCGGTATAAGGTAGCCTATGTTACTCAGGGTGAATTTAGCTTTCTAATGGTGAAAGAATTTTTGAAATCGGCACAGCAGATTTCGTGTTTATTCATTACAAACATACACAAAAAAATACAAATCTTTCCTCTTTATAATATTAGTATGATTAGGTGATGATTAGTATGAAGTAGAAGCCCATAGACTATTTTGTTTCTTATTCTTTTACATTATATTATACTTTTTGCAGTGTGCATACAACATAGACCTTATATATTTTCTTGCTCTTATCATAAAGGGGAGGATGTTTTTCCTGTTCTATATTTATAAACGTTGGTATAAAAGCTTTTCCTAGTAAAGCAATAGTTACTAGTAACAGATATTCAAGTTCCGAAGAAGTGCGTAATTACTTGCTAAGGAAAGAGGCTTTTGGAGGCAAATAAGAGTTCTTAGAAAATTAATTATGACTTTGAGATCTGAAATATAAATTACCCTTGGCCTTAGCAAGTACGCATTTAAGAATTTTTAATAATTGATTTTATTTAAGTATAGCTTTTTTAGTTGTAGATTTGTACCCCTTCTTTTCTTGTGGGTTGTAAAGTATTAGACCGGTTCACAGCTCCAACGGCTTCACATATCATCGGAAATATCTATAGAAACTTCTTTCTTTTCGGACAATCACGTGATTTAGATTGCGAATTTAACTCTTTCCGCCTAAATACATCGCAATATAAATTGGCGAGCGTAGCCTTTTTTGGCGAGTAAAATAACTATGTAACTTCTACGAGGGAAAAAACAAACAAACAAATTAATTTAATTTAAGTAACGAGTTAAACATTCGAACTAGAATGCTATCTTTAAATGAAATCAGAAATTAGAATTTTTTTAATTGTTTTGGACATCACAACACAAAAATTAGAAGCAAAAATACAGACATAAAACAACAAAAAGATACCTACGCATTGACATCTCCCTGCGTTGCGACATCCAAAACAAAAAGGGCTCCGTGGTTCTCGGCTTACAATTCTGCTAAGGGTGATTTTAGTTTGGGCTCCCATCCCAGTGAGTTCACTCAAACTTAACTCGCCCCGTATTAGGGAAAGTAGTGTGTCTGTAAGAAACGAGTTC
This sequence comes from Teleiodes luculella, assembly GCA_948473455.1. Taxonomy (NCBI): domain Eukaryota; kingdom Metazoa; phylum Arthropoda; class Insecta; order Lepidoptera; family Gelechiidae; genus Teleiodes; species Teleiodes luculella. Next base: position 11,422,297 of record OX419590.1, read on the forward strand.
AAAAATATTCAACTCACTTGGTTTCCAGTTCCTGATAATCCGTGCTGTCTTCCTTAATGTCCTTGTGAAGTGGAATCAGAGACGGGACCAGGTTCAGAGTGTTATCCAACAAGTCTCGTCCCAGGATCATGTGGGCGATGTACCTGCTCAAACAAAGGTTAGTTCATTTTGGTCATAGATTGCCCTTTAGAAATTGATACCTTAGCAATAAAGACGCCTATTTGTACACTTACCGTTGCAAAATCGACACAAGTTTACCGGACCTCGTATATTAGGTTTTTTATTTATTATTATTTATTTATTTACCACGGAGAACATAATAATCAACGTAGGCAAAGGCGAGAAGCTAGTAAGATAGTATATAAGTAGCAGTTAAACTAAGGTCGGTAAAAAAAAAAATGTAGCAGCTAAGTCGCTTTTACGAGCGAACAATGCTGTCTGTCTATCTTTATATCTGGTGCATTCTGGTGCTGAGAACTCAATTAAAACCACGCTCCACTATTATTCAGTTCTGGCGTCGTCGGGCAGGTGACCTAATTGCATTTACAATTTACTGTGGCTGTACATTTAGGTATTAAGCGTGTCGCACCCGCAGCTTACTGAGCCAGCGGGAGCAGCATGATTAAAAATTGTAGTCCGAAGGTTTGCGGTGAAGTGAATCATTCGCAAGCAATGATTCCCTTCCCGTATCACGAGTCTTATACGCAATATATTTTCAGTAAGTACGATTTACGAATACCTTATTTTTTTTCCGACGTTTCGGCGGGATTGCGCCTGCCGTGTAATAAACGTGTCCAAAGCAAATATCCTCAAAAAAAAATTAAATAAATCATATTTAGTGAATCGTACGATTATTGCACTCACCAAACTATATATGTACGGATGCGTCAAGTAAAAAGAACGCTCGCCTACTGCGGGCTTGATTGCCAGCGTTCTTTTTACGTGACGTGACCTTAGCAGTTTATTGGCAGGGGAAAACAAATGATTCCCTTACCGTTCATGCGCCTTTGGTTGCAGGTATCCCCTAGCAAAGAAGTTGATACCCAGCACTGAAGCGATGCCCTTGCACTCGATACTCCGGAGAAGGTTCTTGAAGCCCACTAGATACCTGGTGAAAGCAAAATGGCTTTGAATTTTCCAACTATTGTGTGCTTTAAGGGCATTTAAACAAGGTTTCGAATGACATCATTACAAATCTTATAGAGGAGATCAAAGACAAAAACATTATTTATACTACGACAGAATACAATACAACGCAACAGACAATAGAAAATAAAAATTCAATAACCACTGAAAGATAAATTTACTTACATCACTTAGTTAAGTCAGTTACATTTACTTTTATGGCGAGTTAGAAAATTTGTGCTGTCTGTCTACTATGGAGAACTTCCCGGAAGAAATTTCACAAGCGTTGATTCTTAATATATTAATTTAATTTTTTTTATTATGAATAAATTCAATTTTACAATTTATTGCTAGTTAAAAAATTGAAATACGTGCTAAAGAATATGATGAGGGGATGAAGTTTGAAACAAAAATTAGTTGGAGTGCGATGTTTTTGTTCTTAATTTATAATTTGAAAATTTTCAGCATTGATAAGGTTTTTTTTGACTGTAGAAAAATACTTAAGAGTTTGTGGAAACTAGCCTAGCCTTTGTTATAAGCCCACAAATAACAGAAATAGAGACTTTTTCCACTTAATATTATGCAAGAGAATATTCATTTTGATAGAGTTTCTTGAGTTGAAATAGTCTATTTATCGAATACCGAGAAGTAACCAGCGACGTTCCGAGAAAAATGTCTTCTTCCATTTATTTAAAAGTCCCAGTCTATCTATCACAAAAATGTTCTCTTCGAAATTCTGTTTCAACTGAATATCAAATGAGACAATTACTTATATTATGCTTTAATAAGATGTTAGCATTTGTTCCGTTAATCAGAAATCGTTTTAGAATTTTCCTGTTGAAATGGATTTTTTTATATGTGTTATTATGATATAATAATATAAGCTATATTATTGTAAAGTTTCATTAAAATCCATTTAGTAGTTTTTGCGCAACAGAGTAACAGACATTCATACATCCATACAAACTATTGCGTTTATAATATTAGTAAGATTGATAAATTAGAAATTTGAATATTTCATCGAATTCACTTTTTTAATCTTACAATGCTTGCTTATCGTATGGGTTTTGAGGCTAACCTAACAATACAAATACTTTATCAATTCTTACATCTTAGATCAACTTTCACCAATAATTTCCAAAAAAAACCTCATGGAAAACTACAAGAAAATGAAATCCACATAATGAAAAATTGTTATGCATACGTGCATTTTATGTATTCACTCATAAATACGGTGAATACAAAATGGCGTCTTCTCAATGAGGTAATCGGTATTTTATGGCCAGATTTTTACGCGAGCAATAAAATGAACAAGAGTTAAAATACTTACGAGTTATACCTGTGCTTGTTAATAAAAAACATTAATTTGGGAACTTTGCTATTATTTGTAGGGGTGTGTTGCCTTTTCTATTTTTATTTCTAAGGGTTGTGTAAGCCACCAGCCTAAGTTACGGATTAGTAAAAAGTGAAATAACAGCTCAGTCTAGGGTATTCAGCAACTGAGCAATTTTCTCAAAGTTAGTTTATGAAAACGAAAAAGATGTACGACTAGAAGATTGTTATTTTAATCGGAAACATTTTAATTTAAGGGGAAATACGTCATTCCCACGGGAAAAACTGTTAACGCGGGCGGAGCCGCGGCGGAAAGCTAGTGAAAAATATAGATTAATAGACTCAGATACTTATATTAAAACTAAGTTAAAGTTTGTCCATCCTTTTTATTCTGAGAAAGATTAATTAACGGATTTCTTAAAAATGCGCCTTAAAATTATGCGATCGTTGCATAAAATATTGAATTATTGCTACCTAAGCAATAAGGCCGCCAATTGTACATTTTATGTATTTTTATTTGTATCTGTTATTTGTGTTTCTGTTTGTGTGCAATAAAGAATATTTTCATTTATTTTTAAATTTTGTTCAATCTTAAATAAGTACAGAAATCATCTTACTTAGGTACCCCTTTATTTCCTACTTACAGGCTAAAACATGTATTGTGTTATTTTTTTACTCGCGTTGTGGCATCGCTGATGATTCTACAAACCATAACCTGCTATAAAATATAGTTTTAATTACAAGGGTGCATGTGTTAATGGTGATTAGATTAGATTCCTCTGCCACACATACCCAGCATTGTATTCACACTAGAAGCCATGAAGTCACTCTATTGGTTATTCAAGACGTTAACCGATGACGTTGTGATAATAATCGGGGAACTAGGACGGTATTGTGTAGTCGCTTATTAATAGGAGATAGTTTGCAATCGCCCTTAGCTGGGATATAAAATTGCAATTACCAGTGGTCTCGGTTCAGTGGTATCAGACTGGAATACCTCTCTAGACAGACATGGTGTTGTAAACTAGAATAATGTTTTTTGTATTTTATATATTTTTTTAAATAGTTTTCGAAACCAACGACGAAGGCTCGAGTTAAATAATTTTGCGTTGTTAAGGCTGCCAAACACCGGATCGGATGCGTGCATCTGCGACACTGTGTGAACGGCCTTCTGTTGCGCGGTGCTGCAGACGTATCCGGTGTATTTACAGGTTGTACATTACGGTATATTTATTTATAGACGGTAGCCTTTAGGATCGGTTCGTACTGTGGCATCGGTTATGCCGTCTCTTTTGCTTGTGGGCCTGGTTACAAGTTCGTTCGAAATTTGAATCTTTTTCGAATGAAATTGATTTGGATAGTTTGAGTCAGTTGTATCGTGTCGCTCTCCTGGAGTAGACTAAAACTCAAGTTATTAATAAATAATTAAAAAGTCATTTGTAGTGTGTGACTTAAAGGGCCTCTTAAGAAGGCTCAAAGTCAATCAAAGAGCGATGGAGTCGGCTATGCTTGGAGTTTCCTTGCGTGATCGAATCAGGAATGATGAGATCCGCAGGCGAACCAGAGTCACCGACATTGCCCGAAGAATCGCTAAACTTAAGTGGCAATGGGCTGGGCACATTGCGCGCAAAACCGACGGCCGTTGGGGCAGAAAGGTTCTTGAATGGCGACCGCGCGCCGGAAGACGTAGTGTAGGCAGGCCCCCCACGAGGTGGCCCGACGATCTGGTGAGGGTCGCGGGAAGCCGCTGGATGCGGGCAGCGCAGGACCGATCATTGTGGAGATCCTTGGGGGAGGCCTTTGTCCAGCAGTGGACGTCTTTCGGCTGAGATGATGATGATGATGATGTGGTGTGTTTTGAATAGGAATAGCGCGTCTACCTTGTAATAGTAGGCCATACCTCCACAGAGTGCTGCTGTCCGTATCCTTGATCTCTTTAGTGAGATGATTGAGTAAAGCTGCGTTTGCGCTGGTATACCACTCCACCGTCACCGACATGGACTGGCCGGGGCTCGTGATCTCTTGCCTGTTAACATTTATCTTTCATTTAAATACACTAGAGGCGGGGCGATCATCATTGTGGAGATCCTTGGGGGAGGCCTATGTCCAGCAGTGGACGTCTACAGGCTGAGATGATGAGAGGCGGGGTAACACATCATCTAATCGCAGCCCGCTGCTAGTTGCAGCATACTTGTAAGAAAGTTGTGAATACCAATTTTTCTCACGTTGCTAATACACTTTAATGTGAGCTGATAAAATTTTTTTGCAAAAATAATAATACAGAGGGACTGTTCTGTCATTTTTAATCAACATATTTTTTTCCATAAAGCTTAAAACTTGTAGCTCTTCAAGAAAAGTATTGGAAAAGTGTTTCATTAAAATTTCCCGTAACTAGAACGGCAATCAAATACAATTAGCAACTTCGATATAGTTTAATTTACTAGGCTTCTTTCTTCCACAAATTAATCTACTTCTTGGGAAAAACCCGGTACTTAAACTTTCCAAAGCACTCCGTCTATGTCGGGAAGTTTAGATGTTGCAGCTGTATGTTTATTGTTCACTTTGTAATTTAAAAGAAAAAATAGCTACGGGCCCGTGACTATGCTTGCCTTGATGGCAAAGTTTTGTGGTTGTATACCGTTGTCGTAGTGTTTTTGTTTTGTATCAAAGGTCATTTTTATCTTTATCTATAACTCCATACCGCGCTTTTTTAACCTGTAATGAATAAATAAGTTTGAATTTTCATCAGTTACATAGATCAGAAAATCAAACAATAACGAAGTATGATAAATTATCATATCTTTTGCATTTTTATTTTATCGTTTATATTGATTTATTGCATGATCAATGTTTATTTGTGTGGTTGTTATTTTAACCGCCATTTTTTCTTCCTTTTCTAAACACGATAAAAGTATTTATGTATTTTTGAAATCCTATTCCTAATATTCTTGGCTATTTGGATTATTTGTTATTTAATGAATATTTTATATTACAACCTAACTTACAATATTATTGTCCCCAAAAATGATATTGCATTATTATTAAAGCTGGTGCCCCCTAGTAAGCATAACATAACGTTTTTTTTTAAGTAACCCCTAGGCACAGAAGAAAATAATAGTACTACCCTAGGTACTGGTTTGAAACGTGATGGTGGTACGAATCAAGGTCCCCAAATTGTCATTAAGCCCAGTGTGTTTGTGGACAAACAGAGCTCTAATGCTCAGAGACCCGGTTGAATGAACCCCAAGAAAAAATACTGTCTTGTTTTGAGTAAAGCTTAATAACTTCATTAGAATTTGACGTCGAAAAGTGATTTGTGAAATCTTATTCCGAAGAAAAACCTTTTGACTTTGATTTTGACTGGAAACACTATTATAACACTTTATTGAAAGCACAACGCTAGTTCGTGGGACCATTAAAATATACAAAACTAAGGAGTACACTTTTGAAACCAAATATCTATATAATAAGACTGTAGAGGTCGAAAAACTGAAAATAAAAAAATAAATTAAGAACTTCCGTGGGTTCGTTAAAAATTACCAAGGAAATGTCGGAAAACAATGCGGGCGTAGCCGCGGGCATACAGCTAGTATTAGTAATATATTACTCTTTTTTATTTTGAAAGTACAACTTGTGTACATAAAATGTAAAAATATCCAATTTAAAAGTGTCATATAACAGTTCGCCTAACTAAACTAATAATAAAAAATTGCTACGCCGTAGACATTACTACGGCGTAGTACGAAGAGCTACACAGTAAATCGAAAAAGTTAGTAATTAATGATCAAAGACCGAAGAATTGGAAAAGATACTGTCTGCCACCCACTCAAAAAATTTATAATTTACTAGAAATTTCTTGTCCCAACCACGTGTTCTGAATTAAAATAAAAACGACTTAGTCGTTGCTTAATCTAGTGAAGTGTACTATTAGCACTTACTCGATATTCTAAACATGTTCATATCAGTTGATCGTCTATAATGCACACGGTCATGGTGCTTATAACGCAAAACTTTTTAAGGCTACAGTAAGAAGGAAGAAATTTTGTAAGTAAGCTTGTTTGACCGTCAGTTTTCCTACTCAGTTACTATTGAGGTCAAGAGTACTGTAAATCTACTGAAATATAATTAATTAAAAGGTGAATTTTGTAAAGGATAGAAAAGTACATACAACAAGTACCCTGTTTGAATTTTATCACGTAAATAATAAGTGTAGGTACTCTAGTAACCTTGGTATTTTTCTTCTCTATTCTTGTAAAGAGGCTACTTTATTGTTAAAAAAATCTTTTAAACTTTTTTAGTAACATTTTTAATTACAGCTTAGTAGAACAATCTTGTAATCAAATAACTAAATTGTTATATCCTCTAATTTAATAGTTTGTAAGCCATAGATTAACTAGGTTATACACCCATCCATCTTGTGGATGTCTTAAGATGATTTGAGTAATGAATGAGAAACCAACATCTGCCAGTCTCCACAACTTGGCCACTTAACTAATCATATTACTTGCAAGGCTCTTATGAAATTCATACCAACTAATGTTATAAATGCGGAAGTGTATTTGTTTGTTTCTCCTAAGCAACGGACTGACCGGATTTTTGCACAGGTATAGATTGAGGGCTGGAAAGTGACACAGGCTACCTTTTACCGCGAGAATATATCTCATTCTTCATTTAAAAAAATCTAAACACAACGCGGGCATATTAGAATTTTTGTTCTATTTCATTATATTACTAAAATAAATAAAATAATATTTTTATTCACGTCTTTTAATAGTTTTTGTAAAAATTTCGTAAAATCTGGATATCATTAACTTAAAACTAATAATCATTTTAAATATTTGGATATCTGGATTTGGAAATCAAAACTAGTTTTATCAGAAGAAATGTTTGATTTGAGAGAACAAAATGGTTTCCCTCTAAATTAAATTTATATGGTGTAGTGTAATTTGTAATAAAATTTGCATGCTTAGAAAAAGTAAAAAATTAGGAATATAAAACAAATAACAATGCCAGAATAATGAATCAAACAAAACCCTTTTACACGTGTGTACAATCGCAGTACTCGTAAAGTGTCAGAAATTTTCTAAAAACACCTTTTCCATTTCAAATAGATTCGTTATGAGCTTTTTTATACTCGAATGAACAAAAAAAAAAATAGGGACAAAATGGAGAGACGAATATTCTCATATAAACGTCGTTACAGGTTTATGAATCCCCAATCTAAATTATTGCCGAAATCGTAAAAACACAACATGGTGTATTTTCGTACTTAAGTACTACAGTTTACGAGCTTACTGGCACCTACCTACTGTAGGCGGTTTTAAAAAAATATATATATACCTATGTGGGTCATTTTCACACACGGCCATCTGACCCCAAACTACTCAGAGCTACGCTATGGGCACTGGGCGGTCACTCTATACAAAAACGTATTTTTACAACCTACTTCTTTTTGAATAACAACTGAATACCAACTACAATGGCGTTAGGTGCTATGTAAAACACCCCCGAACACCACCGGCGGAGTCCCGCGGTGCCTGCGGGGTGCGGGGCGTGGGGCGCTATATTGGGCGGGAAACTCATTTTGGCGCGGAGGGGTGAGTGTCCTTTCTTTACGGGTTAGGACTATTATTTTCTTCTGTGCTATGGGTGCCAGACAGCTGATATACATACTTATTTAAATAAATAAATGCTTATATAAACATACAACATCAAGACATAAGTTCTCGTCACATAAATGATTTCCCGCGATCCTGTGCTTTGAAGGCAGACCCGACCAACTTGGCTACGGGGCTACAGGGCGGGAGAAATTTTCTGAAGCACGTTTTTTTCTAGGGCATTGACAGTTCTCTCGAGTATATTGGTCCATGTAAAGTACATAATAAATAATTATTGCTCTATTAGTATTCAAGGACTACATATAAAGGTGCATCCACCCGCACCCGTTCCACGCTAATAGCAGTCTATGTGAGCCATGAATATCTTGATGGCATTTTTCTAATAACCCTTAATGGTCTAATCATAGCCGCACCCGGCTCCATTACGTTGTTTGTATGAGTCGTTAAACTCCACGTGAATGACCACTTATTTATATAGAACCAGTAACAAGGTGAGGTAGATTTTGTTGTTAAGGATCCGAAAATGAGGAACTTTAGACAAAAATTGCACGAAAAAAAATGTCAACTTTTGAGTCATTCATAATGTATTTAGCTAGACTATGGACTTAGTAACATTGTTACACAGCACTTATGTACAGAAGCCAGCTAGCACACGCGGATGGACATTCGCACTAAGAAATATACCCCTACCGCTACGGAATACGGGCGCTCTCAAGGTCAACATGTCCAGCCGCATGTGCTGGCTACTGTACTTATGTGTTTTTGATTTTTAATTTCATATGTTCGGTGAAGAAAAATACCGCGAGTAAAACTGCACCATATTATAATAGTATACATAATACACACTGTGAAAAAAATTCAAAGTTTGTGTGTTAAGTTGACCAACCCGCACTGAGCCAGCGTGGTCGAGTAAAGCATATTACCCCCTCATTCATTCATTTAAAAAAAATCATATGAATATCTTCAGATCAAAATAGCCCAGATATAGATTTTAAGGTTGTTCCATTAGAGAGCTTACAAGTCTAACTATTCATGAAATATTCACGAGGCTTATAAAGACTCTAACAAATACACTTCTTCCAAACTTTATCCTGTTATGTAGCTAAAGCCTACGAAAAACATTATTAAATGATAAAAACAACACACTGTTTTCAGTAATAGGAAATGTTTATCTGCTGTATTGTTGTTCTCAGAATTAATTATAATATTTAAGCCACCTTATTTATCCAATCTAAATCCCGTTATGGCGATAACGCTGTTAAACAATTTTTGATTTTCATTATCTTTTTTAATAATAATAATAATTGTTTTTTGGAATATTATTTTTTTGTTATTTTTATCCCAAACATTAAGAAAATTAATAATATAATAAAAAGGTAATAAATAAGACCGCCTGGTAACTGTTTGTTTCTTTGTTGAGAAATTATATTATAATAGAAAAAAAAAGTTGCTCCTTCATGAGCCAAAGGGTGGTGTAAATAATGATAATTTATATTGTATTGTATAGATTTTTCTTACGTGTCAGTTTGCGTTATTTTACTTTTCATCTATTTGCTTCTTACAGGTGCCAGCTAGATTAAAATACATCCTATAGTTATGGAACTTGGTCCATCTCAGTAAAATCCAGACACCGTAGTCGTAATAAATTAGATTTTCTGGGAAAGATTGCGCTGATCTCGTCAACTCGATTGCATCGCGCCCGCCGCGGCCCCAAGCACGCGCAATTATGCTGAATAACTTTGCATTGACATCACGGACATCACCACTTCTCCCTTATTAGGTTACTTCCGATGTACTTCCAACCCATTGTACTAGATGAGTACATATGCATATAAGTCAATATGCGTATAGATAGATCAATATTATGCGTTTATTTCAATAATCTTTCTAGTATTTGTTATATTTTGAAAACTATACATTGTCGACATTTTTGTACTCAGTTATTAAAAAAAAAAAGACATTAGTCGCCAAATTCTATTTGCGGAACGGTAAACCTTGAATTTAGCCCTAAAGAAAAATGCTTGTAAAAAGTACATTTTAGGCAGTAAAAACAATAATTCAGGCGTTTTGGAATCAGCTAAAGAAGTGGAAACTGTTCGCTCCGTGAAAGCGCGCTCGCCTTTTAATGAATTTAGTGGTAATCCCCTAATCCGAAATGAAATTTTAAATTGGAGTTCTTTGTGCTCCCTAGTAAGTCCATAAATATGTTTTCTTGCTTAAAGTGCTACTCAAGGAATTTTCATATTCTCATTTGCATTAAAAATAATAAAATTTTATATTTCAGTCAAAAATACATTATTATATGGTATATTTTAAACTAGATCTCTAAGCATGTACCTATATTAGTTCAAACTCTATCTATACATACGAAATCCACCAAAATCTTAAAGCTTTTTTTGTGAAATGGTTACGAAATCAATTGTTCAAAATTTTCTCAGTTTGACATCTATAGTAATTTTGGTAAGGATATTAGAAGGAATGCTTCTAAAACATCCTTATATTAGTGTTATTTGTTATACTGTGAGAATTTTTCGAAGCAATAATGCACTACTAGTAGTATAGTATAAGTAACAGTGCACTAGAATTGTTTGCTTGTAAATTATTATGAGCATAATACGTCAAAGATTTATGTCATGCAATTTACTGTATCCTGACCCTTCCCTCTGTTACTAGGTCACCTCCTGGTAGAATACCATCGTATATATATTTCAAATATAATATTCTGTGATGATTAATTTATTATCTTGAGAAGAAGACAAAAATAATACGTCAAGAATTATGCTATTTTACCGTAAGAAAAATTTACTTTATACTTTAGTCGCGGGTTCGAATTCGAATCTCGTTTAGAGCAACCATTTGTGATGATAATTCTCTTTTGTTGCTGTTAGTTATACAGTGTGTAGTCGAAAAGCAGCTAGCAACAACTGAAATAAATTGTCTGTCAATGAATCTGAGAAACGAAAAACACGAGACAAGATTTTTTTGGGAAAGTTTTTCAAAATTAAATGATATTTGACTGTACATGTTTTCAGTATTTAGTAAGCCGCCACATACATCACTACATAGTATAAAACAAAGTCGCTTTCTCTGTCCCTATGTCCCTCCCTTTGTACGCTTAAATCTTTAAAACTACGCAACGGATTTTGATGCGGTTTTTTTTAATAGATTGAGTGATTCAAGAGTAAGGTTTATATCTATAATACATGCATAATATACTCAAGAATAACCCACAGTAACCATTTTCCCGTGCGGAGCCGGGGCGGGTCGCTAGTTCTGTATAATTATGTATATAAGCTGTCTGATAACCATCTACACGCTTTGCCTATTATGGGGCCAGACGACCTTGTATAATAATATTATAATAAATAAATATGTGGCAACATTATATACGTTTATACGACGACGCTCTTATGGCGACGGATTTAAGGTTCAGATTGTAAAAAGAAACAACTTGCTCCAGTTAATAACAGCCTGTATCCTTGAATACGTAAAAATATATATAGGTACTTAGGCAAAGCAAAGTGAGTGAAAGCGATGCTGAACATATTTGGTTTCCGCTTTACGTAGACAGACACTCAAGAAAATTAGGTTTTTGTCATATTTTCCCCTCTTAAAGATCTATAAACTTTTGGTATGGAAAATCTGCAAAAAAAAAGTTCTTTATCTATTTAACTATATTTAAGATCAGTACTAGCCATTGACAGCGATCTCATATTAAACGTAGATAACTTTTACTAAAAAAAAACTATTACTAGCTGTACGCCCCGTGGCTCCTTCTCCTTTAATATTTTTCCTCTCCGTCTACCCCTCCGGGAAAGAGGCGTGATATTCATTTTAAGTATTTAGGGCTTATTAACCTAACCCTGACATGGACTAAAATTCTACACATGTAGGTACATACGAGTACTTAATCCTCAATATAAGCTACCTACTTCCATCCAAGGTTACGTAATCAGTAATTATATTCCTATGTCACCATGACAACCTCAAATTTATAGCTACTTGGTAAATTACTCATGCTAATCCACAATTAATAAGCAAGATATATTATATTGGTAATATCATTCAATTGATCGAGGGACAAAGTGGAATTCCTGTGAATACCGACGTGCTAGAGAAATTGTTTCTAATATGTACAGTTCGCGTGCGAGTAGAATGCAAAGTGCGATTCACTTCATTTTTAGTCTAAAGCTATACTATAGTTTTTTTTAATAAAACTGATTATACTTTCTGTTACAAAAGCTGCTTTTCTAATATATAAACTATAAATGAAGTGAAACGCCTTTGCATTCAACTCGCGCGCAAACTGTAGTATGTACTTAAGTGGGTAAAACAATACTAACGTGTTTGTAAAACAAATAACCTATCATTCGGGTGATAGCCCTGCTAAGCAATACATTTTTCTAGAACTTTTCCATAATCGTAGTTTTTTTCCTCTGATTTCATTCTCGTACTGCACTGTCTTAACCAGGCCTTCCTTAATTTATTTTATACCAGAAATATTAATTAATGAAAATTATATTATGCTACTACAAAAAAGTGTAAGAAATTCAGACCCCCAAACTTTGTCCTATGTAAAACTTAATTAAATGCCTTTTTATCAGAACAAGATATTTTATTAACTATTAACATTAAACAAAGAAACAAAAATATGCCTACTTTAAATGTTGTACTACAGCTTTTATTAATTTTGGGCCCGTAGTCCGTAGCGTAACATTTTTCACATAAAGCTGTTGTCAGCTAGGTAACCTTTGATATCACTCATCCATCTTCTGCTAGACATAGGCCTTTCATACCAGGTAAATAATTTAATATCGATTGTAATGTAGGAAGAATATGAGCTTATAATGTTGGTCCATAAAGAAAACACATGAGTGCAAAGGTCTTTACGTAATTGATGTGAAAAATACTATACCTACAACTGATGAATTTTTGTCATTGGAAATATTGTCTTCTCGTCGTTCGCTCTAGTATGCAGTATATTTCCCGAAAAAGTGCGACCGCCTTAATTTCGGAGAGTTGGGCACAAAAGAATTGTAGGTATTCACGAAAGCTTAAAAATAATTATTCGAGAAAGTTTAATTTAAAAAAAAGCTATGGCCGCATTTGGGAAAATAAATATTAATGTTTTTCGAATTTTTGCTTTTAGAGATCGATTTTTTGAAATGAAAAATTTGAGAAAAACTTCCTTGGAAAATGTTATCGGCTACAATTTAAGCAACAATTTAAAACAAATACGATCGGGTTATGGGTTTGCCCTGTAGCCTAACTCTTTTGAAAATAGTAAAAAAGTTTGAACGAAATTTTTAGATTCATTTTCAATGTGCTCGTTAGTCGTGTGAGGCACGAAATCTCTGGATTATCTTCAAGCATCTACACAAGAATCCTTGATCTAACATCTGACGTCCATAGTACAATCTCGGCTTAGTTTGGTGTTAGATAGCCGTGTGTAAGATGTACCAATATATTAATTTTATATTCACCACAGCACGTGTAAGATCTATTATTGTATTCCCCCCCTCCCCACCTGACAAATGGCACCTGAAATACTTTCTTGATTGCGTACTTTAATCACGCACTGACAGGTGAAAACAAAGAAAATCGTAAGGAGTATTGTTCACTGTCCACGTTAAAGTCAATTCAATTGGGCACTTTAGAATTAAATTGTGCTTTAAATCTCCGCATTTCATGGAAATTGTTTGATAAATTAGTTAGTCAACTTTTTGACGTACTCAGTAGTAGTTAGTCATCGATTTTCTTTCGAATACAATATAACAAAATATATTTTTGAAATTGCGACAAAAAAAAACGTATCGTATAAAATCAAAGTCAAATTCAAAAGGTTTTATTCAAAGTATGATTTTACAAAACAGTTTTTAAAGTCAAATCTAATAAATACCAGGGAGATGTGGAAAAGCCGCGCTACGTTTGATAACTATCAAAGACGTTGGTCATTAAAAAGTAAAAAAAAGTTTATGTAAGAGGTTACGTCCTTAGATCAGGTCTAGTAAAATAAAAATAAAAAACGATAAAATGAAATAAACATGACAATATTTTGTTCCTCGTCAGTTTATTTATAGGTAATATTAATTAATTGATACCGGATATTTAAAGTATTTGAAATAACACTGTTTCAATTTAATACAACGCTAATAGTCTCAAGTGTCGATACTGATAGCGAATCAACACGTGTACAGCCTCCTCAAAGATAGCTCGCGATGCTAAACTAAGATTAATTGCCATGCCATCCATTTGTAGTTTGTGCTTTATTAAAGGACTAATGAAAACACGGCGGCGCTATTTTAGAGTTTCAAGCACGTTTTTATAATTAAAAAGAATCAGCCTCTTAGCCGTCTGTGGACTAGAAAAGTGGTAAAGTAAAATAGAACTTACTAGGATATTCATTTATACCAAAACGGTATATAATTATGAAGTGTTTGGCTTCTGTCTTAAACGGTGATAAAATGTGTTTACGTCTCACTTTATGACTGTATAGCACAAAAACTTCAAACAAAGATTACTAATATTTAGTTCTACTTGAAATGTTCATATTTGCGAGTAGCTATTGCAGTATGCAATTTCTGGATTAAAACTGGACCAGGTCATATTTGGACCAGGCCATTTTTACAAGTGTCATACGAGGCTGATTTATATAATTATAATTGTAGAACTATCATTTCGTCGGTCGGATTCATTTCCGGAATATTTCAAAATAATATTATGCTATTTGGAGACAATTGCAATTATAATTATTGAATGTTTTAAAAGATCAATAATATTGGTAAAATAACTGTAATAGATAGATATTTTTTCGACTTACATGTTATATAAACATGGTACTAATTAAGGGTGTGTACTCGTATTTATTATTTAGCTATCATTTTTACTTGTGAAGTAATTAATGTATTATTAATATTTTCTCCATTCTCGTGTTCTTTACAAACCAATTTACTTATCTATTTTATTTGCCCTAGATAGTCTCTTCTTTCTTGAAAAAGTCGAAAACCTACAGTTAACGCACGAACGTCGAGAGTAAAACAATATTCAACTTGCCTACCAATTTCAGGGTCATAGTGGAACAATTCGAAAAAGACTTATACGAGTAATGAATTAGGTCCAATATAGTGGTTTTATTAGATTTTTATTGTCTGTGGTTTGTATTTGACTTATTCCGATATTGATCTAGATAGATAAATTCATTATTAAGGTGAACTTCATACCAAACTCTATTACTTAAATTTCGGAAATGTTCCAGTAATGAATCCGACCGACGATATTTATAATGTATGTATAAAATACTGAATTTAGCATTTTCTTTTCACAAAATAGCCGAACACACACACTAGATCAAAAATTGAGAATTGTTATAATGTGAGGGCGCATTTGGACAAGACAACCTAAAGGGGATGCCATGTTTTCTAACAATATAATCAACAACAACAATGTGCCATTTCTGTTTCCTCGATAGAAGACTACTCTTGACGTTAAATCGATCCCGATTTCAACCCGACGCAATACTAATGTAAATTTTAGACCGTTACTCCTGATTTATAATTTCTGAGTTACACAGACCTCTGCCAATTGTGGCAACAATTCTAGTCAAGTCCTGTGAACTTTGATACGTTGATTTCGCGACACAAGTGTAATGGTCAATTTAAAAAGATACCTCCAGCCAGGCGTGTGTCACTCCACAATTTAGAAATGATCGGCCGTTGCCCCCCCCCCCCCCTCCCGGTAGGTTTTAGATAAGGAACTAAAGGTATGCGATAGAAAGGGAGGCAGTAACTTTGTGTTTTTAGCTAGTGCCGTTGCGATCTAAATTGCACTTTATTGTAACAGAGCTAGGCTTGCAATTTATATGAAATATGTTGCTTAGTGTAACTTCTGTAGGGACTACTATTTGGCATCCTGTGCTCCAGCCCAGCAGATTGACTGACGCTGTTTGCGAAATTGTTCGTTATTCATCTTACCTCAAGGTTGTCAGCTCTTGCATGAAGGTGTCGCCATCTACCGGCTTGGAGCGGTTCTTGAAGGCCAACGGAGGAAGTTCTCCCATCTGCTGGATCGCGTTGTCTGTGTCTGCATAGCGCTGGGTTAGGTTCGACCTGTATAACATAAGTCTATAATGTATAGGACTTTTTGGAGCTTGCTTACTTGCTTGTTGTTTTGTGTTTGTGAACTCACAAACCGAGTCAAGTAACCTGTCATATCTATTGAGCTATCTAGGGCTTCTGACATGGCTACAAAGACTACATCTTTTGATAGTAGGCAAGAATATACCGTATTTGCGTGACTTCCAAAGCACGGAATCATACCAATAAAGCAATGTCTTTACCAAACTGAGGCTGAGGTAAGTCTCACAAAGTGATATTATTTTTGGGATCTGAACTGGTTTTTTTTTTCGAAGTCTTAAGATTGGTTATAACCTAAAAATAATACTCGTATATAGCAGTAGTAAACCATTTGACGTATAATAATGGAAAATATACTTTATTCGTTATATTATTTTAGTTGATTGTCGAAAGCTCTCTTCTACGGGTTAGTACTATTATTTTATTTTGGGATACTGTATAAATCTAGTTGATCCTATTATCAAAATTATTATAGTAAACTAAATGGGCCCCTATAAATTTTAAATTTAATTGGATGTCTAAATTAAATTCAACTGCTTTTACTGAATAAAACAGGTTTGTTTTTGGCGAATCCTTCGAAACAGTAACAGCGGTGACATCAAATAATGATGAAAGTTCAAAGTGATTTGGAATTCAATTTCCCAGGAGCCATGTCGTGCCAAAATAAATATTTACCTCAGCATGGGTTGTAATCAATTACACCAAAATTAAGGCATTTGTTATCTGAATGAATGAGAAGCGATGCGAAATAAGAACCCTTAAGAACGGTCTTTGCCACAGTCTATTGGGATTATATTAAAGGTCAAAAGGTATAGTTATTTGGACTTAGTAAAGGCCCCAACTTGATATAAGCTCATAAGATTACTTTTGCTAATTTTTTTAAAGATATAAAATAGAAAATTGTGTTTATAAGTTACGCAATAAAAATACACAGTATTAATTTCAATACCTTTTAGAAAATCGTCAAAAATGTGACGTTAGTATGAGTTTACGTATTTAATTACCATTTTCATAAAGTAAGACTAAATTTAAAGAATTCTAAAACTGTATACTTTTATTGGCTGTATGTAGATAGAGCATTGCTCGTGTAGTCATGTCGGAAGCCTTAGGGCGGCTCTATAATTCGAACACCAGTGTTTGTGAGATAGATTACTCTGGAAACCCGCATAATAAGCAAGCAAGCATTGCTCGCAGAATTGGAACTAAATTAGCAATCAATTTACTCATCAAGTATTCTTCCACCGAGGGATTTGAGCCAACATCACATCAATACATTATAGCTCTGTCTATAGCTAATCTTTGTTCAACCATATATCATCTTTACACTGAGGCACCAGTATGCGGCATTTCGGCATGATACATAAATTTTCGCATGTGAAGTCTTGTGTTATGCTACAAAAAGAATACCTGTGCGGCATTTGTTGCACGCGGCAGCCAATTTTACGCCGATTATAAATTCTTGTAAAAGCAAGATCGTGGCTAAATCAAATCAAGTTTATGGATATTGTCAGTTCGTAATTTTATTTCTTCCACTTTCACACCGAAAGAATATTGACGAATTCGAAAAACTGTGTAGGTGATTGCAAATACAGCTTATAAGAAAATATAATTGTGCTAAGGCCTATTCACCCTAAACTCAGGGTGGGCTCGAGCCCCTCGGTGGGGAGTTATTAGATTTTAACAATGACGATGCTTAGTCAGGTAAGATTATTCCGATATGGAAACATGGAAGTGATTACAATTTTAAAATACGTCCTCGGGCGGGTAAGATAAGTGGTTTCATGGGTAAACAACTTAAGGAAATAACTTTCTTAATTCAGGGTCACTGGTAAGTAAGTAAGTAAGTAAGTTAATAAGTAAGTAAGTAAGTAATATATTTATTTCCTTTACAAATATAAGATCGAGTATACAATAGTCATAGTTTACAAGAAAATATAATATTTGCAAAAGCTGGAGCCTAAACTAGGATTTCCTGTGATTTAGGACTCTAGGCCTCCAATTAGGTTCATACAAACAAGAAATTTTAATATACTCGTGAAATTTTATAATAAAAGGAAAAAAATAAGAAAAGACAAAATTGAAAGCAAGTGTATGTGTGTGTGTGTGTAAGAAAAGATCTACCACGTGCAACATTTTTCTATACCTCAAAAAGAAAAAAATTAATGACCAATTTGTGTGTCCATCCGTCAGTTTGTCACAGCCGTATTTTCTGAATCTACTGGACTGATTGAGCAAAACTTTGGTACACGTGTGCAAATCCGTGACCCAAAGACAGACGGACGCTTTTTTAACTCCTGACAAAAATGGGGGGTGTTATATCATGACGGGGTGTTGACGTGTGTGTCTGTCTGTCTATCTGTCTGTGGCATCGTTGCTCTCAAATGGATGCGCCGATTTTGATCTAGTTTTTTTGTTTGCAATCGGGTGTGTTCTTAGTTATGACCCAAGGAAATATCTTCAGTCATTTGAAGATTATCAGCTCTTTTCTAGTTGTTGAAAGGATCAAGTATCGGTTTCGTGACGGGAATTATTTAAATTTTTAATTTAATGTTATTAGTTTACTACGTAATACAGCCAAGGCACAAAAAGCGTTGAGATTGACTTTAGTTTTTAATTGGCTACATCGCTGTAGCTCTATATTTTACGAGTATAAATTACACAAAATGAACTTGGATAGAACCTTTTTCTTTAATTTATTTCTTTTAAAGTCAGATTCCAGAACAGAAAATAACAAACAGACAAAAAAAAAATGTTTTAGAGGAAATAGGCGCTGAGTCCGGGACGGACAGACATCCGAGTGATCCTATAAGGGTTCCGTCTTTTGATTTTGAGGTACGGAACCTTAAAAACAAGTTATGTACCTACATTTCAAATAAATAGAATAAAATGAGACAAAAACGATACAACTACATGCAAAAATTTTTATTATTTTCGACAGCTGATTTTGTTAAACTTCGATACGAAACCCTCTCCACGTGAGTTTAACTGGAAAATGTCAGTTTTTTTATTAGGTTCATAATACGGAGCGCTTACTATAATTTTGTCACCATATTTTTATTTATTACTTACCTAAGAGTACTTCCATTGGTGAATATGAAGAAGGCCACTTCAGACCTCTCCTGCTGCAGTCTGGTCACCAGCTTCCCGAGTTCCGTGGCTCTGCTAACCTGGTACAAAATTATACAAACCAATACAAAGTTTGCAAAAAAGAAAGTTTTTATTGGAAGTAAGATTTACATAACCGTACATAACCGTAACTAGTGTAACTAGGCCCTTATAATATAATATAATAATTTGTCATAATAATGTCTCTTTATCATTCATATACCAATTTGTTTTAAATGTAAGTCACTTCACAGTCATCAGTAATCATGAAGGAAGAAAAAATTTTACGCGCCCAAATGGAGTAGTAATCAAAACATACTATGGGTGCCGGCTGAGACATATTTTTTGGAATCACACACACATTCACACTTTTCTTTCAAATAGTCGTTCACGACATGTCGTGATGTTCTGTCATAAAATATAAAAAATTAAATAAATAACACAAAAAGGTTAATTGTGCAGTGAAATTGTGCCAAAAACCATGTCGCAAACAAAACTACAAAGCTTGCTGGTATCACATTTTTCTGGTGAGTAGTAAACCGCTTGGTTTTTACAATTTACGTGGTCAATTTTGTAGCAGAAAATTATGTTGTTGATTTTTAGTGATGTGAAGTAGTCGATAAAAAATAATATAGAATCGAGTCGTCAGCTTATTATTTTTTAATTTCATTTATTAATCGCAGTTTTCCAAAAGATCCGAAAATTAAAAATATTGTTTTAAATTTTGTGACAGTGACCACTAACCATCAGGTGCCGTCTGTCCTTGTGCCTCTCTAGGTAAAGTTCGCTGCGCTCTACCTAGGAAATGGTTACCTATCTTAAATCCGAAAATTTTAATACCGAATATGTTTTTACCGAAAACGGATTGCATTTTTTTTACTTTCCATATTATTGTTTTACCGAAATAATTTTTACCAGATTTTCATTTTCCAGAGTTTCATTTCTCTTTTTAATTTATTTACAAAACTAGATCCATTATAAATTATGGGAAAAGTAAATTCTGTTTAATAAACCTTCAGGATAATTAATATATATGAAGTAAAACAGTTGGTAAAACCAAAAATAACATTTCGATAATATGGTTGTAGTTTTTCTGGAAAATAATACTCCTGTTTAACATATTTAAGGTATAATGAAGTTATTTCAAAAGAAACATATTGGAACTAAATATTCTATGAACCGTTTTCGGCCAATTAAGTTTCGGTTAAGAAGAATTCGGAAGTACGAAATGTTACCAATATTATTGCAAGTTGCAAGTCGATTGTTTATGAGAGGCTCGATAAATACGTCCAGTAGCCATGTGATAAAATGTACGAAAATAATCGATAAATATACGTTACGCTTCTTACCACATCACATCACTATTTTCAAATACAGCAACCATTAAGTTTCATGTTTTTTACATGCCAAATAAAGAGAAATAAATGTCATACTTTATTGATATTTTGTTTTTCATTGGGCATGTCATAACATGAATGTCTCTATCTTTTTCTAACGTACCGTATTCAAAGATGTGTGATAAAGACTGATAGAGTTAAAAAACTAACCCCGTCTCCCACTTCCACCTACCCTCCCACCCCTCTGAGCGGCCGCATTGGTTTCGATACAAAATAGGCATGATTACTACTCCATATGGGCGTGGATTTTTTTTTTCCTTCATGTCAGTAATCATAAAAATTTCATTACACATTTTGTTATTTAAAATACTCTGTCAGCATTAACCTACCTTAATAAGCACGTACTAACCTTATTCCTAAGATACAGGTAAATGCTTACCTAGTTTAGGAATAATTTGTTTACTTAGCTAATTCTTCATTACATTGCAAAGGCATATTTTTAGATAAGTACTGTTAATTATTTGTGAATTTATTTTATGTAGTACATAAGAAATTTATACAAATTTTATATTAGACTAAGATTTTGAATACATAAATAAAATTTATTATTATTACATAATAATTTTTTGACGTCATCGCTAATGAATACCAACCGGACTGTCGAACTATAGTTATTCGCGATGCGGTGGTGTCGCGCTTCCGTGATTCGCTCCTACGTGTTTAGTACTGAAGTGGTAACTTCGACTGTCTGTGTCTGTGAGTTTTACCCTCTACGCTACTAAAACTAATTTTGAACCCTTTTACGACAAATTCTGTTTAAGATAGATTCTGCTTAAGACTTTGAATCATCATTATAAATTATTTACTCATTTTTTTGCGACCGTAGTTGGTTTTAAAATGGACGTTTCATTGAGGAAATGGACGTAACTCCGGTGTAATTTTATCATAATTTGTAAATAAAATGCGGCTTGGAGGAAAAATTTGAGGCTGTCTCAATTTTAACGATGCTACAAAAAAAATTTCTCGAAATTTATTAACAAATGATTTTCTTAAGAAGCCCGAAATGTTAAAGTAATTTTTAAAGAAGAGAAACCTAACAGATTTTGTTTTGCAAATTAAAACTCATGAAAGGTAGTGAAAAGTTCTGGAGCCAAGAAATTATTGCATAAGTTGAGGCTAAAATAAAAGTGCTGTCGTTCGTAAGACTATTCTGAATATTTCAAAATACTCATAGATTTTCCAACATGACAAATTGCATACCGTTTGCCTCTTAAACATTTTTTATTATTTGCTCCCTATGTAATTTTCTACTATTCCACTCTTTTATTGCAAGTTCAAAGCATTATAAAATAAATAACAAACCAAAAATTTATTTACGTACTACAAAATCTGAAACAAAAACTAGCAACTGCTTTACCACTTTCCTTATCGTAACACACCTACTATTATATACTTCACATAGGTACTTTAATTTTCAGTTTTTTTATTCAAAACTTACATAAATGATTATAAAACTAGTAAAACTTCCTAATTAACCACACGACGACGTGTAGCAGCGGAATGTCGTAGCAAAGTTGTAGCACAATAACCGCTACGAGCTACGCCGTAGCAGATGTCAGGAACAAATGTTGTTGTAATAATTTACTCGTATGATTATAGCAGAAACCGCGAGCGCTTTCCACACAAAACAGTTAACAAAGCTGGTTCAACGTGACGAGGGTTTGAGGAGAAAACTGACAAGGACATTGTAAAGCTATTGGTTTATTTTGACTTGATTTCCACCGTCGGGCGTCTGTGTCCGAGTTGCTATGGCCTATATTCAGGACGCACGGGTTCAAGCCCTGTCACATACCAACAAATTTCCATTTTAAATTCATATTTGGGGATCCATTTGAATTTCATTTTAAATTCATAATAGGAAAACATCGTGAGTAAACCGCACACACCTGCAAAGTTTAAAGGTGGTGTGTAAAGTTGACCAATCCATATTGGACCAGCGTGGTCGATAAAGGTCTTAGAGCCCCTTAGAGGGGACATAATGGGTTGTTTACGAGATTTTCATCGGCGTATTTTTTGTTGTTTTGGATCTTGTAATGTCTTCTATCATTCGAGTTCCAGCAATGACAGTTGCTTTAAGTGAACCAGAAATATTTATTCCATAAATCTAGTTTCTCTTTGATCTGTATATTTCTAAAACATTGACACGTGGAAGAGAGTAAATATTGCGAAGAACGTACACGTGCCAGCGAAGAAGTTTAAAATTGCGGTTGAATGCGGTTAAAGGTTGCTGAAATGTTTCAATTAATCCCATTCGTATTTAATTCTTTATTCAAAATTATACACTGTAATTTAAAACATTGAACAAATGATCTAAGCAATAGCTTTGGAAAAATATTTTATTTGACAATAAAAAGGTACATACACCGCAGAAGAAAATAATAGCACTCCTACACACTACATGATTTCAAACATAATAACATTTTCATTGGACTTACTGCTTTACATCGCTTGTAACAGAACACAAAGTTTCTTGACGAGAATGACGAGAGTTTTCACGCGCTCCAGAAAAAAATTCGCCACTTTATAAAACTTTTCCACTATCCAGCAACGACAAAAATTGCTACAAAAAATGTATCTAATTTACGTAGCGTCAACTCTGCTGACGCTCCCTGTCCGTTATAGACTGTGGTTATAGTTAGGGTTGCCAAAATTTATCCAGCTACAGTATTTTCCAGAATAAACTGAGTTTTTTTTTTATAAATAAGTAGGTGACGGTTTAGCAAATATTGAAATAAATGCTCATTAAAAAGTTTCAAGAATCTTACCGGAAGCAACTTTACCATACAAACTATCCAAGTAAAATTAGAATTTTGTATTATATATTATTTGGAATATTCGTTTCTAAGAAATGTTTGTTTGGGGAAATGATGGTTTTATCCAAGTGCCCATATTACTTTAACTGTCATATTTATAGCGTCTTTACCAACCCTGGCTAGAGCAGCGACAACGCGGCAATGGTTGGTCGACAGAATTTCATAAAAATTTATAAACCGCGTTTCTAGATACACATTCTATTTAACGCTTCCATTTCGTGATTGGGTTTGAAAACGATGTGTTTTTAAGCTTTCCGAACAAACCCACGTGAGAGTTGTTTACAAAAACTGAACGGGTTATATATGAGTACAAGGTTCTCATCTGAAAAATGCACCTTTATAATGGTGCTTAAGGTCTCATTATAGATGCTTTTCTTTTTTGGTAATTTGATAATATTTCGTTTTTTAGATTCAGCGTATATCTAAATTTAACAAACAATAATTTATTTATTTATTAATAGTAGTGAATAACCTTAAAGTCTCATTTATACCGAAGCAACATCAACATGTCATTTGCTACATAATAGTAGTAAATATATAATAAAACTGTAGAGATTCTGTACATAGAAAAAAAATGCTTAAAGACCGAGTTAGGGTTTTTATATATTTTTTGTTTCCCTGCTTATCTGTGTCACACCCGCGGCTCGCCTTGCTCCTGGGCGAGCCTGCGGCGTGAACTCTTAAGGTGCGTACGGATTGCGCGTACCCTGGTACGCGTACTCAGTTTACGCGTACCCGGAACGCCTAGTCCATACCTGCAGCTACGCGTTCACTCTTGGGATACGCGTACCGCGCGAGCCAGCTCGCGCGCGAGCCACCGCCAGTCGGTAGACATGGGCTAAGTCGTTATTTTGCGATCACCGTGACTGTCGTTCCAGTTCCAAAAAAATCACTGTGAAAAATCACCGTGACTTTGTCACGTCGTTACTTGTCGGTTACATGGAACGACATTGGGCTTGGAACTTAGATAACTAGGTGGAACGGTTGGAACTTGGAATCATAACGATAGTCGATTATAGTTGAGCGCGGGCGAGAGTGACTGACTGAACAGTTGACAAGTTCCGTAATTACTAAATATTTGTTACATTATCCTATAAGTATCGAAAAAAATAATAATCAAATAAGACATTTTTTTATAGTTTCCGTGTCTACTATACTTGTTGCTCTGTCGTCGTCGCGCGCTTGCAATAATCGCCATATTGGTTATATCGCCGAATCTACCTACCGATGATTGGTCGCCGCCGCGGACTACTATTTGGTATTCTGTGGCGCGGCTGCTTGGCACCAACCGTGACAAATAACGCGCGGCGCGGTCGCGCTCGGAACGACTTGGAAGCCGCGAAGTAACAACGTTATTTTGGAACGTTGTTATTTTCTAAAAAGTCACAGTGACTTTTGCAGGCACCTGATCACTGTGACTTTTTCACTGTGACGTTATTTATCACCCAAGTCTACCAGTCGGTTTTTGGTCGCGCGGCAAAGAGGACGCACGCGGCCGGCTACGCTATATTTGGACGGCAAAATGAATAAACACGCGTGTTCTTCGAGTTTCAACAATGAAAATATTATAAGATTGATTCAACTTTATGAATTTCGGATCGATTGACCTCGCGTACAGGTTCGCGGCGGTCCGTACAGGAGCTGTACGCGTATCCAATGTACGCGTGGGCAGTGTTTGCCAACTACGCGTAAACCAGGAACGGGCTATCCGTACGCACCTTTAGGCGTTGTCCTAATAGAACGCGATTACGCGATCATCGCAAGTTCGCGCGAACGCGCGATTGTCAAATGTATGAAGAAATCGTTCAATCGCGCGATCGTCTATTAGGACACATATTTGACTTCAATATGTTTGATCGCGCGTTCGTACGAGTAAAATTCGCGCGAACTTGCGATGATCGCGTAATCGCGTTCTATTAGGACAACGCCTTAAGGTAGTGGTAAGCTCAACGAAAGCTTCCTCGTCGAAAGCTAAGAAGTGGTAATTGAAACTTGATCCACTAGCACTAAATTAGAAAGTTTTATTCACGAATCACAGTAAAAATACATTTATTGAATTTTTAAAGTTAAAACATGATGAGAGACCTAGTTACAGGTTTGATAGATATAGGAGAAGTCAAAAAATAAAAATGGATGATTTGACGGATGATTTTGAATGAATTCCAAAATTAAATATTCAAATTTAGAG
Source organism: Teleiodes luculella (assembly GCA_948473455.1). Taxonomy (NCBI): domain Eukaryota; kingdom Metazoa; phylum Arthropoda; class Insecta; order Lepidoptera; family Gelechiidae; genus Teleiodes; species Teleiodes luculella. The sequence goes on from OX419590.1 coordinate 11,448,007, forward strand.
AAAGAAATGATAAATGAGATGAGAAATGAAGTAGAAAGAGGCAACGAGGTAGCATGCAATGCACCTCGTTACATCTGTTTGTCTGTTTGTACCAATTTGAATGAAATTTTGCATGGTGGTAGTACCTTAGGTCAACAGTTAAGATAGTTTTTACCGTGAGAAAGTAAATCATTCCTACGGGAAACTGCACGGATAAGTAAAAATTCAACGCGGGCGCAGCCACAGGCGTACAGCTAGTATAAAACAATTGCGGCATTTGTTGCATGCGGCAACATCGTGGCTAGATAATTTTCAAAGCATTTGTTGCACGTTGTTGCCTCTGCGTAAATGAGCCCTATGTGATCTTCATAGTAAAAAAAAACCTAATTCTATCTACAAGTAAAACGTATATTTTGTGCAAGCGAACTGGTCAAAGTCACCCAATTGTGAATAATGGAGTTTGGAGTTACCAATCGGAATACATAACTCTACAACTATTCCAGTCAAGCGGTCTTTGCCCTGCCATATAACATTAACAGCAAGTAAAACAATGACAATCTTATTTGGTCGTACAGTTAAGTTCATTTTCGCACTATACCACCTAAATTCTTGTTAATAGTAGAACTGTCGTCAAAGTCACTGACTCCTAACTGATGCTAGCAGAAATTACAAATACTATGAATATTCAACATAGTCTGAATATTGAAAATTTGAAATAACCACATATTTCAGCTAACTTCAATATCAATCGATTCATATACAAACGCAATATCATACAAAACTCTACGTCGATTTATCCATAAGTCTGAATGATAGCATTCATCTTTTTAAATGAATTCTTTTTTCGAATTTAGTTCAAGGGATTTGATTTTATTTTATATTTTTTATTTTTTGTTGCAATGTATTTTGGTATTGTTCAAGAAAAAGCACAATCAGACTTTTACTATTTGGTATTCTGTGCTTTTACGTCGTACAATATTTCTCTGTAGCAAATAAGAATGTTATATGAACTACCGTTACAATTAGTACTTATAAGATCCTTGGTAACACCCACAAAGTACTTCATATACATACGTAATACATACATGAAGGAACGGGAAAGATGTGACGTTGATTTGCAAAATGATGTGATAATCTGACAGCTGACAGACATGATTTTGCATATGGGAAAAACAGTGTCTGCCTTCTAACCATGTAAGCACTGAGAACGATGATTGGGAACGTGACGAACGGTGGAATTTAAAGTAAATTAATATTTGTCGTACAATCGGCCATTCGACGCTAATCAAATAATATTTTAGGAATACTGGGTACTTTTGGATCATAAAATAGCAGGGACGCGGTCTTAACATAAGTTAAGTGTAAAATATTTGTTATAAATAATATTTGGAAATCAGAAAGCTAATAAATAAATTCCTGCGTTCTGTCCCATTTCACCCTCAAAAGGTTACTTGACCTCTTGTTCATTCTCTTAAGTATTTACTCGTAATATGTTAAATATTTTTATTAAAATTTATCGTGGTCTTAAAGGAGGACTTTGATTGACGTTTTCAATCAAAAAAGGTTTAGCCAAAAAAATATAATAGAATAGTTTTTATTGCACAAACTACATAACTACAATAAAATGTATATACATATACTGCAAGTTGTATTTCAGTAGGTAAATAAAAATATATGTGTAATAAATCAATTAACCTAAGACTAAAATATTTCTGAACGTTTTGTACGTACTTAAAATGGTTCCTATTTAATATGTAAATATGGTTGTATGTAAGTTTAATTAACTTACCCTCTATGTAAGACGAGAGACATATCTATTTACTTATTTATCAAGCCTCCATTTCGTTTACTTACTGCGTTGATTTAAACAGGGATCAAAATTAATTGGGTAGATATATCTCGTTGAACCTACGCTCGTTTTGCGAGAAAACGAAATATTATAAGAAAATGTTTATTGTTTATGATATGAGCAAAAATAATTTTAATAAAATAATCAAAAATATTAAAATAAAAATAATACGTATTAATATTAAATTATGTTTTATATTTAACAGTTGTCTGACACCCATAGTCTTCAGTACAGTCTCTGTCTAGTTTAAGATCATTTTATTTACTAGCCGTCCGCCCGCGACTACGCCAGCGTTTATTTTGACTTTTCCGTGCACAGATTCCTGTAGGAATAAGATATTTTCACAATGCAAAATTTCATGTGAATCGGTCCAATAGTTTCGGAGATTAGCCCGCACAAACAGACAGTGAAACAAAAAAAAAAGAAAATTATCTGAATATGTTCTATTTCACTTCTTACATCCTCCTGACTCGGATTTCATCTTTTTTTTTCTATGTACAGACATTTGAACTCTACAGTTTTATTATATAAATTGGAGAGTTGATTGTTTTTTCCTTTCCGAGGAATCCGAGGAAAGGGATATTTACTCAACGAAACTATTTTTTTCAAATCCCGACGAAAAAGATGGGTTTTACAAAGAACTTTTGAGTAAAGGCGGAGTTCTATAGTGCCTTTGAGGTACCTCAGAACTCTCTTAGCGGCCCTCCAGTGCATGTCTGTCTGTCTGAGTGTGTGTCTGTCTGTCTGAGTGTGGGTCTATCTGTCTGTCTGTCTGTGGCATCGTAGCGCCGATTTTGATATAGTTTTTTTGTTTGCAAGGTGTCATAATCGAGAGCGTTCGATCCAAGAAAATATCTTTAGCAATTTGAAGATTATCAGCTCTTTTCTAGTTGTTGAAAGAAACTAAGTAACGGTTTTATAGGTTTTTAAATTTTTTTAATTAAATGTTATTTTCTTAGCTCTCGTTACATTTTACGAGTACAAATTACACACAATGAACTTGGATATAACCATTTTCTCTTGTCATACGAGAGTAAAATGTGTGAAAGTGTCATGTCTCGTGAATCTGATATTTTTTGACGAGATCATTTAATTTTGCTGTCACCTGTCACGTTTCGCACGAAAGCACTTTAATTTTTACAAGGACTTACAAATTAATTATCATTTTAATTGTAGGTTCTATATGAAGGTCATGGCTGTCCATGGCTCTGAATATTTTACGAGATAAATGGGTTGGTTTGGGAGATGGTTATAGGTTTTTAGACCATAGCGGTTATGTTGCGAGTTTTTATATAAAGTAAGCGATACCTAGAGAGTGTCGGTGGCCAAGTGGCTAGGGCCGTTGACTTCCATTCGGAAGTTCGGGGGTTTGGACCTCGGCACGTACCGATGTGTTTTAGATTTTCGAATTTACATGTACACATTTATCGTTGGGAAACCTGCTAAGTAATTCAAGGGTTGTGTATAAAGTTGACCAACCCGCACTGGGCCAGCGTGGTCGACTAAGTCCTATTCACTCTTATTTCAGGGTAGGCTCGAGCCCCTCAGTGGCGACATCATGCGACATATATGACTGTTAATGATGAAGCGATACCTCGTACTTTTTTGACAAGTCCGGTGAAGCTTGATTGGTCGTACTTTTTCGACACAAGAATAGGTTAATAAAAAAAAAAACGATACCTATCGTGATATTCGTGATGATATCATTGTTGTCAAGCAAAATGATTCAGTAATTTTTTTATTTGTTGACGTATTATAATATGTAATCCTGTTCCGACGCCTCGACGTCGAAAAGTGATTTGTAAAATCTTACTTCGAATAAAAACTTTTTCAAAAAATTTATTCTTGTTTGATTATTAATTACGGAACAACGAAAAATTTGTCCTCCTTCGTAGTCAATTACGAAAACAAACCAACGGAACGTCTGTACCTGTTCTTCCACATCAGCCACGTCCCGTCCATTGGTGATGCTGCTCCTCAAGGATAAGGTGGTTTGGACGATCAGAGCGAGGATCGGCACGAAGGGCAGCAGTAGCAGGCGCCACAATTGGCAGCGGCGACTGCGGCACCAGTGCCTGGTCTTCCACGCGCAGCTCCGAGGCTTGTCTTCCAGCTTCTTGGGGGATGCTGGGATGGCTGTGAGCAAGGGGATATTTCAAATCAAACTGGTTCATGGCAATTTTACGAACAACAATTTTGTTATATTTTTTATTTAAAGATATATATTTTGGTACAGTGAACTTTTGTCCGGATTTATATGTAACAGACCATAAGAAATTAGTCCTAAGTTCATTGACCTCTTTCTTTTTTTGGTACAATTATCTATACTAATATTATATTATAAAGAGGAAAGCTTTGATTGTTTGTTTGCATTGAATAGGCTCTGAAACTACTGAACCGATTTCAAAAAATCTTTCACTGTTGGAAAGCTACACTGTCCCCGGGTTACAAAGGCTACCTTTTACTGCGGGAAAATTTCTCAATCTCACGGGAAGGCGGAGTCGCGGTGGAAAGCTAGTATTTTGTAGTAGCTAGTATTTTGTTTGTTAGTATATAGTGAGTAACTTTTTATTGAATACAAATAACAAAACGTTAACCGAAGCTAGGTCGTATAGTCGTATTTTTATAAAAAATAATATACCAAACTTAATCGTTAAATGATTGAGTTGCTTGGTATACTGGCTGAACAATAAATTGAATTATACGGAACATAAACTCCTATGTTACATATTATTATGTTTGCTTAAGCAGCCGTTTACTTTAGCGTAACACGTTGAATGCCCACAACACAGATCTTCATGGTTTTTCCTCTGGTCCGCAAGTAACAAGTAAAAGTAAGATAAGGAAATTTTTTCGGGCTATGTCTTTGAGTCATTATATCGTGGATAGAGGATTTCATTGTAATACAATATTATGTCATTTAATGAGTTTTTAAAATTAAGTTTATTAAAATCTGGGGGAAAAAGCGGTTTAACGAGTGAGTTTCAAGACAAACTAATAAATATACATCTGCAAAATTAATATTGTATTATTTAAACCTAGAAAGGTCATGCAGCAAATTCATAAAATTCACGGTCTACAAATGAAAATATAACTCTCACTCATCTCTCAAAGCATGAAGGAAAAAAAAATCCACGCCCATATGGAGTAGTAATCATGCCTACATTGTATCGAAACCAATGCGGCCGCTCAGAGGGGTGGGAGGGTAGGTGGAAGAGGGAGACGGGGTTTGTCTTTTAACTCTATCAGTCTCTATCACACATCTTTGAATACGGTACGTTAGAAAAAGATAGAGACATTCATGTTATGACATGCCCAATTAAAAACAAAATATCAATAAAGTATGACATTTATTTGTTTTTATTTGGCATGTAAAAAACATAAAACTTAATGTTTGCTGAATTTGAAAATAGTGATGTGATGTGGTAAGAAGCGCAACGTATATTTATCGATTATTTTCGTACATAACCTTAACCTTAACCTTAACCTTAACCTTAACCTTAACCTTAACCTTAACCTTAACCTTAACCTTAACCTTAACCTTAACCTTACCTTACCTTAACCTTTTTGTGTTATTTATTTTATTTTTTATATTCTATGACAGAACAAGGTGACATGTCGTGAACGACTATTTGAAAGAAAAGTGTGAATGTGTGTGTGGGTCCAAAAAATATGTCTCAGCCGGGTTCTCTATTGTGTTCCCTAAAATTTGTTATCCTACTTTTTATTTTCCTTAGCATTTTAGTCCTAAATATCGATTGTCCTAATGATCCTAGTCCTATTTTTTTAACTCCTACTGTTCATTGCCCTATTTTTTTTCATCCTAATGATGGTAAGTCCTAATGTCCATAGTTATAATCCTTTATATTCCTAAAATGTATAGTCCTAAATAAATAAATAAAAAAAAACTTAACAAAAACAGGTTAGCAAATTATACACGACAACTTTTGGCGTTATTTTGGTCAGCCACAAAGATAAAATTGTATTGTAGGAAGGAATAATTGGTTTACTAAAATACAAAATTACAAAATAATATGTGTCAGTCAGTCGTGTCAGTCTCGCTCGCAGGCCTCGCTGTTAAAATTTTGGTTGGTTGCTCATAATGTCGAATAATAACTATTATCAAGTGTTCCAAACAATTAAAGGACAATTATAATTATAGTTCAATGTGAACGGTAATGTACCTATACGAGAAAAATAGAACTCATACATAACGGTAATTTCTACTGGGCGTGTGAACTGAGATATAATAAGATTTTTATTACCTACTATTCAAACGTACCGAGGATTTTTGAGATAAGTATATAAGAGAGGAGGATCAAAATTAGGAATTTCAAACTTTAGTGACATTAATATTAGGACTAAAGAATATTAGGACAAGTATTACGGTAGGATAATCAATATTTAGGATGATCGAACATTAGGACAATCGAATATTATGAAAATGATGTTCGGATAATCGACTTTAGGACTATAAACATTAGGAAATACAACAGGCTCCCTCTCAGCCGGCACCCATAGTACGTTTTGATTACTACTCCATTTGGGCGCGTAAAATTTTTTCTTCCTTCATGTCTCAAAGGTGTAACATTCCTTTACGGTTCGCTAACCCAATATTCCTTTATTAAACCTCAATTTCGGCATTCAACATATTAACCTTTCTAGTAAGCAGGGTTGAATTTAGAAAAACAACCCTTTTCAGTTTGTAAAATCAAAATCACTTCACTACCTAAAAACACAAACCTTACCTCCGGTAAAACAATTTGTGTAAAATGTTGTGCTTCTAACATTGTATTTTAACTTTGTGTATTTAATTTATTTTATCGGTTCTGAATACTTAAAATTAGTTTTGACTATTTTTTTAAACCCATTATGAAAACTAAATATAAGTGAATGATCATTAATCAGAAACAAAAACATGAACTCGTAAAATCGCTACCCCAGCCGAATAAAGCAGCAAAGTGCTATTACTGCCTTTTTATTTTTATTTCATTTTCGGATTCCTCATATTCAGCTCCATCTCTGTGATTTTTTTTGTAATTTTATGCCTTATGGGGCATATTTTATTGAGGAAAATATGAATTTGTACATAAAAAAGGTTTGAAAGAATTGGGGAGAATATAAACATTATAATGCAATGCATCAACATACCAAAAAAAAGAGTTACGTACACATCATTTACTGCTTTTTTCGGCCAAAATTATTAATGGCCTTTGAAGTAAGCTTTTTTGCAACTAATCTTATTGCACAATTTATGTGTAGTAGTCGAATACCTAAATAATTACATATTTTAAAAAACGTTATAGTATTTTACGGCATAATGTTGTTATGAGTTAGCCATGGTTTTATCAAATTTTCGCCATAAGTTTCATCTGATGAAGATAAAAATTAACTGTTTGACCAGCTAGACCAAACACTAAGTCCGATCTTCCTTAAATTCTATAGAAGATGAAAGTAAAATCAAGTAACTCTTAATGACATGATGACAATTCACTTGTTCATCTTTCGTTTCCCTAAAAATTCTAATGCCAGGAATGATAAAGACCACACAATCTGGGCGAAGTAACAACTTTGCTCGTAAGTAAACCAGCACAGGGATCTGCAGATATGGGGAAACTTAGCGGTAATGACACAGGCATTAAAGAAGACAGGGATCATTTAAATAAATAGACAGTCCGGTCACGGGATATCGGCAATTCGGCACTACCGGTGTTGCTATCTTTGGATGGTGGAACTGTGGCCATTATTGGGTTGTGATAGTTTTCATCTGTGATTCAGTGCTTTCCTCTCCGACGCTTCTTGTCGGTAGCAGCTACCTGGGGAGAGCCTTGGCTCTTGTATCTGGTGGGTGGCTGTGTAGTGGGGCCATCCCGCGAATGTGTTCAAAAGAGGACTGGTCTGCTCTTTAGTACATGGTATCTGCCAGGCGAGTGATGAAGGCATTCAAATCCTCGTGTTCTAGATCCCGCATTATGATGGAGTTTTGCACAAAGTTTAAGGCTCCCACAGCCGACAATCATTCTTAGTGTCAGATTTTCTTGAACTTGCAGGCGTCTTATCGTCGTTTCTTTTGCCAACGCGTCTGGTGCGCGTCTAGTCTGGGGCGCGGAATCAGGTGACCCATTCAGAACTAGGACTTGTATTCGTGCAGCCTTCGCTTTTGCAGCCTAAGAAATGTACAGAGCATGATACCTCTGTGCATGGTGTTCGTGTTGCTGAATAAGGCTTTACAAAAAGCAAGCAGAGGACTTTTATAAGTTTTAGAAAAGATAGTTGTGTAGTCAGTTGTAATATAAAATCTTTGACGGAGACATATCTGATCAGTTCGAGATACGCTGAAGTGTTTGTCAAGCTGCCTAATGCCTCCAACTCAGTTCTGTTGTCTTCTTGTCATTGGTGTGGCTTTCGGTAACATCCAACAAAGTATTCATCTCTACACGAGTGTCGACGGGAAGCTGTACAACATCACGCTTCTCAAATCCAAATACTACTGTGAGAAAACACCATCGTGCTAATACAGGGATGCACAGAACCACTGGTAATATCACTGGGAGACGCATCATTAGAAGTTTTTCTCAAGTATTGCTACCTAGGGTCGACCGTGAATTACAATCTTTGCTGATATAGCGATCGATACCCGTATAGAAAACGCGGTGACGATATTTGGCATTCAAAGATACAAAAGCATGGAATAATAACATCTCACAAGAAAGACAAATTTTATGGTATTCAGACTTGTGTCCCGTCTAAAGCATACATTTTGCACGAAGCCGTAGCCTAACCTCGATCATCGTACGCAAAAGATGAACGTTGACTCACACCTTCCACTCAACATCTTCGACTAACACTTGCGAAATGTTACTTGGGTTCTGGAAATAAGTTGCCCAGCTTCACAGTATCGCTCAAGCATAAAACTTTAACGATGGCTAGGGTCCTTCTCCTGGACCTTCCCGTCTGACCTGTGCTTCTTGATGCCATAAGAGACGAGAAGAGGGATGTGGGGAGACCAATGCTGGGCTTTAGATTGTGCCAAACGGTACAAGACCGCGTTTGCAAAAGACGCGGGAGAATGGGATTTTTTTTCTAGTATAGAGACTTTTAGAGTAAGAGTACAATGAAGGGGTGTAAAGTGGACGACAAATCCTTGTTTGCTACATTATCTAAATACAATACGCAGCACCTTTTTTAGAAAATTAAATATCCACAGTGCGTGCGGATCTTGTCGCCCCCGAATAGATTTAAACAATTACCTGTAAAGTTTCCTCACTACATCTACTATTTGAATCATCTATGATGTCATCGACGGAAAAGGCCATTAATTCATATTGATCTAATTATTAAATTTAATGACCAAAATAAGTGTTATTCGTATAAAAAAGCTGAAAGTCTATAGTAATTTTCATGATTAAAAATATCAGTTCTACTGTGCTTTTTTATTATAGTCAAAGCGACTAGCAAATATATCTAATTTTTATTTTTATTCTCATAATAAAAGTTTGTTAAACACATTATTTTCTACAAAGAAACTAATTAAATTTAAAAAATATTATTATTTGATACAAATGTGTAATTTTTTCTGTGATGTATTTGTACAATACTACAAATAGTAAAACTATTCAAGATATGTAAACGTTTCATACTTGAACCTTTTGCACATAAAAATAGGCGAATAAAGCAGTAAAACTTCAATGCGTAACACTACAACAAGAAGCTGAGTATCGTAACCTACGCCTTGCGTTACAGAAATCGTATTGAGTTCCACCGAATAAAGCCGCACTAATTTGGTACACCACGACCTCAAACCGAAATGGTAGAAGAATATAAATTTAATATGTTTTTTTATTATATCTTTTATATTAAAAGTACTATTAAATATATTTTTTTATAATATTTACCTGATTTTTTTCTGCTTATTTTGGTATGCTATACATTAAAATCGATGCATCACGGGCTCAGTAAACAGGATTTGAACGTATTTAATTCGCCCTGTAAAATTTACTTTTTTATATTGCTGCTTTATTCGGCTGGGGTAGCGAAATAGTTATTTATGATACTAGTGCGGAAAGTATGTGATTTCCGATGAGTGCCATTTTATTCACGAGCGAGCAAAGCGAGCGAGTGTATAAGCCGACACGAGTCGGAAATCATCTTTCGCACGTGTATCATACAAGATTTTACAATGCATTGTGCAAGAAAAAAAACAGTTATATTAAAAAGGCGTATAAAATGACGGGCTTCATAAACAAAACACATTCGCGCTGAAAAAAACATCTACTGCGCATGTGCAAAGCTGTCGAATCGCAATAAGGCAATGAGTAAAATTTATTCAGCCACGCAAATTTTTAATTAATATTTGAACGTAATTTATCAATAAAAATCAATTTCTAAAGTAATTATACTAATTATAAACGCGTTTATTGAATTGTTATTTTTATTGTTCCCTTTATATTAGTAACAATTGGTAATAAAAATATCTCAAATACTGAAATGTTAGGTTGACTGGCTGAATGACAGCTTGAGCAAAAATTAAAAAAAAAACTGAAAAGTAAAAAGCACTAGTGCGGAAAAGTACTACTTTCCGCACTGTTTGGCTGCCTAGAAAACGCTCCTTTTCGAGCACATGCATTGTAATAGTTATTTATGATACTAGTGCGGAAAGTATGTGATTTCCGATGAGTGTCATTTTATTCACGAGCGAGCAAAGCGAGCGAGTGTATAAGCCGATACGAGTCGGAAATCATCTTTCGCACGTGTATCATACAAGATTTTACAATGCATTGTGCAAGAAAAAAAACAGTTATATTAAAAAGGCGTATAAAATGACGGGCTTCATAAACAAAACACATTCGCGCTGAAAAAAACATCTACTGCGCATGTGCAAAGCTGTCGAATCGCAATAAGGCAATGAGTAAAATTTATTCAGCCACGCAAATTTTTAATTAATATTTGAACGTAATTTATCAATAAAAATCAATTTCTAAAGTAATTATACTAATTATAAACGCGTTTATTGAATTGTTATTTTTATTGTTCCCTTTATATTAGTAACAATTGGTAATAAAAATATCTCAAATACTGAAATGTTAGGTTGACTGGCTGAATGACAGGCTGAGAAAAATTAAAAAAAAAAACTGAAAAGTAAAAAGCACTAGTGCGGAAAAGTGCTACTTTCCGCACTGTTTGGCTGCTTAGAAAACGCTCTTTTTCGAGCACATGCATTGTAAAACATTATTCTTTGTTACTGAGACGAGAAATAATGTGCGGTTCATATTTTAAAGATCCATTAAAATAATATAAGAAAAAAAAAACAATAAAATCCTAAAAAATATTTAGGATTTATATGAAACAGACCGTAAGAAATTAAAATAAAATAAAAATACAGTTAAATACATTTTTTTTGGTAATGACTACATTTCAATGTCCGTCGTAATTTTAACCGCTAGATGGCGCTTTCATCGCGCACCCAGCAAATAACAAGACGTGTCTAAGGACCATTTAAAAGAATAAACCAATTCGGTGTAGAGCCCTTTTGAAGTCATGGGCATACAAACATATCGGGTACTCATTAATTTTATTAAAATATACTTACCTACCTTTACCTAAATACATATTATATTGATAGATTTTTAGGTAAGGTCACACAACGTCATATGACAAATCCCTGAAATAGCGCGCAGGTTTTGTATTTCCAGCCAGTAGGCGTATTAATTGCACCTACAGAGTTTCCTGGGAAAGTTCAATATTGCACGTGCCAACCCACACTAGAACGTATGACAATGTGTATCCTGCAAAATAAGACTTATTTTTGCTTGGCACTGAAAAACGTGTAACGAGTAGCAAGCGCTGAACTTGATTGAACACACACATTCCGTTTTACACTGAGTTGTACACAAATGAACAATACAATACAAATATCTTTAATAAATTACACAATTACAATACGTTAAATAATATAAAAAACTATATACATACATACATCAACAACAGAAAAAATAAATTACAAATAAAAAATGTTTCCAGCACGTCTCCTCGAGGTGGTAATGTTCCTAGCAAGCAGGCAGCATTCCCCCTCTGGATTGTTAGGCTCAGCCTTTGAGCTGCCTGCTCTGCGGTCTCCGGAAACCTCGATGAGACGCGCCGACAGGTCATTTACAAGGCTCCTAGCCTCAGGGCCCCAAGGCCCCATGGTCTCGAACCCATCCGGCACGAATATGTAACCCCCTGTAAGTCGCGGTATTTATTGGTTTTAACCAATTCAGCCACTGCGGCTGCAGCGCCCGCCCTTCCTGCGGTCGCGCGAAGGTGGGATTGGGCTAGGGTGTCAACGCAGGTTATATCCCACGCCAGGAACTTACCCACTTTCCATGCTACGTGAGACACCCCGTCGGGCCTCTTACCATCAGACGTTAAATAATGAATTTAGTTATAAAAAAGCTGAATAAAATAGCAATTACTAGCTACGCCGTAAAGAGACTTAAGTGCAGTTATCTTGTTTTTCCATTCAAGCGAAAATTTGAATGACTTTTTTATTGGTCGTCGTTGAATTTTATTTAATCTATGTCAGGGTGTGTTTTATTACATCTTTTATTGTTATGAGTATTTGATCAGTTTAACGGCGTTTGTTTCGGTATTCACCAAGGATGTTAGAAGTACTACCGTAAAAATCCTTGGTATTCACACAGACGTATTCAACTTGAAAGTGTAGCAAGATGACAAATACAAATGAAATCGTCGTTGTCTTGATTTTCAAGACCCGATGAAATCAGATTTACGAACTTTCAAAACAATACTTATTAAAGGTAAGAAAAAAGTTTGTAAAAACTATAACATGAGACTTAATATAAGTTAATTAAAACATCAAATTTTTGGTATTATTTAAATATTGTCTCATCCTTTATCCTTAGTTAAGGTATGTCAAATAATGTCAATAGATAAGAAATACATTTGTAAAAACCTTACCATCCATTTAGCAATAAATAAAAAAGTTCCCTTTTTGGTAGCGCGCCAAAAATATGCCTGAAAAATCGATTCCTATCATTCTTACTCTTTCTTTGTACAAAATATAATATACGAGTAAATGATTTGTTTATATAACAGAGGCCACATAACAATGGAGGATTATGACAAGATGACAAATAGCTTAATCTCTTGTACAGAGCAGAGGAATAAAGACTTATCCATCCGGGTATTTGACTTACATAACATTTTTCTCTTAAATCTGCGCTGTATTCCATTATTAAGCCAGTTATTTACCATTAAGAAGAATATATACATACGCTTAATATACAACATATCACGCGACTATCTGACCCCAAACTAGGCAGAGATGTACTATGGGTGTCAGACAGCTGATGTACATACATATATAAATATACAACAACAGCCCTGGGTGGTATTCGAACCCGCGAACCTGTGCTTCAAAGGAAGACGTACTACCAACTAGGCTACGGGGCTCTCAAAAAAAAAATGTTAGTAAAATAACGCAAAACTTCTAAAATGACGCTCTTATTAAAATTCGTGTGTACAAAAGGAATTAATCTAAAATACATTATCTCTCCATCCTCTTTCTTTCATTGTTTACATAGATCTTTTCATCTTCCTAAGATGAAAGTTAATTTTGTTTTGAGCTAAGATTTTAAGCTTGCCTTTATTGAGTGTTTTAACTAAATGATAAAGAATTTTTTTATAATATGTTATCGATATTCGCAGTCATTTAAACGACTTTAGATGTACAATATAAACACTTATCTACTATCAGGTAAATACTATTAAGCATGGTGGAAAAAATATTTGTGATATTGATACTAAACACAAAAACAATGATTGACAAGTAGGTATATTATCGTAGAAAGGGCACTTTAACACAACCCTTTGTGAAAGAAAGACGTATATTTTCATAAAATACAGATTCAAAGAATCCATTAGTTGATCTTTTGTTTTCACAAAAATGATACTTGATACCTTAGATCTTATCAGACAGAACGACCCGAGTGGGTGTACGTAGTTTAGACGCACTCATCCTACTTACTGGCTACTTACTCTGTGAACGGTTTTATTACGGGTCAATGACAAAACGCGACAAAACGATCATAAATTGTTCGCTTTCAAAAGGTATTATGCGCTTTGAATCCTTTGCCTTTCCAATAAGGGGTAAAACAACTGAAAAAAGGTTTTCATAACTAATTATGTTACTACGTCCATGGAAATGCAAGGCAAAGGCAAGGCAAAGGCAAAAGCGACAATTCTCTGATAATATCTTAACAGATTTTTCCGTATGTATAAGGAATTTTCTTACAGTACAAGTTAAAACATGTTCTTTCACATCTATCTTTGTACCAAGCATCATTCATATTCATATTAAAATCGGTTCGGTAGTTTCTGAGCCTATTCAATGCAAATAAACGAACAGCCAAATCGTTTCGCTTAATAATATTAGTATAGATTTAATAAGTAATAATGGTACAGAAGAAAGATAATCGCACTCCATACAAGAACGCCCGAATCGTCGCACGCACACATAAGAATCTTACACGGCCGCTAACCCATCTTTCATCGTTTTGCACCGCCGCGCCGCCCTGTAAATCTTCTTCTGTGCTTTTGGTAATAATAATACGAGTAATATAAGTAAGAGTGCGTGCGCCTGCGTACCTTAATATATCCTGCGCATCTGATCGCTTTGATCAATGTTATAGTTTAATGTATGTAACACAGAAAAGAGCCAACAAGTCAGCAGCACATTGTAGGTACTACGCCACAGAATAATATTAATTGCTCGAATTAGGAATGTTAAAAAAAATATTCTTTGGCTAATGAAATTTCATAAAATAGCCATTCGTTTTTTTTTATTACTAGTTAATGGAACTAATGTGAATCTTATGCAAAACCAGGCAAAAACCTTTATTTAATACATCGTAGTCACGTAGCAGACGTAGGCCCGTAGCTCGTAGCCGTGTCGTAGCAAAAGCCTACGAATCATTTAAAAAGGAACTTTTATTTTAAGAAAAGTTTTTTTTTCTTTTGAGTTAGTTTATTGACCGAAGTCAATAACTCATCGGGATTTCGAACTTTATTTAACATACAGGTACGTAGCGTAGAGTTATAAGTTACAGATCTTATAGTTATTGTTTACAAAGTAAAACCGCGGTAGCATAGAAAAGTTATTTCATTCAAAAACAAAGTTGAATGCTAAATTATTTTTCACATATATTTTCAACATATACTCTGTTTTTATCTACGTACGTAAATGTTCAACGAAGTGTTAAAATCAAATTATATTGTGAGGGAACGTCATATAGAGTTTTCTTTCGATCAGCTCTGGTTTAGTGATGCGAGCGAACGGATTGAGTCTGCCTCGGAAATGGAAGTGACGGCTCCTTGAAATATCATTAATAATAATAAACTACGTGGGCAGAGAGAGAGACGGTATAAAAAGTACAAGAATATTTTTCATTATACCTAGTTATCCCAACAGACTTCTATTATTTATGGTAGTAAGTATACGATAAAAGTCAGACCCAGAGTTAACCATACAGTATGTTTTAGTGTGTTTTCTTTCGAGGGTCTCAAGCCTACCCTAAAATCAGGGTAAATAAACCTTAGTCGGCCATCCTGACCCATACGGGTTGATCAACCTGCAAATTGCGAATTTCTTACAATGTTTTCCTTTACCGTCAGAGCATCGAATACACAAAAATATGAATTCAAAATTGAAACCATATTAGTACGTGCCAAAACTTGAACCTGCGCCTTTTTAATGGTAAACAATGGCCCTAACCACCAGGCCAACGACGCTCTATAATACATAATATTCTTACATACATTAACTCAATATATGATGCTTGAAATCGATTTAGCGACGCCGCTGTTTTCGTTAGCTTAGTAAACTTTACGGTACTGGTACACACAGCCCTGTTACGTTTCCTCGAATTTCTTCAGAAACAATCGTTTCCTTAGTGAAAAGTTGGACAGCTGTCCAATACGCTGATCATTAGGACGATTTCTCATTTTGTACCTTCAAATTTAAATCAATTTCTCATTTTGTCGGATGAGGTCATGACATGGTACTATCGTTAAATTAACAGGCAGATGCCAAAATACAAATTTTAGAATAGTCGCTTTTTTGTTTATTTTGTAAGCGAGATGAGCAAAATAATATAGGAGTGACAGATAAAACTTAAGTCCTAGAGCACTTTTGGTCGAAAACGAACCGGACTAATAGGGAATTAAAGGAAAACCGCGTTGATAAAAAGTTATAAAATTTGTTAAAATCGCAGTAGAAACGTTGGTAGTGGCTGCAATCTCAAAGCCAGGGGTCGTTGACTCCGCGGATCCAATTATTCGTCTGGCAAAATGCCCAGAGGTACACGTACTCCTTACTCATAAAAAACTAAATTGAACGAAATAATTTGATGAAGTGTTCATAGGTGACGATACGTACTATGCGTGCCAAATAAGAATAGGACTGTCAAGGCGCCATTTTGACAGTCCCTCCTTTTCTAATTTGCCAAATAAGAAAAGGAGGGACTGTCAAAATGGCGTCTTGACAGTCCTATTCTTATTTGGCACGCATAGTAGACGTAATCTTTTTGTTGTTTTTATATATCATTATATTTGATGAATGCTGAGTATAGTACTTAAATAAATTGTGACGTTCCACATGCAAAGGTACCTTAAGGTGCTCCCTCACCGGGAGCATTCGCGTGTTGTAACATTATAGATTCGTCTTTGAGCATTACATTACAATAATACCTCCCTGACTGACGAGCATTCGCGTGTAATGTAACATTATAGATTCGTCTTTGAGCATTACATTACAATAATACCTCCCTGACTGACGAGCATTCGCGTGTAATGTAATATTGATTCGACTTTGAGCATTTCATAGCGGCGCGGCGGGGGGCTAGGGGAAGTGAAGCGCATTGATGTTACAAGTTGTATCAAGATATTACACATTGTATCATTACAAGGTGCGCATTGTAATGCTCGGTTCTCCTCCTTCACTGATGTATGCCCGTTTTGTATCATTACAAGGTGCGCATTGTTGCTTAAATCTGTAACGTTACATTACACGCGAATGCTCCCGGTGAGGGAGCACCCTTATGGTCAGTATTGAGTTACGCATATCCCTGTAATCAGCAACTAATAAGCTATTCAAATCCAAAAATATTATCTTTATACTAAAACCCGCCATAAGGAACCTTTGCACGTGTAACGTCACAATTTTGTTTGTTTCCGATTGTTGTGAATTAGCAATAAAACGGAACACATCTGAAATTAAAAATTTGTACTAATGCCAGTGTTGACAGTTCCTTCTTGTTGTTTCGGCGCCTTTTATCATGAGGCGTCCTAAATGTTTCTTCACATAATAATGATCTATGATAAAGATGTTAATTCCTGAACTCTCACTTGATATTGTTATATTAAATCCCTTCCTGAGTCCCATAAACCTTAACACCGATCTCTACATAATATTATATCTTAGCGAAGTGTGACATCTGTTAAATAAACAAATTGAAGGCAATTCCAACCACACCCTTTTTTTTAGATTAGGTTAACAAAATATGGAATAGAATATAGAATGAATGAATGAATAACAATTAATAGATTAACAATCCACAAAAATATAATAATAATAGTACTTTTTTAATAATGTCTATGTCTATATCCATAGAAAAGACGTTGATATTGTCCTTCTCAACGCAGGAAGATCATTTAAACTTAGAGTAGAGTGAACCAAAGTATTACTGGCCATTATCAGTAACTGGGCACTTTCTAGTTTAATGCTCCGAAAAAAGATTATAACGTTATAATCTTATTATAGAAGAATATAAACAAGATTTTAATGTTTTATAATCTTATTTTGGAGCATTATCTAGAAAGTGGCCAGTTACTGATAGTAACCAGTAATACCTAGGTTTACCCTACCTTCCCTTTATGCACCTGGACTGGTTTGTTGACGTAATATCGTTATGCAACTTGTATGAGTGCTCTTGCTTATACCTGCTGCTTCAGAACAATATTTACCTACCCTCTTTGTATACTTTTACAGGATCAGTTTGGTGCGACAGAGAAGTATAGAAAATCCATTTATTTCCATATCCATATCTATTTATTTATTTATTTATTATTTATATATTATATCTAGCTGTCAGCCTGCGACTACGCCCGCGTTGTTTTTTGACTTCCCGTGCACAGTTTCTCGTAGGAATAAGATATTTTCCGGCGGTAAAAACTATCTTAAGATAAATATACGCGATCAGACGACATCTGTTGAAAAAGTAATAAACTGAGAGGTTGACCTGGCATATAAAATTTAATTCAAATCTGTCCAATAGTTTCAGAGTTAGCCCGTACAAACAGACAAACAGAGAAACAAAAAATTGAAAAAAATCTGTTTCTATATCACTTCTTACATCTTAATCCCCCTGACTCGGATTTTAGCATTTATTTTTTATGTACAGATTTTAGACCTTTACAGTTTTATTACATATGCCACCAACCCGCACTACACAATTATTTTTAGCGTTTCTCTTATAATGTGTCGCCTGGAAGAGATTGCTACCTAGCAATAAGGCCGCCTGTTGAAACCTGTGGTTTTCTGTGTTTGTGTTATTTGATTTGTTTTTTCTTGGTGTCAATAAAGAATATTTGTATTGTATTATATTGTATTGTACATAGACTAACTGTTGAGTATTTGGTCTCGAGTTACTAGCCTCTATTTTATATTACATTTTGTAAAAAATAAATGTATGTTTATATATTTTTATTACTGTTGTATTTTTACGAGCTACAAGTCCTGAAGTGCTTACTGGGCTAAGAATAATAAATGAATAATGATTAAAAATGTGAGTAAAATTTAATAGAAAATGTGAAAGAAAATAATCACAAAAACTGAAAACAAAGATTGGGTTCATCACAAAGTAAATATCGGGTAATTAAAATCAAGACTAAAATCACAAAACCTACAGCGGACATGAAAACAAAAGCAATACGTTAAAGATGAAAATAATAACAAAAAGAAAAAACTCACCCATTTCCATTCGCAGTCCTAAACCACTCCAAATAAACAAAACACTATTGTTTTCCAACAAAAGTCCTTTTGAAATACGGTTTTATTTTCCGGGAGTGTAGTCCTTGTGTTCTACGGGCAAGCGTCCTTCCTCGCCGAGAGCTAGGGAGGTACTAAACAGGGTACTGAGGCTGTTGAGCTTAAGCCTTTGAGAACTGAATGACCAAGGGATGCATTTTCCCTCTGTGGGGATCGGGATATGACAGTCGTTTGATGCGCTACGCTGCGTTGCGTTTAATAAATTTACAGGCGCTTTGAGGCTTATTCTGGTAAAAAATGTAATTTGAAATTAAATTTATTGTTCTAGTATTTTAGTATTGCTCTGTAGAACTCTGTAGATTTATTTTTGCAAAATTTATGGGATTTCCTGAAAAGGATTGCAAACATTTCATTTTAGGTACAGGAATCATTCCAATCCATCTATTAGTAGCTTGGAGTTATTCTAATAATATCAAAGTCTATTAGAAGTTAGAAATTTACAACTAGTAGTAAACTTTCTCAAATTGTTTACTTTAGTTGATTGTTGTTGTTAATAGATAATTTTAGTGAATAGACAGTTGTAGAGTAACCTTAAAAGATAGCCTATATATTATTTTAATGTAAAAGCTAAATATTATTGTAATGTTTCATAAAAATCCATCGAGTAGTAATTGCGTCAAAGAGTAACAAACTTGCACGCTTACAATATTACTTAGATAATTAAGTCCGTCAAAACCAAAAGTGGTAGTGGAAATAATATAGGTAGAGACTACGAAATATAAACTACACACATACAAACTTCATATCATTCTCTTCTATAGCACAAACTTCATAAGTGTCCTACATAATTATATAGGACATTTATGAAGTTTGTATTTGAAATTAAATGACTACTCGTATGGAGAAATTGTTATTAATATTATTGAGTATTTTATATTTAAGATACTCATAGACGTATCTTAAATCGTCTTGTTGTAACATCTGATTGCCAAACGTAAGTTTACTTTAACTTATAAATGTACTTTAGTTTAAGTTGTTGAAATAAATAAAATTTATTATTATTATTATAATTATTATTAATATTGTTATTATTACGTAGACATAGACATAAGACATAATTTATTTTACAAAACACAATACAACAAAATAAAAAGAAAAAAACAAAAAAAAAACGCGCAGGACCGATCATTGAGGAGATCCTTGGGGGACGCTTTTGTTCAGCAGTGGACGTCTTTCAGCTGATGAACAATAAAAAAAAGAAACAATGGTTATGAAATAATAACAATAAAAAACAAGATCAAAATCGAAGAATCTCATATAGCAATCTGTTGATAAATTTTACTAAATAATGCCGTTCTCCCATGAACCTCCTTTGTTTAAATATTTGTAATAATAAATCAGTGTTTCCACTACTTTTTTTTTGTATTGAACCCCTTGTTTTGTATCTCTGAGCTGATCAACATAATTCGACGATTTAGTTTCGACACCAAGTTCTGCCTGTATTTCATAGCTGATACTAGCAAGGGAAAGGGTAAAACTGTCCTAAGGTTACGGATTATTAATCTTGTTACAAGTCTTATCGTAGAAAATATTGAGTTTCGTCCTACTTTTTACACTTAACTTTTGGAAAAAGCATTTTGAGTTGAGCAAGTAAGTATACAAAATTTATAACGTCATCGGTCTGTAGGAATTGTTATCCGTGGTTGAATGGTAAACCAGCCTCACATTATGGGAACCTCCATCGGTTCGAATCTCTGTGAAGCACTCGTTGAATAAATATGACTTAATGATTCTTTCCCCTTTGGTTAGGACATTGCAGACTGAATCGTTGGATTGTCCGAAAACAAAAGATTCCGTGCTTTGGAAGGACGTTTACAAAACTTTAGTCAAAACAAAGTGATACATCTCTAGGTAAGGTAAGAAAGAATAAAACCTGACGCAAATCAGTAAACTGCCTATACTAAAGTTACACAGGTTTATTTTATTCCTGATTTACTGACCCGCGGCTCCGCCAGCGTTTAAAATTTTTCCCGTGGGAATGAAGAATTTTCTCACCTAAAAGGTAGCCTAAGTCCTTCCCCAAGGTCTATTCTATCATTGTACCAAGTTTCATTAAAATCGGTTCAGTAGTTTCGGAGCCTATGCACACAAACAAATGAACTAAATCTTCTCTTTATACTCGCAATATTAGTACCTATAGATAAGAAATGTAAACGTGGTGGGTCAGTCTCCTACCTTTAGTAGGTACGAGTGTAGCTGACCCGGTAGCGACATTTATACCCGGATCAGCCCGGATCATGCCAAAGTAAGCAAATTACACGTGCTGTCCCTTAAAATACAAAGATTTGTAGCTAACCTTGTCTATTGGTTATTTTGTTATTTTCCATAGTGTAAGCCGTGGGTTAAATAAGTACCGTCTTAAAGCTATGGCTGAAGAAATTATACGTTAGCATAATTTTTGATGTTATTCAGTGTGTTTTTTTTCTAGTTTTTTTATCCCTATTTGAAGAGTTTCGCTAGATTAAAATATCGAAAATTAAAATTTTCTTCAATTTGTACAAAAATAAATACCTCAAAACCTTATCTTCCTAACTATCCAAAAGCCTTTTGTGTAAGTTATTTTTAATCTGGAAGCATGCCAAATCTCAAATAGACCAGAGGTCTCACCAAACTAAACATGGGTTGTGTCGTGTCCTTTAGCATACGAATGTGGCGAATGTAGGGTAATTTTACGTCAAATGTAGGGCAGATAATAAAGTGAAAGAAAAAGATAATAGAAGAATCCGCTTTCGAAATATTGTTATTTGTACTAAAATTATACTTTAAACGTGCAAGTTTAAAAAATATTGATATCAGTTGAAAAAATATTTGGAAATCTGATACGACCTAATAATTATGAAATTCAACTCTAGCATAAGCTGTGACGATTGTTTAATAAAGGATAAATCGTCGGAGTCTAAAGAGTATTGCAACAAATAATTACATAAATAAATACATACATTTTGATAAACCGTAACTTACAACCTGTATAATAGGGACAAACAGCTACGGCGTAGCACTTTGCTACGCACGACCTATTTTTATAAAATTTTACATTACGTATATTACTTATATTCGAAGTAAATTCAGACTTGCAAACACCTTGCACCTATTGATTATAGTATCCTATGGGCAATCGAACGTTTTTTCCAAAATAAAGAAACGCCAGTTTGTACTGTTGTAAGATAAGTTATATTTAGATGTGCGATTAATAATACAATAAAAGTTGTTTTCTGGTTCCCTCAGCACCATTTTTCATAAGACTTTGTTATATAATACAAGTTTGGAGGTCAGGGTCAGAGTGATATCGATTATGAATAAAGATGTCTATGAAAGTTTCTTTGTTTATCAAAAGCGGCGAAAACAAACCTATAATCGACAACACCCTTAGAAAAAAGTGAAATAACAAGGCGTTCGTAGCCGCGATCAAACAAAAATATAGAATATCATTATCTTTATCCCAAAATAATGCGTTAAAATGGTAATAAAATTTTGTGTGTTTTTAAATAAAAATTTCTTTGCGTGTTTGCTATTTCTATTGTTTAGAGAACTTTGTGGTATTTAAAAATGACACCACACGTTATGGTTAAGTCACCCATACTTAATATTATTAAAGCGAAAGTAAGTTTGTTTGTTTGTCCTTTATTTACAATAAAGCAACAGATTGACCAGATTTTTTGCACAGAGATAGATAAAGGTTATTTTCCTCTACGTCTTGCAGCCGTTCTTATCACGCACTTTAATGATTTACTTTTTTTTCAAACGTTTTAACCAACCCTTGCCAACATTATTATCCACCCTAATACAGAAACTTACCGGCTCATATTCTATTTTAAATGTAAGTAGGTACCTGCCGAATCGTAAACTATATTTAGGCAAACTAACTGCAAAGTAAAGTTAGTTTTAGTACTCAGTAACAGCCCAATCACAAAGTTTACGAGTTGGGATATCCTCGCTTATACTACCTACCTGGAAAATCCCTTCAGGTTTTAGGAGTTTATTTCAGTAAGGGTCTAAATTATTTGCCTTTTCTAAAAAGGAAAGCCTAGTGTTGTATTCTTCTTCATTGCGAGTCGATGACAAACATTAAATTATTTTAACTTGTATTTGATACTAATGTTGTATTTAAACGTACCACAACTTAGTCGTAACCTTTATTTTTCATTGTTATAATTTAGTTCGACATAATTTGGCATCTCATATTTTACTTTCCTACCCACGCACTGGTCAAGATGCAACGCCTGTGGAGTTTCTTCCGGCGAGTTCTTCTCCACAGAAGACAGCCAAATCGTGAATTCGCCTTGACGTCGAAAAGAGATTTGTAAAATCTTACTTCGAATAAACACTTTTTGAATTTGGATTTTTTGTCATCCGGGGAAGTAGAACTAAGGTAGGTACTGGTAACTTGGAGCACAGACTTGCGTCTATTCTAGGCACCAGTCTTCACAATTAGTACAAACCTGCACACCTACTTTAAATACATTATAATATGCACTATACTAATAATATAACTTAAAATAAGGTTAATCGTGAAGAGCAAAAAAGAAATAAAGAATTATTATTATTATTTAACAGTGTGTTTATTTGCCTCTCTCGCTAAAACTGAAGTATGAAATTACGTGAATTTTCGAACTGAGATAGAAAATCAGAAGTACAATTATTTTTATAACAGTTCTGTTACTAGCAAAATTTTCCTATCGCGTATCGTCCAATCACCGTTTCTCAATCTAATAGGTCGTCAGTCAACATCAAATGTTTTCATTAGAAGACGAGTGGGCACTTAATTGACGGAAAAACGACTCATTCCGCGACCCTCGTGTAGCCTTTGGCTAGTTACTTTAGTTACAGTACAAGTACTGTGTGTTTGTCTGTTTTAATAGTACACACAGTACAGTATAAATGAACCATTTTACTTTTTACCCCCGACGAAAAGGAGGGTGTTATAAGTTTGACGTGTGCATCTTTCTGTCTGTCTGTGTGTGTGTCGGTCCATCTGTGGCATCGTAGCTCCTAAACGGATGCGCCGATTTTGATCTAGTTTTTTTGGTTTGCAAGGTGTCACAATCGAGAGTGTTCTTAGCTATGATCCAAGAAAATATCTTCAGTCATATGAAGATTATCAGCTCTTTTCTAGTTGTTGAAAGGATCTATTTAACGGTTTTGTTGCGAGGGTTATTTAATTTTTTTATTTAATATTATAATTTTAATACTTACTTTTTCTATTGTTTTCTAGTGTATATTCTATTTTATTCTTTATTGTAGAAAATTTGTTTGTTCTGTAACTAGGCCACGTCGTAAGTGGCTTCACATAGTTTCGACCCCAGAGTAACGGGTAACAGCGAAGCGCGGTGATATTCCTAGCTCTTTGGTTTTTTAACAACTCTGAACCGATTCTACAAGCTTCAAAGTTAGTATAGAAGACGAATATTAATGAAAATTCTGATAATATTTCTCATCAGTAAGTGAAAGGGTCAGATAAAAGTACTTTATTTTTAACGTGAAGAAATAAAAATAATCATTCAGTTAAGTCTTAGTTCACATTTAAAATTATGTTTAACGCAGCAACGCGGCGAGTATCATGGGCACCTTTGCTCCGGGAACGAAGATGGGTGGGCTTTTTGAAAACTGTAATTTTTTTAAATTTGTTGAATTATAATTGACTTTAATGTTTAAGTTGTTCTATTTTTCATTTTCAAAACAGTATTTATGTAATTTTTCGACGGTTAAGTACTTTATGTACTGCTTTAAATGTAACTGGCTAGTTTTATTGACCCCTGGCCCCATTGCCCTAGTTTGAGACTGGACTGGTGGTTGATCAAGGTGCCATTAGGAGGTTACTATGCGGAAAACAATCGTTCCTACGGGAACGTTAGTATCAAAGTTTATACAGGGAGTCTATAATGTAAACAAACTGCTCACCAAAAATGTACAAGTTATCTTTTCTTTACATCTATACTAATATTATACTCGCAATACACTATCTGTTTTGACGTTTTCTTAAACGAGGGTTGCCTGGTAGAGATTGCTACCTTAGCAATAAGGCCGCCTGTTGACTCAAATTTGTCTATGTACCTATTGTAATATTTATGTGTCTTCTTTTGGTGTCAATAAAGAATATTTGTATTTGTATTGTAATATTATAAAGAGGAAAGGCTTGATTGTTTGTTTGCATCGAATAGGCTCCGAAACTACTGAACCGATTTATTTATTTTTACTGTTGGGTAGCTACACTATCCCCGGGTAACATAGGCTATATTTTATAAAAAAAAATAGGGATTCTTGCTACAAGTCCAATAATGTAACCAAAAGTGTAAAAAATTACGTTAAATATTCATAATAATTGAATAGGCTCTGAAACAAGGAACCCATTTTAAAGAAACTTGGTATAAAGATAGTATAGACTTTAGGAACGAACAAAGCCTACCTTTTAAGGTAAGCGGTACCGTGCGTTTAGGAAAGAACATAGGCTTACCTTAAGGTAGCGCGAAAATTCTTCTTTCTCACGGGAAAAACTTTTAATGCAAGCGAAAGCTATAATAATTATCATAATTGAACCCAAACTAAGCTTTACTTTATTGTAGGATTTGTAGGTACTACTTTACTTTTTAGTAGGTATTTTGAGAGGGTGCCATAGCGAAACCATAGCAAAACTAACCAAATAAACGTAATAAGAATTTGACAATCGAAAATACATTAGTACCTACCGAGGCATAAACCCGTTTCTCCCATTTGGGAGACAACGGTCCTAGCCACTGGGCCACTGACGATCAGTACCTCAGTTGAAAAAAAGATTATAATATATTTCGTTTTGATACTGCAAATAAATATTTACGGTAAGGTTCTCATTGGCCAAGCGCTATGCCATATATTATCCCTTGTTAGCAAAACCTGTATAGTAATATAATTCCTTGTAAGCCTGTAACAAACAAGGTTCTATCTTACGCTGAAAGCTTCTTAATCCTCATGTTACATAGGGTGTTATAAGGATAGTATAACGATGATACACTTGAAGGTATTACGTAAGAATATCTGGATTATAAGGGATCATAGACATAACCATAATACAACCAGATAGTTCCAATTATTGGATAGACTAATAAGTAGTGGCTCTATGAGTTGTGGACTTTACGCTCGAATAATAAAAAATGAAAAGAAATGGGCGCCGAGGGTTAGCAAAAAAACTAATTATTTAGTCAGTTTTTTTATATAAAAATAAGAATTTTATCGAATCTAACAACAATGTAATAAAAATTAATAATTAACTATATGTCTTAATACACAAGTATAAATAAGCACCTAAGTTATGTTTGTCGTAGGCTTAACTCACATATTCGCAAAGTCGAAGCGACGCGACGCGTCATATATTTTCACCCAAAGCACAGGTCGGCCACTTCATACAGCAAACGCGTTTTCACAACCTACTGCTTTTTGAATAACAACTGAATATCAATTACAAGTCAAACACTGTAACGCTATATAAAACACCCCTGAACGAACACCCCTGTCAGAGTCCCGCGGCGCCTGCGAGGTGCGGGGCGTGGGGGACTCGGGCGGGCGGGCAACTCATTTTAGTGCGGGGGGGGTGAGTGTCCTTTCTGTACGGGTTAGTTTAGTACTATTATTTTCTTCTGTGCCCAAAGCATATTCATGTCTTTTGTTCCATGATTAAAGAACACACGCGTCGACGCGCGTCGTCGCCGGGCTTTATCGGGCGCAGTGACGCGTCACAATGTTCGAAATTCTCTGAACCCGTTCGGGCACTGTGACTGCGACGCGCGACGTCGCCGCGCAAAACATGACGCATCGCGTCGCTACAACTCTGCGTCAGTGTGAGTTGAGCCTAAGTTAACATAGAATTTACACATTTTTTATACTACTAAAGGAGTTATTTTACACACACACAGTTTTATCTTATTAATTAAGTGATTTAGTTTATGTTTAGTATTTTTTCTTCTTCTTCATATACATTTACAATAGACAACAACTTCACTAGTTTTTTAAATTCTTAATTGCTTCACTTTTTTTTACACCAACAATTTTCATGAGTCCTTTCTCATGCCAGCCTAAAACATTCCCAACTTATTACAGCACATCACTTTTTATTATAATGTTTTATTGTTTATTCCTTTATTTGTACTTATCATCACAGTAGGATGATGACTGAATCCAAAATAAAATCACTTTATTCAGCACAGGAATCATATAAATAATATACGTGTTAAAGCTTTTACGGTTATTTGTTATATAAAAATGTTCCGAAAATGTAGATTATTTTATTAATTTAAGACCAAATATGTTTACTGAGGGTCACAATCACAATTATCTAACCCTTCAGACATAAAAGCTGATCTCATACTGTTCTCCTAGCATAAACGTGACAGTAATTTTTATGCGTATTCTGTTATCTTATTAGAGTATATTCAAGGATATTATAATAAGTACTGTTGTACGGTAGTACTTATAACATTCTAGAGTATATTTTAATATGGCAGGTTTCTCATGGTAATTTGACAGCACGGTAAGGGACATTCAGTTTATCACTAGTGGTCATTCTAGTAGAGGGCGGGTAGCATCACACGATTTTAAACGGGATATACCTTATATTTGAAGTTGAATTGACTAATCAGTCATCATCCCTATAACGTTTACACTTTACACACAGTGATTCCAGGACCCATGCACGCGGCATATGCAATGGCGTGGGGTATGAAGTTCTGTTCGTAGTTGCCTGAGAATAAGTGTGCCCAGGGCCCCTTGGCGAACACTGCTACGTCATCGCCCCCGTGAGTCTCCCGGGCCATCGGGACTAGCGAGGGATACGTGAAGTTCAGGTTGTCTGGAATAGAAGCTAAGTGTTAAAATACAATACTGTATAATAAACTTTCTTGACAACCAGGAAAATATTTTAGAAATGTTCCAAACTTTTATGACTAATAACTATTAAAAAACTGTATGTGGTATGATAATAAAATATAAACATTGAAAACGCAGGAACGTTTGTGCACCTGAATATCTCCTGGTTGCGTCCGAAATTGAACTATAACTATAAAAACAAACATAGACTGAAAGTTCTCACTGAGGTCATCATTAGAGAGGTCGTGTCTTGACTTGTCGCTGGGCTTGTAGCCGGGTCCGTTGGCGTAGCTCAAAGTCGTGTAAGGGAGGTTGTCAGCCGTGAACATCTGTACGAAATCAAACACAATAAAGATTAGAAAGCTTCATTTTGGTCTTCGTAAAACCTTGCAAGAAAAAGCCGGCCATTTTACTTTGCAGAATTGACTTTGAAAATTAAAATTAGGTCATTAGAGCTTAAGGGTTGGATCAATAAGTACATAATATATTGACATGATTTATGCGCTCGACTTACGCAAATAGGTTTTGACCATAGAGGTAATTTTTTTTGCTTTAAATTCGCATAATTGCACTTGACAGCCCCGCGCAACCACCATGGTTACTTGCGTGCAGTACCTAAGCTTACACGTCCTCGCAATTTTTGCTTGCTGCTTTCAGGATTTGTCATCATAATGATTGAGGTCATTCTATCCCCGGTTCAATCCTCGCCATCAGGCACTTTTTATTATTTATTTATAACATTTGTATGCATATTCAATCATAGCGCCGGCGACTTAAAAACATAGGCTATAAAAAGATATATTTTTTAATAAATCCTACCTGACTATTAGTGAACCCTAATATGTCGTTTCCTCGTTTGCTGTAGCCGCTGTAGGACATGGTGTGGCTGTGGTCAGCGGTCACTATGATCAGGGTATCCTCAGGGTCCACCGTCTTCATGGCTGCTTCGACTGCTTTCGCCAATTCAGCGGTTTCATCCAGCGCTTTACGCGCTTTTGTCTCGTGATGGGCTATGTCTATTTTTCCACCTGAAAATTAAAATTCAGTTATAACTTACTTGTTACAGTAGCTAAGGCATCAAATCAACACGAATCCCCTTGAAAATTCAGTATCTAGAAATATTTCAATAATACAGACGTATTTCAGCGAAAAATTACGATAATTTTCACTTTTTTTAACCCGTTAGTGGAGCTCGCCACAAATAAAAAGACAAAAAATAAAGTTTCTATTTATGAACCACAACATACCTTCAACAAACAAAAAATATCCATTTTTATTTTTCGACAGCACTTCGATAGCTTTGGTAGTCATCTCAGTGAGGGTAGGGTCATCATCTTCTGCCTCCAAGTGGTATGGCATATGGTCTGGTGAGAACAGTCCCAGCACGCTGTCATAATAGTCAGTATCCAAAGTAAGGAGCTGTGTCCTGTTGTAGATGTAAGTGGGATGGTGGCCCAAGGTCTGTTTCTTCCTGAGCCACTCCCTAATGAGGTCTTTACCATCTGACCTGTACCCGTAGTTTCCATCTATATCCCTCTTCTTGTTCGAAATGAAGTTCTGTCTCCCGCCACCAAAGACCACCTTAGACGAAATAACATTGAATTAAAAATTTAAAAAACCTCCGAGTCTAAACCGTAACTTGATCCTTTCAAAAACTAGAAAAGAGCTGATAATCTTCAAATGGCTAAAGATATTTTCTTGGATCTAGCTAACAACATTCTCGATTGTGAAACCTTGCATCCAAAAAGAACTAGATCAAAATCGGCGCATCGGTTTTGGAGCTACAGACAGACAGACACGTCAAACTTATAACACTCCTCTTTTTGTCGGGGGTTAAAAATCATACTTATCATTTCATATTATAAAATCTCCGAAAATATCATATTGTAAAGCGGCTTGCTTGTCGTTGCCTCTCAATATTTACGATAAGGTTGCGTGGTATCGTGGGTTACATTACTATATGGTAAGGTTGCCTAATAGAAATTGCTGCTCAGAAATAAATCTGTACCTGTGTATTACACTATCTAACATTTTTGTGAATTATATTAACTGTACTGTATTTTCTAGTGTGCAAAAGTATAAAATCTGTTACATATTTACGTGGTTAATGAAAACTCGTTTTATTGGAGAGATTGCTATCTACAATTAATTAATTGAGAATGATGTGAATATTGCTATATTGATATTGCTTTTATATTTTTATTCGCCTTTTGTGCGAGGTTGGTCATTTTCTCAGTAAATTTAGAGGCACGTCATTTTCTAGGTTAGTCATATTATATTCTAGGTACGTCAACTTCGAGGGACGGCATTTCTGGGTTAGTCATCTTCTAAGTAAGAAAAGTAGAGAAATAAAGCTACGTTGATCTTGCTGCCGACAGATCCGTGGACGAGTTGCGTGGCGATATCGGGGCACTGGAGTCCTTTGCTGGGCAAGTCCGTGTCCGACTCCCACTTCCTATTGGCCGAGTGCGCGTATGATGCTGCGGGGGTGGCGTGGGTCACCCTTGTTGTCGTCACCACCCCTGTAACGAAATATCTTCAATGATTACACTAAGAGGGGAAAAGATGGCGCTGGTAAAAAGATCCATCGACCCGTGACTAAACATGGCAATTCTTCGAATTGGGAAGGGTGCGTGAAGGAAAACATCGTGAGGAAACCTGCTCGTGCCTGCGAAGAAATTCAAAGCCCCTCAGTCGGGACATAAGTATTAGGTATATTACTAGCTTTCCGCCCGCGCTTTCAAATTTTCCCGTAGGAACGAGGTATTTTTCCGCGGTAAAAAGTAGCCTATGTGTTATTCTGATGTATAAGCTATATTATTGTAAAGTTTCATTAAAATCCATTTAGTAGTTTTTGCGTGAAAGAGTAAAAAACTTTCGCGTTTATAATATCAGTATGATACTCTGTATGTACTCTTTAATAACCCATATAGGTATATCTCCACCGAGCGGCTCGAGACAATCCTGAATCAGAATGGACTAAGCTGGTCCAATGCGGGTTGGTCGATGTAAGTACCTTTAATTTGCTCGATGGTATTTACAGGTTTCCTCACGATTGTAACGTAAATACAACGTTACTAACATAATTTAAATAAAAAATAAAATAAATAAAATAATAAAACTTAAAACTAAACTATTAACTAAAAATAATTACTTAACTAATACTAATAATATTTACTTAAATCTATAACAATAAAAACAACTTGTTAAATAGTTGCAACTTTATATTCGGCCGACTGTACTTTCATACAGATCTTTTGTTCTCGATCGCATGATCGATGACGCGTGCATACGTCACCGATCGTTCGATGTTTGGCGGACGCTGATTGGCGTTTGATCTTAAATGCTGGTCAATTATTAGCAGCGATCTGCGTGGACGTGGACACAGTCGCTTTAACCTTTACTAGGAACAACACGTATTGTTCGTTCCGCGACTTCTCATAATTTTTATCGAAACATAGCTTACGTATTAAGTTAATGTTCTTTGAATACAAGTTAAATAAATCATATCATTTACTACTGCATTGTGTAGTGCCAACTATTTTATAAAGTGTCTTCAACCCCATATTGGGTAAGTGTTGAAACGATTCTTTAGTGCTAGCTATAGTAACAGTTTCTATTTGAATCTATAGTAGGTATCAGCTGATTTTGCATTGTACAAACAAAACATGAAATCATAACATAATCATTAAAAGTGTTTATCAGGTACTTAATTATTTCAACAGTACTAGACGGTATAATGGAAATTTAGTACATTGTTCACCTTATTCACATAGTCGTATTCTTGTGAGAGCACCTACCTGCTTATAGCTAAATTTAGAGTATGTACTCGCCTTGTTAGTTTTATTTAACCAAGCTTTGTCCATAAAACCCGCTCTGATTGCCATCACTGCACCGCACCTATCTACTACTTTTGTAAAAAGGTAATAGGTACTTCCCAATGCTTCCGCTTATGCTAGCCAGACGGTGATGACAATTGGTGCTGGATGTGCGACCTTGTCGTGACACCACTTATTGTTTCTAGGGTCCAACACTTGGGCTGAATCACGCACATATTTGCTGCCAACCACCTTCTCGACTCCTGACGCTGCTAAGCTGCTACCGAAGACCCTGAACCTCTCATCGTCGACGGCTGCACAGCGCCCGGGAAGTACCGACCGTATAAAAACTAAAGCAGACGGGCCTTCTGCCCACGACCTTTTATTTTTTTAAATAAATTATTTTTTATTGTTGACTGGGATTCTGTGTTCATTATTTAAAACCGCCTACCCACGTCACATTGGCGCCTTAACGTGGTTTTTTTTTTTTTAAAGGTCTGCTTTTGTTTTTAATTTATTGTAGTTAGTGTGTGTGTGCCTTTATGTTTTATGTTTTTTATTTTTGTGAAACGTCTCTTTATTTTTTTGGTTGCATTTGATTAATTTGCACTTTCTTTTTATCCAAATTTGTCCGTTTCATTTAATATTTTTTCATGACGGTATTAACAATTTTTTTAGTCTAAGTACAGTCATCATCATATAAAGTTACTTTTTGAGAACATATTTTTGTACACTCAATCGCAACTAAAGTTACTTTTTGCGAAAAGTGCAAATTAGTTTCTTTTCAGCTTTTTCTGCAGTTTTTTGAAAATTATTGCCATTTACAATCAATTTTGCTTTTGATGTTTTCTTTTTAAAATATTTGATGTAAAATTTTTCACAGCCAACCAGGACGTTACAGTAAATGTAAGTTTATTTTGTAACAGAGAAGGGTAATTAGTCGTAGCCTGTAGTTAGCTTATTCTAGATCTTATTAGTGGTTGTAGTAAATCTTTCAACATTTACCCAAATTGATAATTTATTGAAATTTAAACAACTTTCTATATTGTTTTGAAGAAAATGGCATATCACATAAAGTTTTTATCTTTAAATAAAGCTGAATTGGAATATGAGGTAGGAGTTAGAGGTGGTACCCCAGCTTCAACAGTGCTTGAACTTAGGAAGCAGATTCCAAAGCTGGTTGCACAATTTCCATCTGAAGATATTTTGATTAGTAGCTTTACGGCTACCGAAGATTTGTTAGGCGTTAATTCAGTTTTAGGTAAAATCGATTCCATTCTGAATTCAACGGAGTTGCCCGATGAAAGTACTTTGTTACGTGCACAAAATTTGCTCCATCATCTTTATCATCGTTTAAGACGAATCATACCCGATGACGATCAGGAGGTGTTCGATAAAAACTTATGTATTTCTAAATTTAAGCAGTATTACCAAAAATACAATGCTATTAAAGACAACGTCATTGATCCCTTAAATATTCAAAGTCCAGATCAGGATTCTTCTAATCCATTGAACATTAAAGTAACTTGTGAGCGTGGAATTTCAAATGAAATAATTAAATTAAAATTCGATGGTAAATCTTGCGTTCGTACCTTTATCCAGCGCGTTTCCGAATTTTGCAAAGCAAGGGGCATTGCCGATTCAAAACTTTTAGCTTATTGCACGGAAATATTTTCGGGTGATGCTCTGCATTGGTATAGGAGTGTTGAGCAAAGAGTAAAGAGTTGGAGTGAGCTAGTCGATCTTCTAAAGAAAGATTTCGATCAGGCAGACTATGATTACAGACTTATTTCTGAAATCCGTAGTCGTACTCAGGGAGAATCGGAGAGCATCACAATCTACCTTTCAATTATGACAGGCATGTTCTCTCGTTTATCTAAACCTTTGTCTGAAGATGAAAAATTAGAAATTATTCTACATAATATTCGTCCAATATACACAAGTACGTTAGCGGCTGTGCCTGAAATTAAGGATATGGAGTCCCTGAGATCAATTTGCCGTAATTATGAAAATTATCAAGCTCGCCTCGCTCATTTTCATGAACCTTCTAAGCCATCAGCAGATTCTTTAGCACCAGAATTTGCTTATTCAGGTTGCTCAAATAAAAACAAATATATTCCAAAACAACATTATAACTTTAATCATTCACAACAACAAAATAAAACAAATAATAACTATTACAAAAACAACAATAATAACTATTACAAAAAAGATTACAATAATAAAAATACAAGATATGAAAACTTAGATGCTATAAATACAAACACAAAAGATGAAAGAAAACGTTACTGTCCTCGTTGCCGTGTAGACACTCATAATTTACGCCAGTGTACGGCTAACAAAGACTCAATATTTTGCTTTGCTTGTGGACGTAAGGATGTTAAGACACCTCAATGTCCAGATTGTAACGGTAAAGGACCTCACGCTTCCAAACCAAAAAACTAGATAGCTGGAATTGTGTCAATCCTAGTAAGAATAATAATTTTAATAAAGACGATTGGAACAGTTGGCTTAACGTCATTCGAAATTTCTTCAAATCTTACAGGCTTAGCACAATTCTTCTTGAAAAACCAGAAAATGATAATAGACCTTATGTCTCTGTTAGCATTAATGATGTTTATGCAAATGGTCTTCTTGACTCAGGGTCAGCAGTTACTATAATTGGTAACAATGCTCATTTACATTTTTTAAATAAAGGTCTCTTAATACATAATGACAAAAATCTTACAGTTCAAGCTGCAGGTGGTCAAATTTTAGAAAGCATTGGTTACATTCTCTTGCCTATCAAGTTTGATAATCAATTTCATATTATAAAAGCATTCGTTATTCCGTCAGTTGCAAATAATCTGATACTAGGGATTGATTTCTGGCGCGAGTTCAATATTTCTCCAAAATACTTGAATACTCTCACTATAAAGCAGGAAGAACAGTTATCTGATCAAAACAACCAAGAGCAACATTTACACGGTTATGACAACTTATCAGAAACTGAGCGTCAATTAGCTGATAATGTTATTGAGCAATTTAAGGACATATCTTCCGAACGAAAGGGCTTAGGAAAAACTAGTGTTATTGTACACCGTATCGACACTGGTGATGCCCAACCTATACGACAGCGCTATTACCGCATGTCGCCAGAGAAACAACGCATTCTTGTAGAGCAGGTTGACGAAATGTTGTCTCTGGATGTTGTCGAGCCTTGCGAGAGTGCATGGTCTTCTCCAGTCCTTCTTGTCACCAAAAAGAATGGCCAGCCTCGTTTTTGCCTGGATAGCCGGAAACTAAATTCAATCACAAAACGTGACGCTTATAGCCTTCCATACGTTTCCGAAATCCTTGACAATCTTCGAGATGCTCGTTACTTATCCAGCATCGATTTGTCAAAGGCATTCTGGCAGATACCGATAGCAGAAGAGGATAGGGACAAAACTGCCTTTTATATTCCTGGAAGAGGTACCTTGCGTTTTAAACGGACAGCCTTTGGACTCACCAATGCTCCAGCAACGCAGCAGCGTCTAGTAGACCAACTTTTTAGGGAATTCGATCTCAACGTTTTTTGTTATCTCGATGACATAATTGTCGTGTCACAAGATTTTAATAGCCACGTTTCCTTGTTATTGCGCGTCCTGGAGAAACTGAAGCTGGCAAATTTGACCATTAACCTGGAAAAGTGCAAATTCTTCCGGAGCCAACTTAAATACCTAGGCTACGTTGTAGACGGTATGGGCTTACGCACAGATCCAGAGAAAGTGGAAGCGATCCTTAATTACCCAATCCCTTCAAATCGCAAGGATCTTAAACGTTTCCTTGGAACCGCAACCTGGTACCGCCGTTTTGTTCCAAATTTTAGCACATTAGCCGGCCCTTTAAATAAATTGACTTCCAATAAAAAAGGAACACCAGCTTTTAAGTGGACTACAGAAGCAGACCAAGCCTTTCATAAACTGAAGGAATCTCTTATATCTGCTCCTGTTCTGTCGTGTCCTGACTACGCTATGCCTTTTGAGGTGCATACGGATGCGTCCAATTATGGAATCGGAGGTATGTTGACCCAAACCGTAAACGGCAAGGAACATCCTATAGCGTATATGAGTAAGTCTTTGACAGCTGCTGAGAAGAACTATAGCATTACCGAGCGCGAAACTTTGGCCGTTATTACCGCTATAGAACACTGGAGGTGTTATCTGGAGAATGGGAGACGTTTTATTGTTTATACTGACCATAGTGCACTAAAATGGTTCCTATCTCTCAGTAACCCTACGGGAAGACTGGCGCGATGGGGTGTTCGTCTTTCTGCGTTCGATTTTGATATTAAACACAGACGAGGTGTTGATAACGTTATTCCTGATGCACTTTCTAGAGCAGTTCCTGTTAGTTCCATAACATCTACAAATTTAGTCTCTCAAACTAATGACTCATGGTATAAAAATTTATTTAATGGTGTCTCTAATAACGCACAAAATTTTCCAAATTATAGTATTATAAACAACGTATTGTATAGATTGTCCAAAAATAAACATGAATTAACAACAGAATTTTCATGGAAAGAGGTTGTACCGAAGGAACTTCGTAATCAAGTTTTGACGGAAAATCACTGCGAACCTACTTCCGGACACTTAGGCGTTTTTAAAACATACCGTCGTGTAGCACTACGCTACTTTTGGCCTGGGATGCATGCTGACGTGATGAAGTTTGTTGGTGCTTGTAGCAAATGTCTCGAATACAAGCAACAAAATCACAAAACATTAGGCGAAATGGGCCGCCCCAAGCAATGCTCGCGTCCTTTTCAAATGCTCTCCATAGATCTTGTTGGTCCTCTTCCGGTAACTCGTATGCGAAATAGCTTCTTATTAGTAGTCACATGTTGTTTCTCAAAATATTGTTTAATTTTTCCAATTAAGAAAGCCACTTCGGACGTCATTACAAATATTTTAGAAAATCAGGTTTTTCTGGTCCATGGTATACCCCAAACCATTATAATGGATAATGGCAGTCAATTTATTAGCGGTACAACTGATGCATTCTTTAAAAAATATGAGGTGCCCAATATATTTTACACCCCTAAATACACGCCACAAATAAATACAGTGGAACGTTATAACAGAACAATAATTACTTGCATTTCCACATTCGTCGAAAATGATCACAGAACCTGGGACATTTTTATTCCCAAGGTGCAATTTGCCATTAATAGCTCTGTTAATGAGGCCACGGGTTTTACTCCGTCCTTTTTGGTTTACGGACGTGAACTTGTCTCATGTGGTTCACACTATGTTGATAACGATCTGGATAAAGAAATAATATTCTTGCCACGGGACATATACGCTAGTAATTTAGGTTGCTTATCATCTGTATTCGATGAAGTACAAAAACACTTGTGGCATGCGCACGAGAAAAATACCTCGCAATATAATTTGCGCCGTAAACCGGCGGAATTTCAGGTGGGTGATTTTGTAATGAAGCGCACTTACGTCCTCAGTGATAAAGATAAATATTTTTCCAAAAAATTAGCACCTAAATTCATCAAATGTAAAATAATTGAAAAGAAATCACCACTCGTTTACGTGCTAGAAAATATGCAGGGTAAAAATATAGGAACTTGGCATATAAAAGATATGAAGTCATTAAATACAAATATTTAGTAATGAATGAAAAGTTACTTGCCCAAAAACAGCTACCATGATTGCTCAATGTTTGCTAGGTTAGTCATTCATGACAATGAGTACCCTGTGTTACAATGTAAGGAAGCGACGTTATTTTAATTAGGAATTTAATGTTGTAGATTATATGCGTGAAGTATGAATAATGTCATGAAAGCTGAAGAATGAAAGAAAAAAAAAAAAAAAGCAAATACGTGAGCGTATTTCCTTAAGGATTTTATTTTAGGATAAAATCCTTCAGTAGCGGAGGGGGTAATGTAACGTAAATACAACGTTACTAACATAATTTAAATAAAAAATAAAATAAATAAAATAATAAAACTTAAAACTAAACTATTAACTAAAAATAATTACTTAACTAATACTAATAATATTTACTTAAATCTATAACAATAAAAACAACTTGTTAAATAGTTGCAACTTTATATTCGGCCGACTGTACTTTCATACAGATCTTTTGTTCTCGATCGCATGATCGATGACGCGTGCATACGTCACCGATCGTTCGATGTTTGGCGGACGCTGATTGGCGTTTGATCTTAAATGCTGGTCAATTATTAGCAGCGATCTGCGTGGACGTGGACACAGTCGCTTTAACCTTTACTAGGAACAACACGTATTGTTCGTTCCGCGACTTCTCATAATTTTTATCGAAACATAGCTTACGTATTAAGTTAATGTTCTTTGAATACAAGTTAAATAAATCATATCATTTACTACTGCATTGTGTAGTGCCAACTATTTTATAAAGTGTCTTCAACCCCATATTGGGTAAGTGTTGAAACGATTCTTTAGTGCTAGCTATAGTAACAGTTTCTATTTGAATCTATAGTAGGTATCAGCTGATTTTGCATTGTACAAACAAAACATGAAATCATAACATAATCATTAAAAGTGTTTATCAGGTACTTAATTATTTCAACAGTACTAGACGGTATAATGGAAATTTAGTACATTGTTCACCTTATTCACATAGTCGTATTCTTGTGAGAGCACCTACCTGCTTATAGCTAAATTTAGAGTATGTACTCGCCTTGTTAGTTTTATTTAACCAAGCTTTGTCCATAAAACCCGCTCTGATTGCCATCACTGCACCGCACCTATCTACTACTTTTGTAAAAAGGTAATAGGTACTTCCCAATGCTTCCGCTTATGCTAGCCAGACGGTGATGACAATTGGTGCTGGATGTGCGACCTTGTCGTGACACCACTTATTGTTTCTAGGGTCCAACACTTGGGCTGAATCACGCACATATTTGCTGCCAACCACCTTCTCGACTCCTGACGCTGCTAAGCTGCTACCGAAGACCCTGAACCTCTCATCGTCGACGGCTGCACAGCGCCCGGGAAGTACCGACCGTATAAAAACTAAAGCAGACGGGCCTTCTGCCCACGACCTTTTATTTTTTTAAATAAATTATTTTTTATTGTTGACTGGGATTCTGTGTTCATTATTTAAAACCGCCTACCCACGTCACACGATACATGCTTTCTTTCACCGTAACAAAAATACCTACATCTGAATTCAAAAATCGAAAGCATATTGTTTTCCTGCATCGATAAATATAACGTTAATTAAATGTGCTGTCAGAACAATAGTGGATCAACAATTCTGACACCAGGATTTCTGATGTAGGTTAACCTCGAAATCCGATAAGCAAGCAATGTGTTGCCAGGTAGAAATTACTACTATTACTGGTGTTCAATAAAGTACGAGTATATTCTATTACATCCCATTAATAGGAGGTAAAACATGAAAGTCAACGAAAGAGAAATGGAAATAGGCGTAATTGAAAAAATAATTTAAAAGGAATTAATATATGTCGGCGGACGTCCTTTTAATTAATAAGAAGCTTGATGTAAACAGCACGTGCAGTGGTTCCGAGCGCAGTACGCCATTTCCCACCACTCGACTTGAGCGCGCCAGTCCCTTTCACTGCCGCTCCCCACCGCTCCCCACTGCCGCCAGCCGGTATATAGGACCGGCGCCTTGGGCGGAGCGGCATTCGAGGCTTGGCCACGAACCGCTGCACTTACTGTGTCGCTCATACATTCCCTCGCTTGTTAATACGATTAATTAATTAGAACCTATAATCCTTGATTATCAAAAATATAAGTGGAAAAGTAAAATCTGTTTCTTTTATAATGTCTGACCCTATTAACGACCCCACTTCTTATCCTATTCCTACATCAGAAGTGGGATCGTTAATAGGGTCATTCGCGAGAGTTGTTCCCCATACGCTAGCCCCATTACACTAGTCAAAAAGAAAAACGGTGGTGATCGGATGTGTGTGGATTACAGGGAACTTAATAGTAATACACATTCAGATAGCTACCCTTTGCCATTGATCAGCGACCAAATTGATAAACTGAATGGAGCCAATTACTTTTCTTCAATTGATATGGCATCCGGATTCCATCAGATTAAGGTACATGAGGATTCCATTGAAAAGACTGCTTTTGTAACGCCAACAGGTCAATTCGAATATTTAGCTATGCCATTTGGCCTAAAAAATGCGCCTCAAGTTTTTCAAAGAGCCATAAATTCCGCGCTTAAACCTTTGAAAGATGATAAGATCCTTGTCTATATGGACGACGTACTTGCTGCATCAGAAACTGTTGAAGAAGGGTTGAAACGTTTAGATAGACTATTAAACACATTATCCAATGCTGGTTTTTCTTTTAATTTTAATAAGTGCTCATTTTTAAAGAAAAAAATTGAGTATTTGGGGTATGTTGTGTCGTCTGGTGAAATTCGACCAAACCCGTCTAAAATTCAAGTTTTACAAAATATTCCAGCACCAAAGAGTGCAACACAAGTTAGACAATTTATAGGTTTGGCCACATACTTCAGGCAGTTTATTCCAAACTTTTCAAAATTAGTGATACCTCTTTATCCTCTGACCTCAGCCGGAAAAGGAAAAATATCATGGACTCCAGTGCATGATAAGATCCATCAGCAAATTGTTAATTACCTTGTTTCTGAACCAGTTCTCAAAATTTTCGATCCATCTTTACCAATTGAACTTCACACAGACGCCAGTAGTGACGGATATGGTGCTGTATTAATTCAAAAACATAAGGATGTCCCACATGCTATATCATATTTTAGTCATAAAACTACTGATGCAGAAAGTCGTTATCACTCTTATGAATTAGAGACGTTGGCAGTGGTAAAAGCAGTAGAACACTTTAGGCATTATTTGTATGGGCGAAAATTTACTGTTGTCACCGATTGCAATGCTTTAAAAGCGTCGCATACAAAAAAAGACCTAACACCGCGTGTCAACCGATGGTGGGCAATTTTACAATCATATGATTTTGATATTGTTTATAAAGAAGGAAAATCAATGGCTCATGCTGATTTCTTTTCACGGAACCATCCAGTTCAGATTAATACAACAAAATTTGTAAATGTGAATTCGACTCCCACAGACTGTAAATTTGTAAATTTTTCGGAATTGGAAAAAGGTTGGCTGACTGTAGAGCAGCAACGTGATTCTGAACTGTCAGAAATTATTCAAAAGTTACGATCCCATCAGTTACCCCCTGAAATCTCACACACATACGATATAAGAGAGGGTATTCTGTACCGTAAAATTGAACGCAACAAAAATACGAGATGGTTACCGATTGTTCCACGTTCTCTCATTTGGTCTTTGATAAATCATGTCCATAGTGAAATTAAACACCTTGGTTATGATAAAACCCTAGACAAAATTTACGATCTCTATTGGTTTCCAAACATGTCAAAGTACGTGAAGAAGTTTGTGGATTCTTGTCTTATTTGCAAAGCATCTAAGGGTTCATCTGGTGCACAACAAATTCGTTTGCATTCAATTCCTAAACCACCTATTCCATGGCATACCTTACATTTGGACTTAACGGGGGAACTTAGCGGTAAAAGCGAACAGAAAGAATATTGTTCAGTCATCATAGACGCTTTCACCAAGTTTGTTTTGTTAGAACATACATTGTCATTGAATGCATCTAATGCAGTCCAAGCCCTCCGTCATGCTATAAACCTTTTCGGTGCCCCAAAACGTATAATTGCTGATCGCGGACGATCTTATGATAATTCCGATTTCAAAGAATTCTGCAAAGAAAACAATATTGAATTACATCTTATTGCTACTGGTTGTAGTAGAGCCAACGGTCAGGTTGAACGCGTTATGCGGACTCTTAAAAATTTACTAACCATAGTTGAAAGCAGTACAGACTGTTCGTGGCAGGATCTTCTAGGAGACATCCAACTAGCTCTAAATAGTACGCGATGTAGGGTGACAAAATTTACTCCATTAGAATTAATGTTTGGGATCAAAGGGAACTCATTGGGTTTGTCAAAATTGTCTGTTGGCGCTCAAGATACAACAAGATTAAACCTTGAAAGTGCGCGATCAGAGGCGTCAAATAATATTCAAAAGGCATCTCGTGCTGACACACTTCGGTTCAATAAAGGTAGAGCAAGAATTCATCCATTTTCAGTAGGTGACTTTGTATTTGTTAAGAGCGAAGAAAGACATCAAACAAAATTAGACCGAAAATATAAGGGTCCCTTTAAAATTACTGCTATTTTAGACAACGATCGTTACGAATTACAGCATATTAATGGTTCAAATAGAGTTTACAAGCATTCTCATGAAAATCTACGAGAAGTGCCACGCGGGTCATCAAGTTTGATAGAAATAGCACAAATTTGCAGTGATGACGTGTCGGCGGAAGATGAAAATAATCTAGTTAGCCATGAAACTGCTCACGATAGCGACACCATATCAGTTAATAGTGAAGAAACAGTGTCTGCAGACTCTCGTACTTTAACTGCTGACACCAGCATCGATAATGTAAATTATAGAAGAAATTCCCGTACTATGTCTGTTGAAAGCCAGGATTCGTTAGAAAATCTTTCAAATTTGCAAGAGTCTGTAAACATTGTTACAAAAGCGATTGTACATCGTAGTGATAAGTTGTAGTGTCATGTAATGATTTTCAGCTACAGGGACAAGTGTCCGGTCTAGCCATAATCTGACATATTAGGGCCATTTGCCTGTGACTGAAGAGGTTTTCCTGGTCCAGTTACCTACTGTGGGGATCATGTATCCGTGTCGAACAGTTGTAATTGCAAATTCATAAAAAAAAAAAGCGGGAAAAGAAAGTAAGATATCCGGTCCAGTTATCTACTGAAGGGATCAAAGGATCCGGCCCAGTTGTAACTGCAGGGATTCCAAAGATCCGGTCCAGTTATAAATGCAGGGATTTAAAAATCCGGCCCATTTTATATACTGAAGGGATTTTGAAAGAACAGTTAAACTAGAACTAAAAATTGCCTGAATGAAAAGTTAGCTGGACTTCAGCAAGCATAATTAGAAACTAAGTCTGTCAGGATGATCGAACATTGACTAAGACCTTTCTTTCCCAGACTGAACCTTGTAATGCGCACGAGGACGTGCGCCTGTCAGTATGGCCGTGTCGGCGGACGTCCTTTTAATTAATAAGAAGCTTGATGTAAACAGCACGTGCAGTGGTTCCGAGCGCAGTACGCCATTTCCCACCACTCGACTTGAGCGCGCCAGTCCCTTTCACTGCCGCTCCCCACCGCTCCCCACTGCCGCCGGCCGGTATATAGGACCGGCGCCTTGGGCGGAGCGGCATTCGAGGCTTGGCCACGAACCGCTGCACTTACTGTGTCGCTCATACATTCCCTCGCTTGTTAATACGATTAATTAATTAGAACCTATAATCCTTGATTATCAAAAATATAAGTGGAAAAGTAAAATCTGTTTCTTTTATAATGTCTGACCCTATTAACGACCCCACTTCTTATCCTATTCCTACATATATTTTTTTCTTGTAAATTAACAACGCGGGTGTTTTTTCTTGTCCCTTTTACTCTGTTTTCATTAGCGTTAATTAGGCATATTTCAAAGCATTTGGCCTCATTAAGACATTTTATTTCGTTAGCCACGGAAAAATTGTTTAAAACCAGATAAATCGTAAGTATGGTGAATGTTTATATTATTTCTAGACGGATTTGTTGATGCTGCATTTTACGTCAGATGAAAAAAATTTAGGGTCAAAGTAATTTGCGATTATTATAACACTAGCTTTTCCGGCTCCGCCTGCGTTTACAGGTTTTCCCTATTTTTTCTTTGGCAAAACAATCATGATGATTTTGTGGTCCCGTTGCTTTGAAATTATTTGTCGGCAAATATTTTGAGTCCCTATAGCATTTTCTAAAATATCAAGATTATTTTTATTTACCAGTATTTTTTCTGGCCCGCTGAGCCCAGTCCATAAGCCCAGTGACATTGTGGTTCCCATCCCTTTGGGTCTTGCAGTCTCCTCTCTCCACGCCTGCACTGAGGCCCACGGTCCCACTGTTGGCC
Source organism: Teleiodes luculella (assembly GCA_948473455.1). Taxonomy (NCBI): domain Eukaryota; kingdom Metazoa; phylum Arthropoda; class Insecta; order Lepidoptera; family Gelechiidae; genus Teleiodes; species Teleiodes luculella. The sequence goes on from OX419590.1 coordinate 11,491,635, forward strand.
TTCACACCTGTCAGGTACGCTGTCCCACTGCACGCCGAGTCTGCGACGTTCCGGTCGACGCAGTATGTCTAGAACATATCGATCTATATCTATCAAGTTTCATTTAAATCGGTTCAGTAGTTTCGGAATTTATCAAATCTTTTTACACGCTTTATATTAGCTTCACTTGTAAGTAACTATGTATGTAAGAAAATCTTGGAATCTTAATTTGACCCACTTCCCGGTCTTCGATTAGGATGAAATTTTGTACACGCTCTGAGTACTGATGATAATACATGACTAGCTAAAAAACCTCATTACAAATCCAATATGGCGGCCTCCCTAAGATGGCGAACTGGCTGTTTGAAATCCACTCCCATGATATGGGTATCAAATGAAAGGGTTTTTTTATTTTTATTTACTGTCAGGAATACGAAAATAAAAGTCACGTGACTTAAATCCAATATGGCGGACGTCCAAGATAACGGACAGGAAGCGTGTTTTTTAGTTTTTTAAACTATGTATTATATTGGTGTAAATTATAATATTGGTATAGATTATAATATTGGTAAACATAACTTCTCTATTCTTCTTCGTCTTTTCGAGTCAACAGAAAACTTATCTATTTATTAGCGATAATAATTTACAGTAGGTGCCTCCTTACTTTGGCCAATCCAGTAAAAGGAAAAGTCTCGAAGCTAAGCCTCAGCTCCTCTCCGAAGTGATGGTACTTCTGCCCGAGGTAGACCCTGGTCGCGGCCAGGGTTGGAAGACTCATGCCGTCTCCCAGAAACAGGATCACATTCTTGGCAACCCTCGTGTTAAGGGGTGCATAAACCTGGAAAATTAATTTGCCGATGTCAAACTTAAGAGACCCCCACACTAGAGATTTTCGAACGTCAAGGAGAGTCGGAAAGGCGAGTGAAACAAAAGACTGACGCGGTTTGCTGTATGCGCGACGAACGAAGTCATCGCTTGAACGACGCTAGTGTGGGGAAAGACCGTATTTTTTTTAATATTTATTTTATGATAACAAAATTTAATTATCCTGGTCAAATAATTGTTGGCCAAACAGCATAACAGGTTTATTCGCGAAATTAAACACTCTTCTCTTATACAATAACTAGCACAGTTTCATATTGTTTCGGCGCACGCGTAAACTAGTGTTGTGCGGAGATTTGTAACTAAAGTTCCTGTGATTTAGTGAACTGCAACATCATTGCTATTTTTATTTCCTAATGAGCTTTAAGGAGCATATATTTTTACTGTATACGTCATTCTACCTCTAACCTAAAGCGCATCAAAATTGTTTTAAAGTTTCACCTTTGTTTCTCTCAAATTGCATTTTATTTATGTTCTTCCCATGATGAACTTATATTATTGGTTTATTATGGAATACAGTCATAATAAGAGTTGCTAAAGAGTCCTAAGGGAATATTGATTACGCAACGATTTTCTTTGTTTTTTTAGGTTCAAATTTTTCTTCATTTCTTTAGTTTGCGTTGCAGTTATTCGGTATTTAATAGAGTAAGAATTACTGTACCTTTGCTTTTAATGTTTGTTGTGCTTGTAGGATCCAGTGATGTTTGTTCTTTTCGTCAAAACTTAGACTCTGGTCGTTTTCTGAAATTAGAATGAAACATAAACTACAAACTAAATAATTTACCCTGGTCGTTTTCTGAAATTAGAATCTAACATAAACCTTAGATATCAATAACTTTAAGATTATTGTGTTAATTAAAATTTAAGGTTTACCGCATACACCAGAGAAGAGAATTGCTGTTGAAAAGAAGAGTAAGAAGAAACCCCTGGAAAAAACTAGGAGGTGCTTTTTATCTGGTTTTAAAGAATGTTTTTTTGGAAATAAATATACATATAAAGAGAAAAAAGAATTCGTCTTATGTTTAAGAAGAAAAGGTTATTGTCACAGAAGGTAGATTCCTTATTTACAGTAATATCAAAGGGCGCAGTCAGTTGTAACTGTGGGTAACAAAGGTAACAAATGGTTCCTTTGCTTTGTTTTAATTAGAAAAGGGCGAATCTCATTAACCCCTGTTTTTAGGGTAAAACGGAATCAAGGAACAAATTACTGATTTCAAATTTGTAGGTAATTCTATAAATGTAAACTTAATTGGGAACATAGTTTCCGCATAAAGTGATTTGTAAGTGGAATCTTGTATCTTGATACAAGTACATTATATCAATTAACTAGCGACCCGCCCCGGCTCCGCACGGGAAAATGGTTATTGTGGGTTATCTTTACGCATATTATGCATGTATTATACATATAAACCTTCCTCTTGAATCACTCTATCTATTAAAAAAAACCGCATCAAAATCCGTTGTGTAGTTTTAAAGATTTAAGCGTACAAAGGGAGGGACATAGGGACATAGGGACAGAAAAAGCGACTTTGTTTTATACTATGTAGTGAAGTGATAACAGGAATCTTATTAGTTTTAACTTAAACACCTTGAGGAGAGTTTAGAATATTATTTTTTCGCATTTTTCCTGCTTGGTTGGCCTGGCAAAGATTGCTACTCTAGCAATAGGGCCGCCTGTTGACTATTTGTTTCACGTATGAAAATTGTATTTGTCCTATTTCATTAATTACTGGTTTCAATAAAGAATATTTGTATTTGTATTTCGGATTTTGAGAGTTTTTTTAACACTATTAAAGAAGTTGTGAAGTGTGAATTGCAGAACAAAATGTTTAACCCATAAAGGTATTATTTCCAATCAAACTGCCAACTAAATTACGAATATTAAAATTTAAAATTTATGTAATAAAGGCATTAATCATGTTTTGTTTATACTTTTCGGTCTAAGATCGACTCTATCTGTAGCTCGGATTCCATTTTGCAGAAAACAGTCATTTACGCAGGAAACTACTCTATCTGTAGAGTTATACTAACAAAAGAAAACCTGATAATATTATTTGGTTATACTCCACCGGGTGATTAAGATGGTTACTAATTATTTCATTAAAACACGCACGCTTAAATACAGCTCTCAAACTTATTGTAAGGGAAAAGGATTCAAAGTGTAAACTGTTTTAGATTGCGTGCGGTACACTTAAAGTTAATTGTTTAAGGAAATAATTGGTTTTATGCGGTCTAATTAGTTTGTTTTTAAATTCGTTGTTTGCTGTCTACCTGCAGTTCAACCTGCGTTAGTTTATTTACCAAAGAGAAAAAAGTATCTTCCCGTTGTAAAAACACATAAAATTCTTGTCCTAACAATAACGAACAAAATAAAAATGATCTATAAAATAAAATACACGGAGACCTAACACACACGGTCATCTGACTTAAAACTAGGTAGAGCCTATGAGACATATTTACTAGATATAATACGAGTATTATAGCTGACAACAGACAAATATTTGGTTCACTATTACAGCACTCTACCCTGTCTTTATTTGTTCGTAAACATCCAAGAAAATAACACGTACATAAATATACATCGCTATTAGTTACCACCATGGTCCTAGAAAACAAGGTCTTGCAATTAGACCACGTGACTGACACGAGCCTACGTCATTTTGCGCTGTTCATCCTTGTCTATTACACGCATTCGACAAGGATGAATAGGAAAAATGACGTAGAAATGACGTAGGCTCGTGTCAGTCACGTGGTCTAATTGCAAGACCTTGTTTTCTTGGACCATGAGTTACCACCCAGTCAGGGTGAATAGACTTTAGTCGACCATTAGGGCCCAGTGCGAGTTGTTATGCCAGTTTAAAATAAACATACACAAGACGCGCATTACAATCATAGACAGGAAAGTGAGTGAAGCAAAAGAAAGATGTATTCTAAAAAATCCACGCTCGAAAGTGTGGGGGGTCTGCCAATTGCAAGTTGCCCGATCAAATTGTAAAAGTACGTAGTTGTTATATAGTCGACCAACTTGAAATTGGAAGTCTGCGGGAGCTGTTAAAGATGCCCAAAAGCAATGATTAAAATATCTAGAACAAGGACATAGTTCGAAAATGCTTTTAATCATTTTAAATTTCTAAGTTCGTGGTCACTGAAGTTGGAGGAAAGTCGGTTGTATGTGGTTCAGCAACCTTGATCCTGTTTCTATGTTAAAGACGTTGTCACAGTGATTTATACTTAATAATATATCGAAATTATACAGTCAAGAGCACTCTAAGCTAAACATCGTTCTTTTTTTAAGGTAAAGAATTGCAGTGCGCGTGTTTATCTTACTTACCAAAGGAAGTATTTACCTAAGTATCTACTATGTACTACGATACAATATTATGTTCTGTGGTACCTACAAAATTTACCGTAGTACTACTTTATTACATCCCGTGGTATTTAACATACGTCGTACATTTTATTTCTAAATACTCGTAAGTATGTGTTTCACTTTCATGATGAAATCAGATTTTTTCATCGTTGTGTTACATATTTTTTTGTGCTATGTTGTAAATAAATTATGTTCTATTATTTTATTAGTTGTTTAAACCAAGTAAGTAGGGTATTTAATTAATAATGAATAAATAAATGTACTTTTTAATTGTGTTTGTTAAGAATTATTGAATTAATAATCTTCTCGAAAAAACAGACAAACAAACATACAATAATACAAGGAAATCACTTTAATGGGCTTTTCATACAAAACGTTTGAATTAACAATGAAATTATTTATCTCAAAACATTATGTTAATATTGAATGATCTTTCATTGTAACTTGTAAGGAAGTTTACGTTCTTTTGTATATATTAAAATGAAAATGTTTGTCTTCGTTACTTAATAAAATTGTATTTAAATTATCAATTGACTTTACCGAAGACACTCTATGGTATATTCTAAGCGTATCAAATAAAATAAATAATGACGTAATCAAATGAAATCTATGTGAATAATATACCGATAAAAGGCATGAACGTACTTATTATTGTATAATTCTTGTTGACGGCTAGAAAAGTCACGGATTACGTTTGAGTACTGATCCGTTTTTCATTATTCGAGACTAGCTGCCCGCCCGCGGATACGCTCGCGTTGTTTTTTGACTTTTCTGTGCAGTTTCCCGTAGAAACAAGATATTTTGACGCGGTAAAAACTATCTAAGATGTTGACCAGACATATACGGTACCACTATGGAAAGTTTCATTTAAATCGGTTCTACAGTTTTGGAGATTAGCCCGTGCAAACAGATAAACAGATAAAAAAAAACTGGATAATATGTTATATGTATATTACTTCTTACATCCCCCTGACTCGGTTTTTTTCGGTATGTTTTTTCTATGTACATATTTTATTAATAATAATAATAATAATAAATTTTTATTTAAATAATATTACATTAGATCACAAATACAATTTAAGGGCTTATATCTATATTATATAGATTAAAGGCATGTACGTACGCACTTATTCGTATTCAATTCTTGTTGGCGGCTAGGAAATTCACAACGTGCGTTTAATAACTAATATAATACTAATATAATAATATGCGCGCATGCGTCCTCGTACCTCATTCTCCATCCGTCAAACCAAATGCGACAAAAACGACCCGAAGAGAGAATTTACGTATAGAACACGTAGCGTTTACGAAAAACTCCGGAAACCTCCATAAAGGAAGTAAGAGCGTCAAACAGGATCAGAAATTACATAGACACTAGACATACATAATTTATTTGGCAAAACACAATACAACACAACAAAAAAGTAAAAAAAAGGAAAAAAACGAAAAAGAAAAACAATGGTTATGAAATCTATAATATAAAAATGAATCGCAAAATGTGTTGGTAAGAGCATAACTCAACAACGCCTGGACCAATTTTTCCAATTCTTTTTTTTAAATGTTCGTTGAAGTCCAAGGATGGTTCTTACGGAGAGAAATTTAAAAAAAGGCGAAAAAAAATTAACGCGGGCGGAGCCGCGGGGCGAAAAGCTAGTAAAATCACTACATAGTATAAAACAAAGTCGCTTTTCTGTCCCTATGTCCCTCCCTTTGTACGCTTAAATCTTTAAAACTACGCAACGGATTTTGATGCGGTTTTTTTTAATAGATAGAGTGATTCAAGAGGAAGGTTTATATGTATAATACATGCATAATATGCTTAAAGATAACCCACAATAACCATTTTCCCGTGCGGAGCCGGGGCGGGTCGCTAGTAATAAATAATACACAAAAAACAGATTATACAGACAGACCGATAGTTGTGTTGTAGTGCGTTTTGAGACGGAAGGAGCCGTCCCATGATCGTGGTGCATGCAGTTGCATCAAAATATCAGACACAAAACAAAAATCAACTATGCTAACAAAACAACCTTGAAAGCCTTAAAAACAGTAATACAGTGTGTCTGACTGCTTGTCGCATCATAGCCCCTGAAAAAATTACCCTTTTGATGTAGTTTTTACTTTATAAAAGACGATTTTATCGAAAGTGTACTTAGTTAAGTTTCGAAAAAAAAAATTAAGCCGTTTGAAGGTCACCAGCTCCTTTTCTAGACGATGAAGAATCCTGATCTGATCTGATAGTTTCATAAAAATTGTATTCTGTCAGATAAATGACTTGACTTGATGCTGGGATATAGGTGTTGATGATCAAGAATCTGCAAGATGCCAAACTCATCATCAGTTAACAGTAGAGTTAGGTATCCTGGCTGTTTAAATATTCTATTTAATGTTTTTCTAATAACATCCGTGGCAACATTTGCCTATTCTGGCGACATGCCTTGCTAAACTTCCTTTCTCTTTAATATTTTCTTTACAATGAGAATAAAAATAAATATCCTGTATTTAGGAAAAATCCCATAATCCTTTATTCTCAGCATTGTGTTAGAGATGTTTAGCAAAGCTACGCGTAGAAATGAGATAGAAAACTGTCTAGTTTTAGTTTTGGCAACGTCGCGTCGTTTCACATAATACATCTATGCATCGCCACCTCGTGATTGTTTGCGTTAGCGGCGTGGGAGATTGAACTCATTTGCTACTGTATTAGTTTTAAGCTTTGTTATATTGTTTTGTGTGTGTGCAATTATTATGCAATAAACTTTTATCTATCTATCTATCTATCTAACTTTGATGCGTAGAAATAGTAATTCAGTGCCATTTTTTAATGTTTAGTACTTTGTACGTCATTAAAACTATATCTGGTCTAAAGAATAATGATACTTTTCATTATATAATATTTTTGATTACATAATATTCATTTATTTAGTGTAGGTAGGTATCCATCTATCTATATATCAATAAGTAGACACAGCACTGCACTACTACAGTCTGTTGTTTTTGTGTATCTTCTACCCTGAGGTTGCGTGGTAGAGATCGCTACAAGCGATAAGGCCTCATTTGCGCACTCCATTTACTTGTGTTGTATATTGTTATTGTTTTCTTTTGTGTGCAATGAAGTGTTTTTAGACGTGTGGTTTTTATTTACTTACTTGCTCCAAACACACTGTATAGACATCGGCAAACAACTTGAGCAATCGAGAATCTTTAGGAATGAGCACGGAGGAAAAAGGAGGACGGCCACTTTGTATGAAAGTTGAATATTAATATTGAGATTTCAACCTATGTTCCTCAGGGGAAGTTGTTCAGCATAAACAACCAGTGTATAATAAGTTTTAGATTTGAATGAATGAATGAATGAAATATGTTTTATTCGAAGTAAGATTTTACAATCACTTTTCGACGTCGAGGCGGGTTCACAATTGGCTGTCTTCTGTGGAGAAGAACCCGCCGGAAGAAACTCCACAGGCGTTGCATCTTTTCAAAAAATATTTTACCAAAATATTATTTTATACAATTTGTTTAATATATAACAAAGAGTGCAAACGATTATATGCAATCAGCGGAAGGCAACCAGTCAAAGTAGAAAAAAATAAACTATATAACCAATAAAACAACCAGCAATCGATTTGATAATTTTGATATGTACTTTAAATCAAATCTACGGCGAAAGCATAACACTCAAAATCACGCGTTATTTATTTGACAATGTCGCTATTTTAAAATATCACTCGGTCAACATTTGATCCGTTCATCTTTCAGATTTACAAGTTTTGAGATGAGAGTTACACTTGAAAAAAAAGCTCTCAAAAGTTTTCTTTCCTATTACCTACTAATTTAAAGGCTATAGTCGAATCAAAGGGAGGTGTTGCAAATGAACGGAAGGAAAAAGTATTTGGTAACAAGAAGCATATGAAAAAAAAAACCTACTGCGACGCCCCCGTAGCCTAGTGTGTAGTGCGCCTGGCGCCTGCCTTCGAAGCAAAAGGTCGCGGGTTCGAATCCCGCCTAAAGCGACGTGTGATGAGCACTTGTGTTTGCCTTGTATCTGGTTGTTATTTATATGTACGAGTATATGTATGAATGTGTATGTAAGTATATCAGCTATCTGATACACGTAATATAGGCTCTGTCTAATTTGGGATTGGGCGGTCGTGTGTGAGATGTCCTCACGAGTTGTATCCGTCCTACAGCTTCGCCCACGTGATAATCGCATTTTTACAGGTGTAACGAGGTACATTGCATTCTACGTCGTTGCCTCTTTTCTACTTAATTTCTCATCTCATTTACCATTTCCTTCTTAAAATTTGAATATTTAATTTTGGAATTCATTCAAAAATCATACGTTACCTGACACTGGCACAAAGATCTCTAGTGCCATAATAAAAAAGAAAAAAAAAAAAAAAAAATCATACGTCAGTCATATTTTTTATGATTCATTCCTTCTTTTACTCCTGGCCACGAACTACGTGGCCATCCTCCAAAATGTACCTAAACATAATTATTTTCTAAAAGTAGGTATGTGTAATTAAAGTGTGTGCCACCGTGAATATAACTTATGTGACTTTAGTTCCTTTTATTATTTGTGCACCTTCATCTATTACCAACACGTGGTTACCCCGCAGGCTCGTCCAGGAGCCAGGCGAGCCGCGGGTGTAACACAGGTAATAAGTTACATATATACGTATATTATACGTACCAATTTTCATGCCGTTTTTGCATGATTGAGTAACAAACACCTAAACTTTGGCATTTGTAACATCAGTTTGATGTCTGGTTTATTTTAAAAAAAGTTATAAAGTTAGTATTGTTTTGGGTACTTACTTGCGAATATGCTTCTTGCATCGCTCCATATTACACAGTACACAAAAAACATAAAATTACTTAATAACATCTTCATTTTAATTAAACTTATAACTCGAAATATATATCGTATACGTCCTATACCCTTATTTAAATGAATCAGGTAGATTATTATGAAAAAATATATTATTATTATTTTCAATTTTCAGCGCGTCCATATTATCACAGATTATTATATTACTTAATGGACATTGGTATAACTGCATTGGTAAACGCAGTTCGACTGAATCGGCGAGATCTCGCATGGTCTCTTAAAAGTGCAGTGCGATATTTAGTGCGAACAATAGTGTTGTGGAGTCGTCATTGGTTTTCAATTTATTACGTGTTTGAACTTGCCCTTGACGTGCGCGTGCGCCTATGTTCATATATTAGAAAGTAGGACACCGACCTGTAGTTTCTTGCATTAAGGTCTACGTAGATTGAGTGATAGAGCGTCGGTGGCCAAGTGGCTAGGACCGTTGACTCCCATTCGGAAGTTCGAGGGTTCAAGCTTCGGCACCTAAAAACGCGGGTTCAATTTTCGAATTTATAATATTATGTACGTTTATTCGACGCTCTTACGGTGAAGGAAAACATCGCGAAGAAATCTGTACACACCTCCTAAGTAATTCAAAGGTTGTGTGTGAAGTTGACAAACGCGCCAGTTAGGTCAGTGTCGGCTAAGGTCTATTCACCCCGATTTCAGCGTAGGCTCAAGCCCTTCGGTGGGGATATATACGGGTTGTTAACGAGATTGAGTTCGAATTGAATTTTTACTGCTACACCGGTCCTCTGCAGGGCTAAGGCTCTGCCTTCGAAGGAACTCAGATGTTGCCAACTTCGCTGTGCATTTACCAGCATGGTCAGGTTCGGTTCTTGGTTAGGTTCTTGGTTAGGTTAGGTTATCTTTAATTAAGTTAGGTTAGGATAGCACAAGGCTTACAACGAATCGCGTGAGAAGTTCGAGAAGGTGTCGCGATAAAGTGACATAAGAATTAGTAGTTCTGACATTACGTCGCGTAACACGCGTAGCGAGCCTACTGGCTTTGAAGTCCAAAAATGTTTAAATATTTCTGTTGAGAATACCATGTTCTATTATTTTTCTGTTTCGCTGTATTTCGCTGTTTATTTTCGCTATTTATTTTCTATATGATTTGAAGTAGATACCTACTTATCACACCTTTTTTGCAACTCTATGCCGCTACTGTGTATTAAGTACTACGTGGTACTACTGAGCTCCACCGTTATATTGATAATGTAATTCGCAGGCGACATTACTGAAACAATCGATAACTGTATGCAAAGAGCATCGTGTAAAATGTATTAAAATAAATACCTACAGTTTAATATTTACTAATATTATAAACGCGAAAGTAACTCTGTCAGTCTGTTTGCTTGTTGCGCTTTTACTACTAAAGCGATTATTAAAGTGTGTTTAATTATTCTCAAAGTGTCAAAGTTCAAAGTTCAAAATGTGTTTATTCGAAGTAAGATTTTACAAACCACTTTTCGACGTCGAGGAGAGTTCACGATTTGGCTGTCTTCTGTGGAGAAGAACTCTCCGGAAGAAACTCCACAGCCGTTGCATCTTTTCAAATATTTTTACATAATTATTATTTTATACAATTTGATTAATATAACAAAGAGTGCAAATAAAATATGCAATTAGAGGAAGGCAACCAGTCAAAGAAGAAAAACTAAATTACTTAGCAGTCCCCCCAAGCAGCACCTCGTTCACGGGTTTGACGTATGGGTTAGCCATCTTTGTCAGTGTTTTTAAAACCCTAACCTATCTATCCAGATTGGCACCTCAAAAAATATATTTTATTAGAAGAACGTATCTTGGCTATACCTGTTACGTATGCTTGTTGTCTCAGTATGCGATGGTCATGTCATGACCTATCTGAAGCCTCCTGAAACGTGTCAGCTGCGCTCCTGTTCTAATAGTACCTACAATACAAGTAATATGATAGTACTATTCCAGCTGTTTTTATTTTCTACAAGACGCGAGCTCTCAGTTTCTTCCGAAAATGCCTGTTGTGCTTGCTATGCTAATGCGTCGATGGCTGCGAGGCTAGGACTGTTAACTTCCATTCGGAAGTTTGCTGGTTCAAGCGACGGTACGTGATTTCATTTTTTGAATTCATGAGGCTTATTCGACGCTTTTTCGGTAAAAGAAATCTGCAAACACCTGCGAAGTAATTCAAAGATTGTGTTTTAATTTGACCGACCCGCACTGGGTCTGTGTGGTCGACTAAGGCCAATTCACCCTGATTCCAGGGTAGGCTCGAGCTCCTCAACCTTCTGCTAACAACAGCACAAAGTGAAAAATCTTAGGTGAAACTAGTGCATTCAGGAATTTATCAAATTGTGACCAAGCTCATATATCTGTTACGAATTACAAAAGTAATGTTGAATATAAATAATCAATTTAATTTATAAAAGCCATTCCAAGAAATTATGCAACACTGGAACTTCTCTTCAAACAAGTATTGCCATCTGTTGAAGTACTAGAAAACTACAATGAAACAGCCAAATGCCAACTAAAGAAAACGCATGAAGCAGGCGCTAAGCGGTTGTACTCAAATAAGCACCTACATTCTAAATACTACTTTCTGATATACATAGATGGCGGTAACTAGAGTAGCAAGAAAGTAAATAAAAATCGGTGTAAGTATATTTTAAACTTATTGTATTTCGTTCATAAATTATCTTATTTACTACTTATCACAAAACTTTTGAATAGGAAACAATTAATTTAATCTCTGTTAATTTTATAAATGAATTTGTAGGTATGAAATAATTATAAAAATCTTATAATTTAAATACAATTTTGTACTCTTTTATACACAGAGAATAAAATGAAACATTGAATAATAAAATATGCACTACAAAATTATACTTTTATAATAACACAATATAATATGTTAAAATTATATACTTTATTGGGTTTAAACATAACGTAAACAAGTAAGTACCTACTGCAAAAAGGCCACTTTAATAATGCTTTTAAAAATCGTTTCATCTAGGATAGAACAGATTTCGCTCGAAATATTCACAGCCATGTCATTAAAAGTGGCTAATATGTTACTTACAAGACTTTTCTAAAAATAGCTAACATTTTTATTTAAAAATAGATTGTTAAAGAATTTTACGGTTTGACCGAAGGCTTAGCTAGGAAGGCCTGCGTTGCTCTAAGGTTGTTGATAAAGTTGGTAAAGAAGGTTGGTAATTGAAATCAGCGGGTGATATACCGAAGTTATAACATTTTTTTAAATGCTGCCAAGCATTTTGTTTATTTTTCTCTGTTAATAAGTTTAGATCCGTAAGCGTCAAACGTGGTCAAACTGTCGACAACAAAGGACGGAAATATAAAAAGCGTGAAACGCTCACAAACAAATTCACCTATCCAAATAATACTTCAAAAACTCTAAAACAATTTTATACTAAAAATCACAGCACATATACTTAGTAATAACAACCAGGAAGGCTTTTGGCTTGTAGCACTGGATGACCAGAAGTGGCCAGAGTTTCTGGTCCTACAATTGGGGTGCTGGTCTTCTGTAAGGCACATGGCATATGCCATGAAGTGTGGTATGACATTCTGCTCATAGCTGGCGGTAAACAGGTGCTCCCAGGGTCCTAGAGCGAAGACCGCGACGTCCTCACCGCCGTGGGTTTCGGAATCGAGAGGAACTAGGCTTGGGTACGAGTAGCCCAGGTCATCTGATGAGTAGAGAAATAAATAAATTAGTAATCATGGTCATTCAGTACGATAGAGTTTGAAGATTTTTCTTTCATATAAATATTTAAAATAACTGATGAAAAGAACATGTAATAGTTAATTACTTCGATTCATAGAAATATTTATTTATAGAAATTTTTTAACTAAAAGACATTCACTGCTGTTCAAAGAATTTATATTTTAGACATCTGGTTCTTGTGTGTTATTTCCCGTCACTTCATCGTGGCTTCTGAGTTTATTTCTTGATAGTATAAAGTTTATTGGAAATATGCTTGTTTTAGCTCAGATTGCAAGCGTTTAAATCTAGTTCACATCCAATAAAACGTTATATTAAATTTAACTTTTAAATGAAATTGAAACTTACGTAATGTGAATTCCTTATGCAAAGTCACATCAACCCTATTCCCATCAGCAGTAATAGAATTGGCTTTCCCATTGGCGTAGCTGATGGTCGTATACGGTATCCCATCCATTCCCCTTGTAGTGTCCACAGCTCCCAGGATATCATTGCCTCTGGAAGGGTATCCAGCCACAGTCATAGTGTGGGCGTGGTCAGCGCTAACGACTATCAGGGTCTCGTCAGGATTAGTCAGTGATTGGGCTTTTTTGACTGCTTTGGCGTATTCTACAGTCTCATCTAGGGCTAAGTAGGCCAAACTGTCGTGGTGAGCGTGGTCTATTCTGCCACCTGGAACAAGTCCAATAATTAGTTTATGGCACAGAAAATACAATGCTTTTATTAAAACGGGATTCTCAAATGATCAGTGGCTTTGAGGAGCTTCCGAAGCACGGAATCATATTTTTTTTGGACAATCAGGTGATTCAGCTGACATATTCATATTTGTTCGTGTCCCACTGAGATTTAATCCCGGAGCCACCGATTGTAAGACGAGCGTTTTATGACTAGGCCTATGAGATGGTTTGTCTTGAATATGAACTAGTGTATGCGCTTGTTCAGTTCACCTCTCACTCACACACAAACACTATCTCGTTCGAACCACATCAGCATTACGAGAGCCACAGGCGAGAGTAGATGTGTCGGTAGTCTTTTCGTTAACCCTTTATAAGGCAAAACAATTTTATAAAATTCATTCGTTTTCGACTTTATGTTGAGGGTATAAGGTTAAAATTAAGGTGGCAATATAGTGCCTTGTAAAGGTTTAAGTGCGTGTACGAGCCTGTGATATCCCACTATTGGACTAGTTTTACACGAACCTTCAACAAATAGGAAGTATCCCTTAGGGTTCCTGCTGAGCATCTTGATGGCTACTTCCACCATCTCCTCCAGGGTCGGCTGGTTCTGAGCCTTTAGGTGGTAGTCCATGTGGCCGTCGTTGAAGAGGCCCAGCAGGTACTCCGGGAGGTCTCCTGAATTGAACACCTGGAATTTGAAAATTACATTTATTTAGTACCAGTCCGCTTGCGGCTACGCGCGCTTTGTTTTTTGACTTTTCTGTGTACTGTAAAGGGGGCGCAGCCTACAAATACAAATTAAACTCACTGAAATTGATTTGACCTATTGATTTTACGTTAATTCAATAGCACATCATAAAAATCAACCGATACGATAAGTAACTCCCGAGCAGGATGATCATGGAGATATCAGGTCTACTCCAGGAAAGCGACACCGTATAACTGACTGAAACCATCAAAATCAGTTCATACGAAAATGATTTTTGAACAAACTTGCGGCCAGTCCCAAAAGCAAAAGAGACGGCGTAACCGATGAAACAGTACGTACAGTTTCCCGTAGGCATGAAATATTATTCAATGCTAAAAAGTATCTAAGATATTGACCGGAGATATAAAGTACCACCATGCAAAATTTCGTTCAAATTGGTCCAAAAGTTTCGGAGATTATCCTGTACAAACAGACAAACAGAGAAACAAAAAAAATTAAAAAAATCTGGATATCTATATCACTTCTTACCTCCCCCTCTTTTTTCTATGTACCGAAAAAACTATGTAGATTTTTTACCTCTGCAGTTTTATTAAGCATAAAAATATAGCCAATAATAAAAAAAGCAAGCCACATATTAAAATTAACGTGTCGCTGTCCCACTATCTACGAATGTAGTCTTTACATGAGCCATGTCGGAAGCTTTAGACAGCTCAACAATCCTGATACCAGGGTTTGTGAGGTAGGTTACTCGTAATATCAAACCCACACGATGAGTAAGCAAGCAAATATGAAAAAATAAGTCAAGGCGAGCGGACAGCTTGGGTAATTTATTGAACAGTTGTACAAATAGACTGACAAAAGGAGGCGACGCAACTAGTCTGATAACAAATACCTATCTTAAAGCAGACCCAGGAAGGACCCAGGTGAGAGTAAATATTTTACGTTCCACGTGCAAAGGGACCTTATATTATTATATGTATGGAGTTATGTATATCCCTGTAATCAGCAACTCGTAAGCTATTAAAATCCAAATAGACATTTTTCGTACCATAAGTTCATTTGCACGTGGGACGTCACATTTTAACTCACATGTATGAATGTATGAACATCAAGTTGGGGATAAACACAAACAAACAAATATTATTTAATGCACAAAAATATTTTACATATAAAAAACAACACGAAAATAAATTTGCGGCAAATGGCGGCCTTATCGCTTTAAGCGATTTCTTCCAGGCAACCTTTAGGCGAGAGTACATGACATACAAAGGAAAAGAAACGACGGTTGTGCAAGTACTATCGAATAAGAAACGTGCAATCTTTAGTACTAACCTTCATCAGTTCGTTTCTGTCGGTGACGTACTGGTGCGTTGCGTTTTTCTCCCTCTTGTCCAAATGCCAGAGTTCAGTAAGGTCCAGCTGGTCCAATCTTCTGCCTATGTTGTCCACTGTCGTCGTGTTAGGCAGAAACTCCTGACGGCCACCGCCCATGATCACCTGGGTTAACAAAAACATATTTTAATCAAACTTCCTCTTAATGTAAAGTCGTGGGACGGTAGAAGCCATGGTCCAAGAAAACAAGGTCTAACAATTAGACCACGTGACTGACACAAGCCTACGTCATTTTGCGCTGTTCATCCTTGTCTATTACACGCATTCGACAAGAATGAACATGCAAAATGACGTAGAAATGACGTAAGCTTGTGTCAGTCACGTGGTCTATTTGTTAGACCTTGTTTTCCTGGACCGTGGTAAAAGCCTTAGGAAGCTCAATTAATTCTGCTTCTATCGGTCGATGACTAAAGATCCCTAGCGATAAGAACAATACCTACCAACTTCCCTGTAGTCTACGACTCAAGGGCTCTGTAATAGATCTTTACTTGTAATTCTTCATCTTTTCAATCGAAAAAAAGCGTAGACGATCAAATCAATTTTGACAAACGCGAATGAGTTCGCTTCGCTCTGACACAAAGACCTTAGATTTTCTAATTTGCGTGTCAAAAACGACGTATATCGTTTCCATTAAACACCTTCATGTAACAAAAATGTGTCGGTTTCGAGGTTACCTATCTCACAAACAAGTGTCAGAATCATTGTGCCACCTATAGCTTCTGACACCGTCATAATACCAATAAACGCGCCGAGCAAAGCTGTAAACGATAAAAAAGTTTGACAATCGCGTAAAGTTTGACAAGTGGTTTGATGGTATTCATATCGTTCCTTCCACGTGAGGAATGAATGCCGGTTATCCAGCCACGTGAACGAATGAATATATTTTATTGCATATTGGACATGCCAATAGGACAAATAGAACACCAATAAAAATGCACAGATTGTAAGCCACGTGTTTTAGTGTCTGCACATAAGATAAGTCATGAATAGGTAATATTACTAACTATTATAATACGAGTAGCTCATAAGTGCAACATTGTAGTTGTGTAAGGACCGAACTCCGACAGACTTTACTCCGACAAGACACTACTCCGACAAGTTCGGTAGGTTAGGTTAGGTTAGGTTTTATGTTTTGTCGGAGTAGTGTCTTGTCGGAGTAAAGTCTGTCGGAGTTCGGTTTTAGATTCCATTGTAGTATGTAAAGAAAGAAGATCCATATTTATTTACGTTACTTTATTTGTAAGAAAAACCGTTACCGCAAAACATTATGAACAAATCACACAAAACTGACAATAGTTCACTCCGATACCACAGTTTATATCTCTATTGTTTTCTTTAAAATAAACATATCAACATTATTAGCAGCGATATTCATATTGCTATACTTTCACATATATAATATGTATGTATTAAGAAACGTACAAGTATAAATAAATCCCGTACTTGGAGAGAATAAATCACTACAAGTCGCTTTCTCTGTCCCTATGTCCCTATGTATGCTTAAATCTTTAAAACTACGCAACGGATTTTGATGCGGTTTTTTTAATAGATAGAGTGATTCAAGAGTAAGGTTAATATGTATAATACATGCATAATATACTTAAGGATAACCCACAATAACCATTTTCCCGTACGGAGCCGGGGCGGGTCACTTGTATATTATAATTACTACCTTCCCGCCGCGTCTTCGCCCGCATTAATAGATTTTCCCGTGGGGGTAAGGAATTTTCCCGCGGTAAACGTTGCCTATGTTACTCCTCAAGGTACTTGTAGGTATGTTATTCCTCAAAGCTCGGCACATACCAATATGTTTTTCATCTTCAAATTCATAATGTACGTGTAATCGACTCTCTTATGGTGAAGGAAAACATCGCGAGAAAACTTATGCACACACTTGCAAAAAAAACAAATATTGTGTGGCAAGTTGACCCTCACTATCGGCGTGGTCGCCTAAGGCCTATCAACTACAGATGTGCCATTGCCGGGAATACTCCCACTATTCTCGAAAAGTTTACGTTCCCAGGGATATTCCCAACAAAATTTGCTGTTCAAGCTAGCTAGAGGTGGTAGACCGGGTTGGTGTTTTCCGGTTAGGTACCTAACGCGCCGCGCGCCGGAAGACGTAGTGTGGGCAGGCCCCCCACGAGGTGGACCGACGATCTGGTGAGGGTCGCGGGAAGCCGCTGGATGCGGGCAGCGCAGGACCGATCATTGTGGAGATCCTTGGGGGAGGCCTTTGTCCAGCAGTGGACGTCTTTCGGCTGAGATGATGATGATGATGATGATGACCTAACGATCCGACCGACCCTACAGATCTCACTGACTCGTCCTAGTTGGCCTCAAATGGAAAGAACCATTCTTAGTGTGGGAATATTCCCGAGAACGGCACATCACTACTATCAACCCTGATTCACAATAGGCTAGGCTCAAACCCAGATTTTTTTCTATTTATACTCTACTAGCGACCCGCCCCGGCTCCGCACGGGAAAATGGTTATTGTGGGTTATCCTTCAGTATATTATGCATGTATTATACATATAAACCTTCCTCTTGAACCACTCTATCTATTAAAAAAAACCGCATCAAAATCCGTTGCGTAGTTTTAAAGATTTAAGCATACAAAGGGACATAGGGACATGGGGACATAGGGACAGAGAAAGCGACTTTGTTTTATAATAAGTAGTGAGTAGTGATAGTGATAGTGATGAAGAGGCTCAACAGAATTTTTTCTGTTTATACTCTACTAGCGACCCGCCCCGGCTCCGCACGGGAAAATGGTTATTGTGGGTTATCCTTCAGTATATTATGCATGTATTATACATATAAACCTTCCTCTTGAATCACTCTATCTATTAAAAAAAAACGCATCAAAATCCGTTGCGTAGTTTTAAAGATTTAAGCGTACAAAGGGAGGGACATAGGGTCAGAGAAAGCGACTTTATTTTATACTATGTAGTGATAGTGAAGAGGCTCAACAGAATTTTTTCTATTTATACTCTAAGGGCTCAAACCCTTCGGTAGGGATAGCATGCATGAAATATGCCGGTAACTAACTAGAATTACCATTATCACTCACTTGCTTCTTAATCTTTATCTCTATTAAAACAACAAATAAACTAAAGCTGTTATAATCCTTTTAAAACACGTTTAAGTGTGTCTAATAAATCACGCAGCTAAACTGTGATTGTCATGTTACGTTACTTATTAATAATATGGTCTGTGGTATCATCCAGTTGTTGAGTCTTAAGTGCCTTATTTAGCTGTTAAACAGATCTATTGTAGGATTAAGGAATCGCATTCTAGTTAATAGTTTGCTCTTGAGCATTACATTGTAATGAATGTACTTGAAGTACTGTGTTACTCGTATTTACTAGCTTTTCGCCCCGCGGCTCCGCCCGCGCTAAGATTTTCCCGTGGGAATGAGGTATTTTCCCGCGGCAAAAAGTAGCCTGTGTTACTCTCCATCATTTCAAATAACTCTACTCCCTTCTTTCTTTCTTTCTTTCTCTTTCTTCTATGCCGAAAATCAAGTCGATTGGTTGCTTAGTTAGGGCGTGAAGGAAGGACAAACAAATACATTTTCGCATTTATAATATTTGTATGAAGTATGTTTATGAAAGTATGGACAGTATGGATGTATTCTAAGTTTCTGATGAAAAATACATGATTACAAAAATTTGTTTACAGGCTAAAAGTTAAGCCGGTCAAGACAATGTCAAAGCAACGAAACAATAATAACAGCAAAATTATAGTTGCTCTACATACTTGTTCCTATATGTAATAATCGCATTTCTTAAATAGACACGTAGGACAATATTTGTTGAAGGAGTCGTTTGGTACAATATTGTAATTTATCGGATTGAAAACGTATTTTTTTACGATAACATGACACGACAGACACGACTTAGCGATTCATGTCACATGAAAAACACGAGTTTAAGCTTACGATGTAACGAGAGAATGGCGCGTAGGTACCACATTTATGAATGAAATATTCATAATATTGTGAAAAACAAAAACGCGGGAATAATATCAACAAAATCACGGACAGTCAACAGCATATGGAGTTGAACACTTTAAAACGTTCTTATACCCACTGAATAAGGAAGAGAATTCCGGTGCGCGTGTTCAATACCAACTGGCTGTACCCAGTTTTGAATTCTATCTATTAATCATACTAATATTATAAAGAGGAAAGATTTGTATTTTTGTTTGTGTATGTATGTGTATGTTTGTAATGAATAAACTCAAAAACTACTGAACCGATTTCAAAAATTCTTTCACTATTAGAAAGCTACATTCACTCTGAGTAACATAGGCTACCTTTTACAGCGGGAAAATGCCCAATTCCGACTGTTAACGCGGGCGGAGCCGCGGCGGAAAGCTAGTGCTATTATAAAGAACAAGCTGTTGCCCGCAGCCTCAGTTGCACATATCTATTTAAAAAAGAGAAGTGAAAAAATAATTAAAAAAAGACAAATGTTGAATGATCATGATGAATGTTTCTTTTCTCATTTTTTTTCATTCCGTCACATTCTTACGTAAAAAATCCAGATAATAACCTACATGCCTAATTTCATCCCACTTCGTTCAGTCGTTGTTGCGTGATTGAGTAACAAACATCTAAAACCTACAGCATTTTTCTCTTTGAATAGGGAACTTAATTCCTGCTAATATGATAAATGCGAAAGTAACTCTGTCTATTCAGCTTTACGTCAGAATCAGAACAGAAACAATTTAGATGTTTGGTACAGATATACAATAGACCTTTACGGAAGCGTCTCTCGCGCAAACTTTTCAGTTTAGAAAAAAATGTTATTAGGAACCTAAATATCATTTTTGAAGACCTTCCATAGATACCCCACACGTATGGGTTTGAAGAAAAATTTTTTTTGAGTTTCCGTTCTATGTATGGGGACCCCCTAAATTTATTATTCTTTATTCTATTTTTGTACAAAAATCTTATTGCGGTTCACAGAATACAACTACTTACCAAGTTTCAACAGTATAGGTATTATAGTTTCGGAATAAAGTGGCTGTGACATACGGACGGACGGACGGACAGACAGACAGACAGACATGACGAATCTATAAGGGTTCCGTTTTTTGCCATTTGGCTACGGAACCCTAAAAAGGCATAAGCTACCTTTTACCGTGGGAAATCACCTCATTCCTACGGGAAAAAATGTCAAGGTGGGCGGAACCTCGGGGCGAAAAGCTAGTAATCTAATAAACACTCTGTGGATAAATATTGAGTTTATAAATTGCTTCATCTTAAGCACAATAACATTCTAATTAACGGTAAGAACCTTTCCTTGAAAAGTAAACAATGACTAAATAATTATGGAGTTAATTAATTACCCTATCTAAAAATGTCGTAACGTCATGCTATTGTTTCACTAAGTGTTAAAAAAACGGTCCTAATTCATACAAACCATTTTTGGAATTAACCTCCGGCTGCCCTTTTCATTTTGCTGGCAGTAAAAAAGGAGAAACGATGAAAATAACTATGGTTTTACTGAAAAAGTTTGCTGTCGATTTGGAAATGTTATTAGATTAATTGAACACTATAAATGTTTATATCTCTTTTTGTTTTTGGTTTTCTAAATAAAATATAATCATAATCATACATACATACAGTCACGCCTCTTTCCCGGAGGGGTAAACAGAGACCATATCCTCATAATCATCTCCTTATAAATATCACTTCTTATTTTTGATTAATTAAGAATTACAGATAAATGAGGACCTAAAGAGTAGTATTTTAAAATAGTGAAAAAAAAACGAAGTAAGAAAAAAGCTTTAGCCTCTAGGGACAATCACATTTGACCACGGATCAAAACCTCAAGTTAGAATCAAAAACCTCAATAGCGAAACTGTACAGAAAAAATAGCGAAACTGTAAATTTATGAATGACCAAACGATGCGTTTCGTATTATGATTTGATATTCGTAGCATTGAATCCAGTGAAACCAATCTAAGATTTTATGTTACTGCAACACACTTTTTACTTTGTTCTGATGATATATCGAAGTCAAAATGGGATTACAATTTCTATAAATCAGTAAAAGCGTGCTCAACAAACTTATAAATTGCATTTTCAATATCATAATGTTAGGCTTGTAGGCGGGATTCGATCTTGTAATTCTGTGCTTCCAAGGAAGACAGATTACTGACTAGCCTACAATATCGACTTATCCCAATCCATATCCTTACTAATTATTATAAATGCGAAAGTAACTCTGTCTGTCTATATGTCTGTTTGTTAAGCTTTTACGCCAAAACCACTTAACCGATATAAATGAAATTGGTAGAGATAGAATTATCCTTGGGATAGGATGTAAATTACTTTTAATCGCGGGAAAATACCTCATTCCCATGGGAAAAACTGTTAACGCTAGCGGAAAACTAGTACGTTATAATCCTAATTCAGAGAATCCCATCATTCCGCATTCTCGCCAGTTATAAAACGAATATGCCATTCAGTACAATTCTATTCAATGTAACAAAACCTTGACATCTAACTTGTAAACCGCTATTGTCATTATTCAACTCATTGCATTTCATTTCCTATCAAAAATGCTCAAACTTTATCAATGTATTACATCCAGTAAGTGGGTAGGTACGTATAATAATCGTAAATCTTCAAGTTGCTTTGAATTATGTCTTGGCGACTGCTAGGTAGTACACATAGGTGAAGGTATTATCGCAGTTTTTTGTTTGGGTATGCTAAAAAAGTGGCTCAACCCAAAGCTCTAACAAAGCATGTCTTTTCAGTGTTTACTAAGCGGTTACTTACATACTGTGCACATACATACAAACATACCTAAATAGACACTCAAAAACATAACACTCCTTTTGTAGTTAGTATAAAACTAGCTGTCCTCCCGCGGCTACCCCCGCGTTGCATTTGACATTACCTTGCAGTTTCCCTTTTCCCGCGGTAAAAACTATCTAGGATGTTCGGGTATATAAGGTACCACCAATTCGGAGATTAGCCCGTACAAAGAGACAAGCAGAGAAACAAAAAATAATTAAAACATCTGGATATTATTATGTTGTAATTACTTCTTACATCCCCTGACTCGGTTTTAGCTTTTTTTCTATGTACAGATTTTCGACCTCTACAGTTTTAGTAAACTCGTATAGATGCTGCAGCGTAGGACCGGACGTTGTAGAGATCTTTAGGGGATGCCTTTGTCCAGCAGTAGACGTCTACAGGCTGAGATGATGAAAAAATATAAAGGTTCTAACCTTGAACTTCCTGCCAGGGTTGCTGGAGACGAGCTGGTAAGCGATGTCATGGCACCCCATGGCCAGGCACTCCTCAGGAACATCGGCGTCTGCCTCCCAGTTCCTCTCAGACACGTGTGCGTACATGCCTGCTGGACTGGCGTGGGTCACCCTGGTGGTGGTTACTAGACCTGGAAAAAGATGCTTACATTATAGCAGAGTAAATTTTAAGCTAAAACTCCCCTAAGCCTCTACCCGTATTACCCTTCTTTTTGGTTTGGAAAAATTAATAGTTTAAAAAACACTAGAAAAACACGCAGGTCACCTCACCTCGCCAATATAAAGGTCTTATTTAGACAGATGAAATGAGCCCAAATTCGAGGGGGTTTACTAGTAGCCGTTAAAGAGTTCCACTATCCACCTTCTGGCTCCAGCATTAGATCAGCTTGTTTGTTTCAAATTATTGTGTTGTCATCGGAATTACGTATACATTCCAATTTTCGTTACGCTATGACCCTTGGAAGATGGTTAAATTAGTTACCTTAGATTCCATTACATAGATAGTTACATACAAGTGGATCTAATAAAAGCGTGTTAAAAATCGGGTAAATTGGTAAACAACTTACGACCTACGACCATACGGCCGAGTAGTTTCGTAAACTACTTCTTCTACACACTTAATTACAATAACCACGCTTTATTAAACAAAATTTCTCATAAAATTTATCATGAATTGAATTAAATTGCACGTGGTAGAAATAGTAAGGTAAGGCCTTTTTCTTGGTATAGTGTAGCCATTTTTTCATTGTAAATTCTTTAAACTGAATTTATTTTTAAAAGATTCACTTTGCTTGATTTTTTTATAGTTAGTCGTGTCCCATTGAGGGGGCAAAGGCTTTTCTCCCATTTTTGAATCGTTCATGTTTTATCTGTGGTATGTTGTAAATCAATGATCTTAAGGCACCCAACTGTGGTAATTTTATTATTTGCTATCTACAGTAATTCATCGATGAAGGAAGAAAAAATTTTACGCGCCCGTAATTTTTTTTCCTTCATGAATTCATCATTATTTTTTTAAACTTTTCTTAATTATTGTTGCTTAAACAATTTCGTACAGTCAAGAGCACGCCAAACTGACTTTGGACGTTGAATAAAGTAGAGAATAGCTGCTTGTTCGGCTTATATCTTACACTTTACCGCACTAAACTTTGTAGACCTATTACCATTTAAATCATATAATACCTACTACTGTTAACAATGACGCAGTTGTGACGTACATAAATATTAAAAAAAAACGATATTTGTGGTAATTTTATTACCTGATAGTTAACAATACGCGATTACGTTTCGTTAACACTTTTCATGTCACACAATTGAAACATAACAATGGGATATTAATTTTATCTTTTATAGTAAAGAAATAATTAAGACATTGGATGGAGAAGTTTATGACTTTCGTTTGTAGTGATTGATAAATAATATTTGTAATTTTATACACGTAGATAAACTCATTATAAAATCATATTATATTCGAGATATAGTCAATCCTCCTTCACTGGAGGAAGTGGCATGTGGGCGGGGCGGGTGTTTCAAAAGTTTGCGGAGCTCCGTAAGCAATAAGCATTCAGCGTCATTCGATCGTCGTGTCGTCGAGCGATCACTACGTGCGTATATTATATTATCAGCTGTCTGACATTCATAGTAAAGACTGCCTAGCTAGAGGTCAGCTGGTGACACGACCGACCACTACACGCGTCGCGCAGAATGACGTTGAATTTATAAGGAGCTCCGCAAACACAACCACATGCCACTTCCTCTAGTGTTGTATATTTCGTGTCCTTCACTTACCAACATCTAGCCCCTGTTCCAGCGCCCATTGCCCGATGGAAGGTGACCAGTTGGTCTTGTGAAGCTGTGAGTGGCAGGACCCTCGAGTTACGTTTCCGTCCAGGCCTATCACCCCATATTTGGTCTTTACTCCTGTGAGATAAGCTGTGGCTGTGCAGGCTGAGTCTGGCACCTGGGCGTCTATGCAGTAAGTCTGGAAAGAGATGGAACAACATGAACATTGTAGAGTGAAAGTGCCTAATTAACCTAAACTATTCTTTAGTTTGACACATACGACAAGATGATAGAATGAATTAAATTAACTTTGAACTCTTTGAACTCTCTGATTACGCCTTAAACTCGATCATTCTGACTTGTCCGTTTGTGGGAATTTGTCGACTGAACAAAGTTTCTTCATAATTAGTGTCAAGCGCCTCCTTTAGGCCTTAGCCTGTGTCAGGAATATGTTTCCGTTCAATTCCGGCGTGGCAGCTAAGATCTCTAAATTTAATTGGTTGGTCTCATTCATTTTTATAAGAATCGAAAAATGGGAGATGAATGAATTTAATTTTAGATAGATAGATAGATAGAACACTTGGAACATTTTGAATGAATTATATTTAAATTAAAATAATCTTAATTTAAGTTGGATGTTTTCGCACGCCTGCTAAACTAATGCAAAGCAAACTATGCGTAATATCGATGTATGACGTCTGTTTTGGTGATGGTTTTTTAAATTTAAGTTAGAGCGTAATATTATGTAGAAATGGGCCCATTGTTGTTGTAAGATCGAACCGACAATGCAACGGAGCATTCTTAACGACCCTAACTTCTACACACTTGAAAAATAGATTCCGGTGGAATGACTTTAGATACGATGCGATGCGATTCGTAGATGACGTCTGTCACGACTCACTACCAAGGAATACTATACTCCCTTAGCGGGAGCTCACTACCTCAGTTTTTCCTTTGCACTCCTTACTAAACAGCTTAATTATACAAGTCTTTCGTAAGGATATTTTCCTGAATGAGTAGACATGCGATAACTATCAATGTCACCGCGACCTTGTGATGTTGACCAATTAAACGGCGTGCAAGATAATTTCCTCTGTGCTTCCTTCCCAGCATTGTCTGGTTAACCGTCCATCGTGACAGTTAGCAAAAAGACAAATAACCCCATTAAGGCCGCACCTCGAAAAAATAAAAGCGCATTGGAGGCGTGGTCTAGACGTGCGACGCGGGGCGCACCCCCCGCGGGGCTCGGGGAGCCGCCGGGTCCGTCAGTTTAAAATACCGCGCGCTTAACTTAGCCACGCTTTGTTGGAACAGAGCAGAGCTAGAATTTATACTATAATTGTAGTATTTGTCTTAGTAAATACTGTATACTGTGTATCCTAATAAAGAGATAGTACGATAAACTGCTATATTTGTTTATTCCTTTCCATTTACCCTTATACGAATCAAAATTATTTTTTCTATGTACAAACATTTGACCTCTACAGTTTTATTATAATATAGATTTTATTTGATTGTATATCTTTTTATTTTGAGTTTATTTCTATTGAGTTTATTTTTGTTGTTGTTGTTGTGACTTTGACTTTGACTTTCGACTTTCGACTTTCGACATTGACTTTTACTTTGACATTGACATTGACATTGACATTGACATTGACATTGACATTGACATTGACATTGACATTGACATTGACATTGACATTGACATTGACATTGACATTGACATTGACATTGACATTGACATTGACATTGACATTGACATTGACACTGACACTGACACTGACACTGACACTGACACTGACACTGACACTGACACTGACACTGACACTGACACTGACACTGACACTGACACTGACACTGACACTGACACTGACACTGACACTGACACTGACACTGACACTGACACTGACACTGACACTGACACTGACACTGACACTGACACTGACACTGACACTGACACTGACACTGACACTGACACTGACACTGACACTGACACTGACACTGACACTGACACTGACACTGACACTGACACTGACACTGACACTGACACTGACTTTACTTGACTTTGACTTTGGACTTTGGACTTTGGACTTTGGACTTTGGACTTTGGACTTTGGACTTTGTACTTTGTACTTTGTACTTTGTACTTTGTACTTTGTACTTTGTACTTTGTACTTTGTACTTTGTACTTTGTACTTTGTACTTTGTACTTTGTACTTTGTACTTTGTACTTCGACTTTGACTTTGACTTCGACTTGTATGAAAAGTAGATGTTGGCCGATTCTCAGACCTACTGAATACGCTCTTGACTTCGACTTTGACTTTGACTTCGACTTTGACTTGTATGAGAAATAGATGTTTTCCGATTCTCAGACCTACTGAATACGCTCACAAAATTTCATGAGAATCGGTCCAGCCGTTTCGGAGGAGTATGGAATCGAACACTGTGACACGAGAATTTTATATTAGTTAGGGCTCCCTATGATTACTAAAACTCTGCTCACCCCGTTAGGGAAAAGAGCGTGTCTTTACGTATTGTATTGTATATTATTTCGTTGTAGTTTATTTTATTTCACGCAATTACATTATTCAAACGTATCGATTAGATGGAGCGTCGTCAGTGGCATAGTGGTTCGTAGGTAAGTGCGGGTTCGAGACTCATTACCTACAGTCAAGAGCCGTCTAGCCATTGAAACTGAACACGCACATCGTAATACTCTGCCTTATAAACAAAGTGATTTTCATAGAACATTTCGGGTAATGATGGTGATTTGGGTGATGTGTAATGGTACGGGGTGATATCACCTTTTCGAAAGTAATGAGTAATGTGATATGGCATTATAACGTACTGTTTTGCGCATGTCTCAGGAAAGTTCAAGGTCTATATAGAGAAAGTTAACCCTTCAGTGGTGCAATATTATGCAGATGACCATGTTAATTTAAAAAAAGCATGTACTTAGTTTTTTTTCTTATTTCAAGCATAAGTCTCCGTTTTCTTGCCAAATCTGCCTTTTTTTTATTTTTTGGACGGCGTTTGTTTCCCATCTTAGTAATAAATTATTTTCGATTTCGCCGGTGCAATTTGCGATCGCCTAGCGCAGGTCCGTCGTCGGCAAAGGTAAGCGGACGACTGATCGCAGTGCGGGAAAGTGATGACGCTAAGCAGTGCCGTACGTGTATAACAGAGAAAGGTATGCTGTTGCGCGCTAGAACTAAACAGCGTAAGTGCCAAATTCTTTGGTGTCCATTTATACAAAAAGTAATGCACATAATAAAAATGTTTCGAGATGAGACATTAATAAAGTTGAAACCCATACTTATGACCACGTTTCAGCATCCAATTCATTGCCGTTTACCTATACAAAGCGAAAAAAGATAATAGAAGGTGCAACTTTGGCTTAATGTTCTATCGATAAAATTTTCAGTAAACGTGTTTTCAGTGAGTAGAGTCTTGAGATAATATGATCAAATAATGTATATCTAAAAATTAACTAACTTACTCTTATAGATTACGAGTACTGACGAGTCAAAGAACACTAAAATTTTCCAGGTGCCGCCTTAATAAGAACTGGGAAGCACAAATCTAGCCTTTTAACAAAACAATTAGACAAACTGTGTCTATCTAAAATTGTTTTTCCTTAAATAATTGTTTCTTTTCAGAGACTTGCTTCCTGTGAATATTAAGTTAGTGTGTTTGTTTGTTTGTTCTTTTTCACATTGAATTAGTTTCAGTGACGGATTTTTTGTACAGAGATAGATGGACTACTCTTGGACTACCCACGGAAAATAGCTCTAAACATAACGCGGGTGTAGTGGGCGACGGCTAGTTATGTTAAAAGTGAATTTAATTTTTGAGCAAACAAAATCCTTTTATACCCGAATTTTTTCGTGTGTGTGTGGACTGTTGCTGCCATAGTGGTAGCATATTTTTTCTGCAAACCTACATGGCCCGTCTAATGTTTTAGGGTTCTGTGGTCATAGAAACACCGCTTATTGTTTGGTCTTAAAAATCTAAATTATTTTTTTAAGTAGAATTTAAGATTTTACAAGAAAATTTTTTTTACGTCCAAGATAATTAAACCTGTAGACCAGCAGCTGTCCACTAATATATCCGCAGAAAGATATTCTGCACCTTTAAAATGCTGTATGTATTTGTCAAAGAAATTAATCTCACTAACAAGCTACTAAAAAACCATAGTAAGGCTAGTTGTCATAGTTTCTGTGACCATGGTATAATTTATTGACTATAGCTTTATTATAAAAAAAGGTGTCGAAATAAACACGGCCTCAAACGTTACTAATACATTGTTTAAAAAGAGTTATCGTCATGGCCATTGATAAGATTATAAAAACACTAGATTTGTAATAGACGAAATCGTTTTGCAAGTTAAATACCTACATGAAGTTAAATATTTACTTTTGACCGATAGAAGAATTCATATCGATAGATTTGTAATGAATAAGTCTTTCAAAATATTTCATTTGCCTATTGTCTAACCGTGAATAGAAAATACGACAGTTTGAATACATCCCTAAATATCGGGCCCTAACTGCCAGCCACTGCTTTGGTGTAAAAAAAAAATTAAAATGTTTTATTCGAAGTAAGATTTTACAAATCACTTTTCGACGTCAAGGCGACTAATAAATAACCATCGTATATTCCTTGTATATTCTAAATTTTTTTACACCATAGGAGACGTACAAAGAATATGACGTACCTCTAAATTGACTTTCTAAGAAACTGACCTCGCAATAGGAGAAATGAATATTTCTATTTTTAACTAATAAATTCCTATCCTAAGCATTATATTGATTGCACAGGTGAGCCTTTATAGCTCAATAATCATTATATTACCGCATCGCAGTGTTCGAGCCTTTAATACAATACCATTTTACAAAAAGAAACGTCAACAAGATGAATTAATAGAATCGTACTAAATTTGTTTAATACTAGCGACCCGCCCCGGCTCCGCACGGGAAAATGGTTATTGTGGGTTATTCTTTAGTATATTATGCATGTATTATACATATAAACCTTCCTCTTGAATCACTCTATCTATTAAAAAAAACCGCATCAAAATCCGTTGCGTAGTTTTAAAGATTTAAGCGTACAAAGGGACATAGGGACATAGGGACATAGGGACGGAGAAAGCGACTTTATTTTATACTATGTAGTGATTATGGGTGAAAAGCCAAAAACAAAAAAAAACAATAAGCGTGCGGCAAGTTACGGTGCCACTTTTTTGAGAGAGACCAATAAAAAGCCGATAGTTTCGATTCTGAAATCAAAATTTTCGCGTTCCGCGTGAACCAATCGGAAGTGTGTGACGCTATGACGTCACAATACGCGCGGCCTCTGCGCCCGCGCCGTTTCCTTGAACGTGACACACCGGTGGAGGCAGACTTGACCGGAGACCCGAGCAAGGTCGATCAGTCACTGAAAGAACCCTTGTTTAACGGTTATTTTTACAGGTAACAACATGGATGGGAAAAATTTTAGATAAATTTTTTGAAAGGAAATAATTAATTACCTATGTTTATTTATTTTTTAATTGACCTATACTTGTTTCGAAAAGGTACGACCATCAAGCTTCACCGGACTTTATTAAAAATAGTGCAACGTTAATTTGGAAATGCATGTTAATGTATAATTTTGTACAACTTATAAACTTAAATGAAATATCTATTCTATATAATAAAACTGTAGAGGTTGAAAATCTACACAAAGAAAAAAAATGCTAAAAATCGAGTCAGGGGGATGTAAGAAGTAATATAGAACATTTTACTTCAAATTTTTTGTTCCTCTGTTTGTCTGTTTGTACGGAATAATCTCCGAAACTGTAAGACCGATTTGAATGAAATTTTGCATGGTGGTACCTTACATCCTCCGTCAACATCTTAAATTGTTTTTACCGCGGGAAGATATCTAATTCCTACTGGAAACTGCACGGAAAAGTCAAAAGACAACGCGGGCGTAGGCGCGGGTGGACATCTAGTTTATATTAAAGTAAGAGAAAGAGGATCCACTGCTACTCATACCTATACAGGTGACCATTTCTATTATTTCTAGAGTGCAATAAAGTATATTCTAATCTATTCTATTCATTTTTAACGGGTCAGTCAGTATGGAGAATGTTGATACTATAATTTAAGGAACCTGTCATAGATTTACGAGGTACTCAAGGTGTACTGCATTATTTTGTTTGGGAACCTAGTAGTTAGTTTATTTTTTCAGTATTTTTGTATTTTGTTGTCAATCATTTATGTTATACATAAACAATATAAACTTTGAAATATTATTATATCTGACATGAATCACTAAACCACACGGAAGAAAATATTAGTACTACTAAACACTAATACTATCCGTCAATCTATTAATTAATCTATGAATTAAAAATTTCTTGTTACCTAAAATCATAGACTTCTTACAAAATATTCTGTCTTTATAGTTACGAAATTTCCCTTTTTTTTGATCTTTTATTTTGAACATTTGTCTCGAAATAGTAGGACCAATCAAGCAAAATTCAATTAAAATGTCACCTATATAATATAATTCTGTGACCCTGTATACAAGCTGTCATAAAAACTATTCACATTAAAACTGACGATTTTAGTCAGGTTGAACACACGTGCCTGTATTTGTACTAGGTTGATTATGTTATTTATGACATAACAAAGTGAAATTGAAAGTGCCTAATCAAGTTTATCGATTATTGTAATGTGCAAGCGCAATGTACACTCTCTTTAAAAACACGTGTTCGTATTACCTTCGTAATAAGTACTATTTTTCCAAAGTTTTTTTTTCATTATTACGTCTGATCGCACAAACATTAGATCTTTTTACAGGAATATGATTTAAACCATTGGTCCTTTTCGATCTCCCGTTGTATCTCACTTACAGTCACATCGTTAGGCCTACTAGAGTAACTTGAGAAAATGACAAAACGCAATTTAGTGACGTACGTTATAGTACTTATAACATCCTTGCTGTCAGTACTACTATGACTTTTTGTCACTTGTCACATTTTAATACCTTCTCGCGTGCGTGAGTCGTGCTGAGATAAAATAAAAAAAGTTTTTTTTCTCCTTGTTTTTGTTCCTAGCACAAAATAGTTTTTAACTATTTCAACAGATGTATAATTTACTATCATCGTTTACTACCTATAAATCGAAGAAATACAATCAAATCGATTGTCATTTTTCGCTTCGATTTATAGTATTTAATAAGAGTTAAATAAGTTAAAAGACCACCCCACCAAGGGGTTCATTTTGAACGAATACATTTTCAGTGCTGATAAGTGACTTTACAAGCATTTCTAGGTCAATAGCAACCATAGATATAGTTTGTCTATAAAGTTTAGGAGGAAAAACGGTAAACGTTAAAAAGAGAAAAAAAACTATTATCTCCTATAGCAATAAATTACGTAGATTGGTCATCCGAATCGGAGCCAAACAACCGCTTTTTGGTCACAAAAAATGCGACAGACAACATTTTGTGTCGCTTTTTTTCTTCAGATTTGAAATGCGTAAAATACGCGACCATTCAGTGATTTAAAAGATCTTTAAACATCACGATCAGTTTAGGGTGGAAGGGGAAGTCGCTGGATAGAAGAAAAGTAGTTGTGTAAATTTTTGTAATCTAGAATTTATCAATGTTGTTATGTTTATGTTTTTCTTAGGTAATTCTTTTTCTTCTTATGTTATTATTTTATTTTTGCTAAATATTTGTGAAAGAGGTTTCGTTAAATGTTTTAAAAAAGTACTTAATCACTATAAGCATAATAAAATTCTAATTGAATAAAAAATCCCGCACCAACCCGCAGTATTCATGTTAAAACCAAGTAGGTACATTTAAAAAGTAAGATACAATTTTTGTGTGATTTTAATTTGTGCTCTATTTTGAAGAAAGAAAGCAAATATTTTTATTTGGCATCTTAACAAAAAACAAATTGACGGATTATGTTTATTGCCATAACACCCTATACCAAATAGGGTTGCTAGCTCAGCTATTTTAGTGTGGGTTTTAACAAACATCAGCCGACCAACCCTGGTATCAACATTATTGAGCCGCCTAGACTTAATCTGAATTAGTTCTCGAGAATTATACCATTCGACTACGAAGGAAGGCTCTATGACAGGCAGTTAAATTTTTGCTCACTCAGGGTTAAAAGCACGTATTTATTTGTATCTTCCTTTATTACAATAGGCTATTTGACAATGCGAAAAATAAAGTGTTAATTACTGTAATCAATCAGTATGTAATGTAAGTTTAAAAATGGATATTTACTATGGGAAGTTGAAAATAATAATTAATTTATGTAAAAATTCGTAAATAAAAATGTATTTTTTTTGGCGTTTGTCACGTGACTCAAAACGCTCCTGTTTGGTCGGGTATAGGACATATGTCACTAGCCAGTAAACATCGTTTTCTACTTAAGCAACTTGTAGTAGTAGTACTGGCTAGTGACGTCACCGATGCCATTGCGACGCCATATTGTCAAAGTAGCGTTTTGGCGCGCTACTTAAATATTGAATTTTTATTTTGATATTTTTCAGGAAATATGTACCAGAATTAAAAAATACAACTATTACTGGGATCCACAAACTTTACTGAATAATAAAAAATATATATTAAAAACCAGTCAAATAGCCTATTTTGCATCATGTTGTTATGTATCTTAATTGTAGTAGGTCGGTATAAATCGTGAAATTTAACTGGTCGTTCGCAACAGTGGTTACTACCACTCATGAAACTGAACAACTTTACCTAAGGAATATAGATCAAAATCTCAAAAATAAAATTCAATTTGTCATACAAAGTGGCCGGTCATGTGACTGTGTGATGCAGATAAACCACCAGTTACATTTCATGGAGTATATTATTTAACACTAGCGACCCGCCCCGGCTCCGCACGGGAAAATGGTTATTGTGGATTATTCTTAAGTATATTATGCATGTATTATACATATAAACCTTCCTCTTGAATCCCTCTATCTATTAAAAAAAACCGCATCAAAATCCGTTGCGTAAATTTAAAGATTTAAGCGTACAAAGGGAGGGACATAGGGAGGGACATAGGGACAGAGAAAGCGACTTTGTTTTATACTATGTAGTGATACACATGTTGGTAGATATACTTAGAGATGAATACTTTGAATGACGGATCTAGATCTATGTCACATTAAGCAATCTTGTTTGTGACTGTACTAATTTCACTTGATTCAATGAAAGAAGGTCATTTTTTGTCTTTAGCACAACTTTTATGTAACTGATCGTACTTTGCATTATTGCAATAGGTTTTTTTATGAATGGAGTTCACTGTTTTTTTAGGTTTATCCTCAATGAATTAGAAACCCGTGAATTTATTTTTTACATTTGTTTACATTTCAATATTAAGGTATGTAGTATCAGTCATCGGAATAGGCTGAATATATTTATCTAAACTTTGAAGAGCAGAGTCGAAAAAAAGTGGAGACTTCTTATGACAACATTTTTTACGGGTCATTTTTCGGGACAACTCTACAAATGTTCGTACCTACTACAGTAAAATAAACCGATTTGAACCTTTTTCATCCAAATCTTGATTGGTAGGTTTGCAATCGGAACAAACATCCAGACTTACGCAAACTTATAGTAATTTGCAATTGTATTTAAAAAATCCTTCCCTTG
Organism: Teleiodes luculella; assembly: GCA_948473455.1. NCBI lineage: Eukaryota > Metazoa > Arthropoda > Insecta > Lepidoptera > Gelechiidae > Teleiodes > Teleiodes luculella. The sequence goes on from OX419590.1 coordinate 11,525,989, forward strand.
CTAGTTTCTACAATTTATTTAGACTCTTGTGGTAAGCTGGACGCAATGTTTCAGGGTTAAAAAAATTAAGTATGATTCATAAGTGTGATAAGATCCAAATAACTCACCCTAGCCAATCCACTAATGGGAAACTTCTCGAAATCCAGCACATTATTCTCTCCAGGTCCCTTTTCCAGCTGTCCACCATAAGTCCTGGCAGCCATTACGGTAGCCAGGGACATTCCATCTCCGATAAAAAGGATCCCGTTTTTCGCTTTATTCTTGTTAAAGCGCAATTCAGTTTTGGACTTCAAAGTGTCTTTGGCTTGGCTCTTCCAGTAGGACCCTCGTTTTTCTTCAGCTGGTATGTAAGTAGGGTTCATAATGGTGTCCAGGACTTTTTTTGGTTTAGGAGTGGAGTTCGCATCTCCTGTGGACAAAATAATACATATTTTTAGTAGTGAAATATTGTAGACTTATTATTTCTACTGGAAAAGTGAACAAAAGATAATAATATCAGCATTGCTTAAAACCTTGTGGAGTTTTTTCTAGCGAATTCTACTTCATAGTCATCATCTCATCTCATCACATCAATTTGTTAGAAAAATAATTCTTTGGGTTCATACACATAGGTATTCATATTGCGACTTTGAGTAGTAACATTATAGATACAATAATAATTCTATAAAAAATAATTTTTAATAATATTTTTACAAACTATGAGTATGCTGTTTTGTGTGCACAATTATTTTCGCATAAGTACAAAATTTGTTGCATATTTGCGTAGTGAGAAGTTTATTTAGCCTATTTGATCCCATTGCTGGCCAAAGGCCATCCCACTCCCAACTACTCTCTATTTACACCTAGATCATCTATTGCTCTGAATCCGAGTAAAACTCTGCCATGAATTTCTAGAATTCTTAAAAATAATACACACTATAAAGAGTCTGTTAACGCTTTATAGGTATTCTTTGGGACACTAGGTTAGGTCATTAAAGGCGATATCTATCAATTTTACAATCATAAAAAACTATCCGCCTTTTCAATTAAAAGATACTTCAAAAACGATTTGTCTTTAAATACTCTTATTACCTTTCAATAATAGAAAATCTTATCAACTATTATTTTCCCACGTGCCGACTCGTTATCGTAAACATAAAATAACAATTGACTATCATTAATTACCTAAACCGATTTATGATAATAATTATAACCGTAAGTCTTGACATTATTTTAATATCTCAACTCAATCAGTTAAATAAAATTAATAGACTTTATTAGATACTTTATTGCGCACTAGAAAAAAACACTACATTCAAAAACAAGATAGTGTACATGTAGGCGGCCTTATTGCTGAGTTGCAATTTCTACCAGGCAACCTTAATAATTTTAAGCAATGCTACCTACTTTGATTCAGCATTGACACAGAATTGGATAGTAAAAAAGATTAATCATTGTTTTGACAAGTACAGTCTCTAAACATAAGATGTGCGCTTTCGTGCACAAAATAAGAGTGAATTTCATGGTTTAATTACTTCATGATATGTTTTGAATAGTAAAATATTTTTATATAAGTAATAGACCTTTATAGTATTAGTATGATTAGTATAGATTTTATGAGTTTACTCACAAATTTTCGCGATAATCGGTTGAAAGACTATACAGGTTCAGGTCGCTTCGATTATTTCATGTTTGCTTACATCTTGTTGTTATCAAAAATTTTAACAGGGAAGGAAAGGAAGTTAAAAGTCTGTACCTAATTTTTAAGTTTTGGTAAGTTTAGGTACTTTATTACCATGTTTGCCATCAAGTACCCTTGACTTGAGTTTAGCGGTTTCCTTGAGGAAATTCTCAAAACGCTGAGTTGCTTAAAAGTTAGAATTAAAAATATTTTTAAAATATAAATTGTCTTAATAATTTAGATAAAATTGTTACTTTGTTTGTATTTTATTCTATGTTTTCGTCCAACGTTCCGGCGGCGGTTCATTTTTAAGGTTCCGTACAGTAGTTAGCACATATGGCTGAAGTTGAAATTTGGTACACGTATGTGATTTTCTGCAGTGGACGTCTTTCGGCTTGACCCAAAGATGGACGCGTGATATTAAATAATGAATTTGAAACATAGAGGCCACGTCTGGGTGATAAGTTAAGCTTTGAAAAAGAAAACGTTTTTCAAACTATACCGTGTGATATATGTTTATATGTTTTTTTTTTTTTTTTATAATCTTGATAAAACTAAAGTAGTACATTACAGCCAAAGGGAGAAAACAAATATAGTTATAACACATGAAAATAAAAATCTTGACGTAGTTAGTAATGCAAAGTACTTAGGTGTAGTAATTGACAGTAAGCTGAATTGGAAGATACATATAGAGGTATTATGTAACAAATAAGGTCCATCTGCATATGCTTTACGCAAATTGTCTCATGCGGTGGATGAAGGTGCACTATTACCAGCCTATCACGGATTTGTAGCATCAAATTTGCGATACGGAGTCATCTTCTGAGGTAATTCAACGCATAGTAAATTTGCTTTTATGGCTCAAAAAAGATGTCTTAGGTCAATGTTTGGTCTGACCCCCAGGGATAGTTGTCGACCATATTTTAGGAAGTATAAAATCCTCACAACCACGTCTCTATATATTTTAGAAACGGCGATGTTTGTTAAAACAAATCCACATCTCTTTAGTAAAATGTATGTAGTCTGTAATCGTTTTACTAATAAACGAGATATAAGGAAATGGTATGTATCCCAAAAGCCAAGACAGCTCTCATGAGAAATAGTGTCCTCTGCATGGCACCTAAAATCTATAATAAGATACCTTTACAAATAAGAAAACTGAACTTGTCATTGTATAGGAAGAGAATGGTGAATACCTGCATGAAAAATGTTTTTATAAAATTAATGCATTTTTTGTTTGATTTTGACATTTTATTGATTATTATTATTATTAATTTATATACTTCAATGCATGTTTACATTTTGACTGATATTATCAAATGTTTTAATTATTATTACTGCACAATTTATGATTGTCTAATTCAAGGTTTAAATCATTATGTAAGTGAATTTAATTATTTGTATGCCATTTATGGCGGGATTTAGTGGCACTAATATTAATAATAATAAGACCTTTATAACTAACCTATTTCCAACAAATAAAGTATATCTTATCTTATCAAATATAGTTTTTGACAGTTTCAAGACGAATTATTTTGGAGTTATTTAATTAAAAATTACCATTCGTCCTTATTTCCGAAACTACTATTGCGCCGAAACTTAAAAAAAAAATACTGTTTACTTCTTAGCCTATAGATTACTGGAAAACCTATAAGAAATCTTTAAAATAATAGAGTATTTAGTATTTTGAAACACTTGTGCGTGCGCGCAGCGTTCCTTAATCTCTTTTCACTGCATGTGCTGATTTCTGTACATATTTTCTTGTTGTAAGCAGCAGCAGAGAGTATTGATATCCTTGAGTCTTTACCTCAACAGGAAGAAGTAAAAAAAAATCATTCACATCGCGAAGTCATATTGGAGAGTGTACTTGAGTCGTTTTCCTTATCAAAGTTATCACCCAACGACCGGTTTACCATGAAACAAATTACTCATTTTAACTGGATACAGTTTTTGAAGTTTAAGTACAATGCGCTTTTCGTAGTTGCGAATTCAAAACCTCCTATGTGACAATCTGTGCGAAAAACAGATATCATTCTAAGGCCGAAGAAATCGCGCCTTTTATGTTTCTCAAAAACTCTCATGCATCTATCATTTCAAATGATGACGGTATAAGCGTTGAAAAAATCTCTTATGTGCAGATGGTCAGTCAGGACCAGAGAGATGGGAGCCGCTTTCAAGCGAAGCGGCTCTCCAATCTCTTTGGTCAGGACATACTATGTGACAATGGCATGTTACATCAACGCAAAAAGTTTTTATTTATTTTTTACCATAAAGACTTTCCGCCACATAAGATATTTTAAAGTCACAACGACGTTTTACTACTTAATCCGAACCGATGGTTCTGATATCAGAACAATAATTAATTGTTTGATGACCAAATTTATGCGAAAAGGGGATATTATAAGGTTTTACTATATATAGATTTGTCTGCGTAGTTTTAAATAATCTTTTTGCAATACTTGCTTGCTTATTCACCTGTCTAACCAACAACTAAGTATTTGATGGATAGACAAGTGAATGCTGTTGCTTCATCAATCGTATCGTGCGACTATAGGAAGAGCTGGGTTGGTCCAATAGAAAATTGCGTATGGCTAGATTCTTTCGTTAACTACCCGTGCAAGTTCCCACCGAGGGGCTCGAGTATATCCTGAATTAGGGATAAATAGGCCTTAGAAGACCACGCTGGCCCAGTGCGGGTTGGTCAACTTCACATAGGATAATCTTTGAACCACGGTATGTGCAACCCCGCCGAAAAATCAGGAAAAAAAATAAGAAACATACCTATTTAAAATTATCGCGTATCGCGAAGGTTTGTGCAGATGTTTTCCTTACCCGTAAAAGCGTCGAATAATCACAAATAATATGAATTCGAAAATCGAAAACTTATTGGTACATGCTGAGACTTGAACCCGGAACTCCTGGAGGCAACGGTCCTAGCCACTAGGCCACCGACGCTCTTACAGCTATACATACTCGTATTTATACAATAATTTGAATGACAATTTATCAATGAAAGGTTGTCACGTCTACCTTTGGTTGTGGCTACACGCAATTGAAGACCAACACACACATCCGCCTGGTCACGTACTTCACACAATAATATTGGTTTTGATAATAACTCTAGCAATATCAATGGATGTGTGTGTTCTATCACGATGTATTAAAACAAATGGAAATTTTGTTTTGACTACTGGCCCTGATTCTAGTTTTAGTCGTTACATGTCTAGAGATTAGTTTAAGAAAAAAGTAACAATTTTAAAAAAGAACATGTACATATAGCATTCAGAAAGCATTATTTAGCTGCTTACAGTAACAGCGATCGTAGGATTTTAGACAAAATTAAACCAAATGCAATCTAGATAAATTGCAAATTAGGCCTTTTGAAATTTTACCTATTGCTCAGGAAAATGAATACAGTCTGCTAGACCTAAACTTCCTCACTGTAATATCCATAAAGAAAAAAAATTAAGTTCCAAATCGAAGTATGAACCAGTGGCATTTCGCTTAGTAGGCAACGCCCTTAGCCATTACACCACTGACGCTATCCACACATATCAGCTGAGTTCCAGATTTCGTGGGACAATCGCCGACGCGTGTCCTCCTTTTGCAGTAATTGGAGACTAATTTTACTTCCTCGACTCCTATGTGGAGTCATCTGTTAATGTATTACGAAATTGAATTAAATTAATGCTCGTATTGTTTTTAGATATTAACGGTTTTACTACAAACTGTATTTTTTTAAATCCTACTATAATATTAACGCGAAAGTTTGTAAGTATAGATAGATGTATGTTTGTTACTCTTTCACGCAAAGACTACTAAATGGATTTTAATAAAACTCAACAGTAATCTAGCTTATACATTATAATAACACATAGGCTACTTTTTACCGCGGAAAAATACCTTATTCCCACGGGAAAAACGGTTAACGCGGGCGGAGCCGTGGGGCGGGAAGCTAGTATTTTATAAGGTTTCTTAGACACGCGTCCGAAGTGTATTTAACTAAAAAAATATACGTATGTGGGGACATCTCACACACAGTCATCTGTCCCCAAACTAGGCAAAGCCTGTACTATGGTATCAGACAGCTGATTATATTTGAAAATCGAAAACCATTTAAACTATATTTTTTTATTTTACTAACTAATTTTGGCGTGTGCCACCATTACTATGATTTTTGTTTTACAATTAAATATTTACGTTTATAGAAATATTGAAAATTGTAAATACTAGCATAAATTTGATTTTTATTATTTATATATTATTTGTTATATTTATTTTTATAACACGTATTGTTTGAAAAAGAAAAGGGTATGTGTATGCATTTCTTATGCAAAACTGTTATTGTTTTTAGTAATGAATATTTTAATTTATTACAAATTTCGATGTGAGTCATTTGTGAAATTGTTTTAATATAATATTTTTTTAAGCAACATTTATTTGACATAAACACAGGTATAATATAACACAAAAAAATTATTAAAATCGCATTGCACTTTATATAAATGTGATAATAACTATTTTTGAAATTATGGTTGTATTGGTTAATGGTACTTACGTCTTTTGGTTTAAATTGTAGTAAATGATTCTGTTAATTTAAAAGATAATGTAATGTTAAACTAAATGAACTTTGATGAAAGTGTTAATTTAATTATACGTATTATTTAACAAAAAATAACTTTACATAGTTTTATTTTTTATAAATGAAAATTCGCTGAAAATATAATTTACAAAATTTTCGTTTCGTATTTATTTTGTTAATTAAAATATCCCTGAAAAACACCACAGTCACCAAAACACACCTGCATAAACTGTGACAGCCGCGAGAGCTAAACCGGCCAATAGGATCGATTCTGTGCGCGACATCGTCGAAGCGGCTGCGCGGGCGCAAGTGGTAGTAACAACTGCAGTTATCAAAGAACACCGAGTAGAGCTGAAGGCGATAGCTCTATGGCAAGAGCATTGACATTATTAACAGGTAAACTACGTGTTTTTGTTTAGTCGCCTTTATAATATTTATTTCAATTATACCATTCTTAATTTACCTTTGATGTCTGATTGAATTATTATGTAATTACGGAAACTTGCTAAACGTGTTAATTAAACGTAAAAAGAATAATTAAAATAAATGTTTTATTTATATTTTCTATGACTTACGATATATTTCTTGAAAATCAGATCATATTAATCTGCCATATAATAAATAAACATAGAGTTTATGAAAAATTTGGAGTGGAATAGTATAGTTATATTTTTGTAACCGGCAGAGTTTTTGTTGATTTACCTATTCACCGGTTGCAGGACTACTTGTATGAAGCTAGTGTAGTAGAGCGAAAATTATTGAAAATATGGCTATCTTGAAAATAAACTATCGATTCACATTGATTATGCGCAATAACGGGATTTATACTCGTATCAGCTTCATAATTATTTTTTGGTTCATACACAAAAAGCAAAAACAGAATCTTCATATAAATGATCAGTCTAGTTGTTTCCACAATGGAATCGTTTCGGTTGATGATGAAGTACTTCGTATATACAGAACCTTTACTGAAATGCTGTGCATGTTGTATTTTAACACTGCAGCTACCTATTTAAATCTTCTATTCTATTTTTAAGCCCCGACAAAAAAGTCTGTGTGTGTCTGCCAGTGGCATCGTAGCTCCAAAACGGATGCACTGATTTCAATCTAGTTTTTATTATTTGCAAGGTGTTACGATCGAGAGTGTTCTTAGCTATGATCCAAGAAAATATCTTCAGCCATTTGAAGATTATCAGATCTTTTCTAGTTGTTGAAAGGATCAAGTAACGGTTTTAGGCAGGGGTTTTAATTTTTTTAATCTAATGATTATCAACCCGTAAAGTAATTATTTTTCTAATTCTAGAATTAAAAAGTCTGAATTTTTTTAGACAAGGGATCAGGAAGTAACGATATTAGAGTCAAAAATATTGATATTTATCCTTCACCCTCTGCCGAAATATTTTTTTGAATTGACCAACGCGCGCTTGTGTCAGAAAGGTACGTCCAATCAAGCGTCACCACGTGTTCACGGGATTTGAACAAAAGAGTTATACTGGACTTAGATTATGCTATCATTATTGTTACAGTATTATAATTAGGTGTAGTATTTAGGATAAGTTTTTGTTATGGTAAGAATATAAGTTTAGTGCATGCTGTGCTTTTCTATAATTAATGTGACACTTAGATTTAAACTTAATACTGTCTTCTATGTATCTGTACAGTGTACACATTGTTTAAAAGCCAAATATGTAAATAAAATAAATAGATAAATAAAATAAAATAAAGATTTCTGCAACGTCTCCCTTTCAAGGGAGAAATCTAGCAGGCCGGACTATCATAGGCTACCAGCTCTAGTATGCTATGAAATAATTCATTCATCCTGATTCTGGATAGGCTTCGGCTTAGCAGTGAATAGGCCTTAATTGACCACGCTAGCCACTAGTGTGGGTTGGCCAACTTCACACACAACCTTTGAATTTCTTCAAGCGTTTGCAAGTTTCTTCACGATGTTTTCCTTCATCATGTCATGCAAGGCGGCCCACCATGACACTAGCAATGAAATAAGAACGCTGCTGAACTGACTGGCACTGTTAATACATTTATTTGCATGAAAAATGAGGTAAATTACATTTATAGTTATACTTTACAAAATTACACACATTTTAACAAATACGGCCATCAGGGCCGGAAGTTAAAGGGTCAACTGAAGAAAAATGGACGAAGGTGAAATATGAATAGCGAAAGAATTCCAAAATTCGAATGTTAGAATTTAGACCAGAAAGAAATGAAAAATGAGTTTGCAAAGCACCTCGTTATAACCGTAAGAGCAGACGCTCTACCGTCCGATTCCGTTCCAAATCCGAAAAAGTGTTTTTTTTTCCGCCGGAGTCTGTTTGTATGGACATTCTCGTGTTACGTAATTGCCCTAAGGGGCAACGCAAACAGAAGACGGCGAGGCGAGGGTACGGTGCAGGCGCGGCGATGTATCAATCAAAACCAAACCTTAAATATTTTGACATACGGCGGCGCGGCGGTCTCGCGCCGGTTCTCGTGGCAGCTTCGACGCGCCGCGCGCTACTCGATTTTGGCATGCCGTTTTCAACCGTATGTCAAACCAGTTTCAGTCGATACACCGCCGCGCCTGTGCCGTATCCTCGCCTCGCCGTCTTCTGTTTGCGTTGCCCCTAAGAGTGTCAACTAAATGTACAGAACCTAGCACATGCGGCTGGATACTTGCTCTAAGAAGTTCACCCCTGCCGCTACGGAATACGGGCGCTCTCAAGGTCAAAATGTCCAACTTCATGTGCTGGCTACTGAACATAAGAATAAACGTCATAATATCCAAGAATGACGGGAGTGATCTTTCTGTAATCGTCTAATATTCTGTGGTACAACGCGTAATAAGACGAGATTACTGTGTGCCACTTATATAATTACTCGAATTAGAAGAACATCCGAGTCATCTCTAAACAATAGTCTATAGGATTCCATTATACTATACCTATTGTTGTATCTGTCAACGGGGAGCAATCTAAGAATGTGCTCTTAAAATCACTTCGGAATTTGTCATGTTAATGGAATGTCCTGATGTCTTCTAAAAGGCATTCTAATCTTAGAACTGCCATCATACAATTTGAATTTTCTTTGATATTTTGGAAATGTGATTTGATGCTTCTCATTTAATCGTTAAATCATTTACAATAGAATTTTGTAGTAAAATAATCTTATCAATGTCATGACAATGATTAATGAAAAGCTTAGTGCGTTTAGACATTTTTAATATAATACATATAATCCTATGCCAACACCACGATATTCTACAATAAATTCCTCCTCCATGTAGGTTGACTAGAAAAGATCAGTAATTTTGAGCCCTCCATAGCAAGTGCCTTTAGGTGAACTTGGTCAATTTCTCAGTTAGACAATGTAGAGGCACGTCATATTCTTTATACGTCATTTTGTGGACAGATGCCTAACTGGACAGTTTCTCGGCTGGTCGAATTTCAGGTGGCCGGATTATTAATTATTAAAATAAAAAATAAAAATATTAGAATTTTAAAATAATTAATAAAATAACCAACACAAAAACCACACTTAACGTAATAATTTCAAAAATTTATTCCGGCGTGCTCTACGGATATTAGTTCCCTTGAAAGTATATTTATTTGTGAAAGTGCATTGCCTTCATTTGTTTATTAACCGAACGCTGCAAAGGACATAGCTGCAATTGCGTCGGTTATTGCACTCTCTCCATAGAATGAGAAGATTACAACAAAAAGTACAATAACCACTATTATTTTAAAAACACATCATTACCATCTTAAATGTTTACTGATTAAGACTAACTAAAATAGCTTGGAATAAGCCGTTGGTCCCGGATGTGTAGTAATTCCATAATTTTATCCTACTAATATTATAAACCCGAAAGTTTGCGAGTAAGGATGTATGTTTGTTTATCTTTCACACAAAAACTACTGAATCGATTTTAATGAAACTTTACAATAATATAGCTTATACATCAGAATAACACATAGGCTACTTTTCACCGCGGGAAAATACTTCTTTTCCACGGAAAAACCTGTTAACGCGGTCGCAGCCGCGGGGCGGAAATTGTAAAATTGTAAAGTATTGTAATAATTTTTAAGCATATTAACAAAAGAGGAAAATACAAAAGATGCGATCCTGTGGTATTTCTTCGGCGGGTTCTTCTCCACGCAGCGCACACATTGCGTGAATCTGCCAGTTATGTTCAAACTGATATCGCATCGCCTCTTTTACATTGTTCGATCTCTTTTTTATTGCTTAGACTTTTTTATTAGTTTGAGACGAGAGCCGATCTTGGTTTAAGCAAAGCTTGAAAGCTTCAGAAATGACGTAGGTCTATAATTATTTAAATAATTTTGAATTAAGTTTTTTTTTATTTTGAGTACTTGCGCATAGAACCGACGGCCGTTGGGGCAAAACCTTTCTTGGAAGACGAAGTGTGAGCAAGCCCCCAAGGTGGACTGGCGATCTGGTGAGGGTCATGAGAAGCCGCTGGATGTGGGCAGCGCAGGACCGATCGTTGTGCAGATGTTTGAGGGGAGCCTTTGCCCGGTAGAGCAATATGACATTTAATCACTACTTAGTATTTAACAAAGTCACTTTCTCTGTCCCTATGTCCCTATGTATGCTTAAATCTTTAAAACTGCGCAACGAATTTAGATGCGTTTTTTTTTAATAAATAGAGTGATTCAAGAGGAAGGTTTATATGTATAATACATGCATAATATACTTAAGGATAACCCACAATAACCATTTCCCCGTGCGGAGCCGGGGCGGGTCGCTAGTTTATAATAAAAACGTGAAGTATCAATTTTAGCCTAAGCTTGTGCGAGATACGTGACTTCTAAGAAGACTAATTACTTAGTTCAAAACTAGTGGAGGTCATAATCTGTAGGTAATCGTTGGAGTCATCGACATAATATATTACACGTTTGAACTTTCCTAGAATTCCCACAAGTTCAAATATGGTGCAATATCTTATCAGTCTAAAGTTATTTATAAAAATGTTTGTATGACTTCACAATTAATAAGTATGAATTATCTCACTCACAGATTTCTTTTATTATCTATAATAGAGTTAATAGTTTTACCAACTTTAATCTCTTTTATCATTAAAAAGGACTTAGAAAGACCAAAATAAGTGAAATATTTAAAAAAGAGAGTAAGAGATAGAGAGAGATCTTTAAGAGTCAAGATAAACGAAAAGAAGAAACTTTCTTTCTTAAAAATTACTTTAATTATCTACCCGAAGATCAAATTACTACCGGAAACCACAATATATTCAAAAAAACACCTGCACATTGTTACATTACGTTATTCTTATCAATGTTATTTTTATATTATTGACACATCATTATAACTAATTATATTCTACTTTATTATGAAGGTAGATTATCACCAAAGCCGTTGATCTTTCGACCTATAACGGCATCGCCTTATCTCTTACGATTGATCATTAAATACTTATTGTAAATATCTATTATAGTAAACAAGCTGCCCAGTTTTTGGTTTCAACAAAGATTTAACTGTTTTTCTCAAAGGAATTATATTTTTGCATCAAAATCAAACTTTGAAAGTTTTGGTTCACTGTACGAGATTCATCATTAATATAAGTATAAGGTTACTGTTTAACATTATAATATAAGCAAACACAATATTATAAAATAACAATTTAGTTTCAGCTTTACATTTAAATTCTTATTTATTTCATTTGTAGTTATTTAAATATGCAGTTTTAAGTGTACCTAACAACATGTGGTTGTCACGTGGAATAATACAACACAGTATCCAAAGATATGTTAATAAGATTATTTGTTCTTATTGAAAAAGAAACTCCAAGCATAACCCTCTCCATCGCATCGCTCTTTAAGTGACTTTGAGCCTTCTTATGAGGCTCACTGTAAGCGACCACGGTAAGTAATTTGCTGTAAACAAAAAGATTTGCGAACCCCATACAAAAAATATTTCAAAACGAACATTTCGTATGGAGTCGTCAATTTATTTATTTTTGTCGATATGTTGATAAAGCATAGTGACTGAAGTGTATCCTACTCAATTTCTTATTGTATGGCGTTTCCTCTCAGTTTTTGCTTTACCGTCACTTACACTAGAGACGTCATATTCCCCACCGAGGGGCTCGATCCTAACCAGAGATCAGGGTGAATAGGCCACGCTGGCCCAGTGCGGGTTGGTCACGAACACACAACCCATGAATTATTTCGCAGGTGTGTGCAGTGTGCAGGTTTCCCCACGATGTTTTATTTCACCGTAAGAGCATCGGATAAACGAACTTATGAATTCGACAACCGAAAACACATTTTTTTTAAGGTTATGGCTTCTGCTATTTTGCAATTCAGTCAACGAAAACACATTGGCACGTGCCAATGTTCGAACCCGCGGACTTCAGAATGGAAGTCAACAGCCCTAGCCACTTTGCTACCGACGCTCTTATTAGAGACGTAATACATCGTAAATCTTAAAGAAACAAATTCTTACAACTAGCTGAGGTGCGGGGGGGGGTGTTGCGGGGTTGTCATTATCATTAGTGATGTGCCGTTCACGGGAATATTTCAACGCTAAGAATACTACAATACTACTTTCCGTGATGACTTACGGATCTGAGACGTGGTCGCTAACGATGGGCCTCATAGGAAAGCTCAAAGTCACCCAAAGAGCGATGGAGAGGGCTATGCTTGGAGTTTCCTTGCGTGATCGAATCAGGAATGATGAGATCCGCAGGCGAACCAGAGTCACCGACATAGCCCGAAGAATCGCTAAACTTAAGTGGCAATGGGCTGGGCACATTGCACGTAGAACCGACGGCCGTTGGGGCAGAAAGGTTCTTGAATGGCGACCGCGTGCCGGAAGACGTAGTGTGGGCAGGCCCCCCACGAGGTGGACCGACGATCTGGTGAGGGTCGCGGGAAGCCGCTGGATGCGGGCAGCGCAGGACCGATCATTGTGGAGATCCTTGGGGGAGGCCTTTGTCCAGCAGTGGACATCTTTCGGCTGAGATGACTTTCCGTTTGAGGCCACCTAGGACGAGTCAGTGAGATCAGGGGTCGTTAGGTACCTAACCGGAAAACCAACCCGGTCTACAAGATTGAATAGCAAATTTCGTTAGGAATACTCCTGGGAACGGAAAGTTCCCGGGAATGGTGGGATAGCTTCCTATAGGTGTATTTCTATTAGTCTAAACTGACGGAAAATAAATATCTCAGTACCAAATCAGTGAGGTGTTGAGAGGATCGTATCGATCATATCGACAGTATCACGTATCTATAATGACCGAAAAAAAAAATTTTCTTTCTCTATGCTTACAAATTACACCCTTTACAATAATGGCCCTTTATAAACTGTTGTAAGGACCAGTAACCTTGCGCAGGATTAGATCGGGCATTGTAGAGCACTTGGCCACAATCACGTGAGGTCAGCTTATGTTGTGATAAGAATACTACTACTAAGAGCAATGACCTCATTTCTTGTTAATCCTACAAACAACTTCCTTTTTCTTTTACTTGAAATTAGGTCCAAGAAAACAAGGTCTTGCAAATAGACCACGTGACTGACACGAGACTACGTCATTTCTACGTCATTTTGCCTATTTATCCTTGTCGAATGCGTGTAATAGACAAGGATGAACAGCTCAAAATGACGTAGGCTTGTGTCAGTCACGTGGTCTATTTGCGAGACCTTGTTTTCTTGGACCATGACTTGAAATAGTAAATAGTACAGCCTGTTGTTTCGTATATCCCCTAAGGTTGTCTAGTAGAGATCGCTTCAAGCGATAAGTCTTTGTGCAATAAGACATGTTCTCTAGTGTTGTCTTTTTATCTGTTATTTTTGTGTTTTTTCTTATTAAATACTTTATTGCATGTGAAAATTAAAATTGATCAAAGAACTCATTCCAGAAAGAATGGGCCGCCTTATTCTAGAGTATTTATTCCCTTAAGATTAGGTACCTAATAGGTGCTAATAGTAAAACTATTATATATGAAAACGAAACGAAACTATTATTTTTGGTTAATAGTAATACTATTATAAACTCGAAAGTTTAGGAAAACATCAATTATTAAAATTTTTAATTCGAATATTTTTAAAAGCACGTCAGTCTTTACGCAAAAAATATATAACGGATTTTAATGAAATTTAGCAATAATGGATTAACAAACTACAACATTTTTAAAGAGTTGTTATTAGTGTAATCGAAAAATTAATTTTATGTATTATTGGGATAATTAAAACAACTATTCTAAAAACTATTCAAATCTATGATTGAGGCGTTCATGAATTTATTATAAGATAACGTAATTTCTAGTATAATTGAAAAATTAAACTAAACTATAAGAAATAATCATGTAGCTATTGCAAAATCTAGCATATTGCAAAATCTAGCATTGTATTAATTTTAAAATTATTTGCTCGTAATTAATTTTTAGAAACAAATATTTTGCAGAGTCAATTGGAATTTAAAAACTTGTCTATATTCATTAACTAGCGACTCGCCCCGGCTCCGCACGGGAAAATGGTTATTGTGGGTTATCTTTAAGCATATTATTATTATGCATGTATTATACATATAAACCTTCCTCTTGAATCACTCTATCTATTAAAAAAACCGCATCAAAATCCGTTGCGTAGTTTTAAAGATTTAAGCGTACAAAGGGAGGGACATAGGGACAGAAAAAGCAACTTTGTTTTATACTATGTAGTGATTTATATTTATTAGTACCATTCAAATAAAACAAATTAATTAATTAAATCGATTACTTACCAAATTGCCCACTAACTGCCGCAAAGCCGAATAAAAACAACAGCACACCCGCAGGCGACATCGTCTTGTCAAAACTACAACACACTGAGTACAGACGAAGGCGCGCCTCTCACACCCCTTGTGACAAGACTGAAGCTATAATCACCTCTGTCACACTTTATATTTAATTACTAGTTAGCTTCACCCGTGACTTCGTGCGTCTGACTTGAAGCCGACGACGCGACGAGAGGTACTGAAAATGCTCTACAATTGTGTAAACAGTGCTGTGGTTTAATTTATATTACTTACATAGAATATTTTCTGTCTGGAAAAATTTAAAACCTGTTTTGAAGGTAATATGTACTTCAAGCTTCTTTATAATTTGTTGTAGGTATATTACCTATATACATTTTATTATATTTAAAATATTAAGTTTAGAATACTACTTAATTATAGTATCTGTTTTTCCTTAAGCATTTTTAACGCATTACCTCGTAGTTATTTATTATTTCCTGGTAGAAATTGCTACCTTAAGCTACCTTTTGTACACCCGTGTTGTTGTAAGTTCTATCTTTCTTGTATTCATTTATGTGCAATAAAGTGCATTCTATACTAATGTATTGTATTATCGTCCAATTAGTGAACAATACGTAAGTTAAGTAGTGAGTAATAATGTTGAGGCTTTTCGTTAGTAATTTCAGTCGAGAAAATAAAGGTTGCTTATCTTTCTAAGCGAGTTAAGAGGGTTAAGAAGTTACCTCACAAACTCCCGTATCAGAATTATATCATAATATTAATTAGTAAGTAGTGAAAATTCAAGTTGAAATCAGAAAATAACATATTTCTTAAACTCTGAGCATAGCAAAAAGAATCTAGTACAAATATAGGTAGATACTAGTTTTAACTAAACAACGGTTAGTTTTAAATTGACATTTAAAATGGTTTTAAAAAATATTTTAAGTCTTTGTTGCATTAATATTACTCATAAGTTTGTAACC
The DNA here is from genome assembly GCA_948473455.1 of Teleiodes luculella. Lineage (NCBI taxonomy): Eukaryota > Metazoa > Arthropoda > Insecta > Lepidoptera > Gelechiidae > Teleiodes > Teleiodes luculella. Next base: position 11,541,966 of record OX419590.1, read on the forward strand.
TACAGACAAAATTTCTTAGTAGATTTGTATATTAAAGTTAAAGATAAAACTATACAGTACAATTTTCTATAATAAATATTTTACACAAAGGATTTTTCCAGAAATATGTCATAGTAAGAATCTGCAACGTCATAAATTTTATTCCATGAGCTTGTAAAACTAATATAAAATCTCCAAGTATTGTACGACTCCTGAACTTCACATTAAAAGCAACTTTGTATTGTTGTAATAAAGACGAGATTTGCAATGCAATACATTGTACAGTCGATGACAGCAGTTCGACTCTTGGACAGTTCAGTTGAAAACGTCATGGTTCAGAGTAAAAAACGTCATTCGACGCGCGCAGTTTTTATGGAATAATAGAGGACAATAAACTTTGGCATTGTGACGCGCTGCAAAAAGGTGACGACAAGACAACTGTTTTCCTTGTCTATTCCATTCCCTGACGAAACGGGAAACTTTTATACTGAAACTGATTAAACTGTATCTATTGAGTAAACAGCATAACAGCACATTTATTACAAATCTTGGCATTCAAAGAGCAGATAAATACTGGCTGGACATCTTATCTTTTTTTTTATAATTTTATTGATCTGGGCATTGGACATCGTGGTCGTTGGATATTTTGATATTAGGACAATCTGACAGTCAGAAATTTAGAAATATCTAGACATTTTTGGTTTTGGACATTTTGGAATTAAAGTGAAAAACTCACGTCGCAGTATTTTTCACGAGTTTCATACAAGTTTTTTTTTTAATTTGACCTATGCTTGTGTCCAAAAATTACGACGAATCAAGCTTCACCGGACTTGCAACAACAAGTTCATCGTAAGGTCAGCTCAACAGCGCACTGGGCCAGTGTGGTCGACTAAAGCCTACTCATCCTGATTTCAGTGTAGATACCAGACTGTAGGTAGATAGAGACCCTCGGTGGGGACATATACAGGATGTCCCATGGCTATGCCACATGGAGGGAAAGTACCCTAAATATTGTAGATAAAACATTTTACTGAAAGAATACTTTATTTTATTTTTTAAAACTATTAAATCTGCTTTCATACATTTTTTAATAATTAATTACATAGTTGAACCGGGAGTCGAACCCGCTGCACGAGAAAAAAAAACACCCTGTAGTTTTATCATACCAATCGAGAGGCTTCATCATAAGTTTTGCTAAATAACATAGTGTTAGTGTCAGAAATAAAATGTACGAAGATCATACGAAGATGTACGGGGTAATCAATTCCGGGGAATCCTTTTTTAGTAAAGTTGCTCCAGACCGTTGCCTAAGCAAGCCGTCTTACGCCCTATGTATACTTAACTTTTATGACCCTTTTAAGACCCGCTATACTTAGGAACACTGAGGAAATTACAACTCCAACTCAAACGAATTTTGTGTTTACAAGTCTAATGACGACTGAATAGTTATAAAATCATGTTATCAGCGAATCGGCGGCGAAGCGAATATTCGTTAAATTGATCATCGGCGAAACGTATACTCGGAGTTTTGATGAAACATGATTTCGGTGTTTTGATCTACATTTCTCTTGTCAAAGTATGTGCCGATAAAATATTTCGTCGGAAAAGAACATAATACATATAAATAATCGTATTAACTAGCTTTCAGCCCTGCGGCTCCGCCCGTGTTGACAGTATTTCCCGTGGGAAGGAGCGATTTTCCCGCGGTAAAAGGTACCCTGTATATTTTTCTGATGTATAAGCTATATGATTGTAAATTTTATTAAAATCAATTTGCATTTTGCGTAAAACAGTAACAAACATCCATCCATACATACATATCTATCCTCATAAACTTTTGCGTTTATAATATTGTTAGGATAATATTTGTGCCATATCCATCATTAAATTATACAAATCTAGGACGTGTTCTCTCAGTAAAAATAGCCTTAAATTTACCCTTTCTCGTAATACTAGCTAGCTTACATTTTCATTTGCATTGAATGCAGCCGTTTAAAATAAAGTATTTTGAATTTTTTTCACTATAACGAAAATCCATTAAACTAACTTAGTAACAGTTTAATTGAGTTTCCTACGCAATATTATATCCATACGAAGGAATTTGTTCAGCTGTAGAATCATTTCAATACTGCTTACTTTGATGTAAATTGTTTAATTTTTTGAGAGAGTACGACCAGTGATAATATAACCCAGGATCTTATAAGTACTCTGTACTACGTAGTAAAAAAGCCAGCACATGCGGTTAGAGTCAAATATTACCAATCATGTTAAAGAAAAACCACAAAACTTATGTAGCTTATGTGGAAATTCATGCCACGCGGCATTCTTTATATTATACAATAATGTTTAGTCTGCTTCCCTTATATTATGTCTGTAGTGTGTAAGTCCGGTCACAAACAAAATAAAAAAACTTGTAACTCAAATCGCCATAGACTATGCAAATCAAAGTTTGTTATATGTACAGTAGCCAGCAGATGCGGCTGGACATGTCGACCTTGAGAGCGCTCGTATTCCGTAGTGAGAATGTCTAACGGTTAGACATAATATAAGGGAAGCAGACTAAACATTATCACTATCACTACATAGTATAAAATAAAGTCGCTTTCTCTGTCCCTATGTCCCTATGTCCCTATGTCCCTCCCTCAGTTGTATAATATAAAGAACTAGCGACCCGCCCCGGCTCCGCACGGGAAAATGGTTATTGTGGGTTATCCTTCAGTATATTATGCATGTATTATACATAATAAACCTTCCTCTTGAATCACTCTATCTATTAAAAAAAACCGCATCAAAATCCGTTGCGTAGTTTTAAAGATTTAAGCGTACAAAGGGAGGGACATAGGGACATAGGGACATAGGGACAGAGAAAGCGACTTTATTTTATACTATGTAGTGATGCCGCGTGGCATGAATTTCCACATAAGCTACATAAGTTTTGTGGTTTTTCTTTAACATGATTGGTAATATTTGGAAAAAAATAGTAAAGTACCTACTATACTTAATCTTAGGAATATAAAAGAGGACTTCAGTATACAAACACCCGCAATAACTGTTTATAAATATATTAATTTGGCAATTCAAAAATAAGCTACGAGTGAAAAGTTGCCACGCGTTGTAAGTAGGTAATGTTTGTTTTGCTGCCCTTTATATGTCTGCGTAACACACCGATGATGATGGCTTGATGATAAGCTTGAAAGAGTTTGTGAGCATCATATGATGTTGACGACCCATATGACGATAGCCTAGAGCTTGGTCCAAGAAAACAAGGTCTTGCAAATAGACCACGTGACTGACACAAGCCTACGTCATTTTGCGTTGTTCATGCTTGTCTATTACACGCATTCGACAAGGATGAATGAGCAAAATGACGTAGAAATGACGTAGACTTGTGTCAGTCACGTGGTTTATTTGCAAGACCTTGTTTTCTTAGACGATAGCCTAGAGTTACGGATTTTGACCCCTCCCAGGGCAAACATTCGTGTGGTGAGTCCTTCTGATTGCCTCGTATCTAGATTTAGAGTATTTTTGTAAGAACTAGCTTGCTAACAGATTTTCCCTAGGGAATGAGCGATTTTCCCGCGGTAAAAGGTGGACCAAACGCAAGGTGGTCCTTTCTCAAGGTCTATTTTATCTCCGTACCAAGTTTCATCAAATTTCAGACAGCCAGACAGACGGGTAGACAGATTTTACTTTCGTATTTATAATATTAGTTAGGGTATACTATGTATGTACATCAGTTGTGTGCAGCCTCAGATGGCCGTATGTAAAATGTCTGTCATATTTTTGGTAATTTATTTATGTATTCGTTCGAAGTCATGTTATTAACTCTCACGCTTAATCACCGTGAATAGGTGAAGTGTCCTGATAGCTTATCAGGTTCTTTTAATTTAGTTAAACTTATTTACCTATCTGACACTTAGCAAATACAATGCGTAGATCAAACTTTGTAAAAGACGTGTTGACTTTTTTAAATGCCTATTTGGACTTGTCATAGCTTGTGAAAAGTTATGTTACAGCTTCCTGTTATTTTATATTTCACGATTTACTTCATTTTAAAACAAACAAATTCACATGTTTAAGAAAGGTACAAACAAAGGCTTGGCTTGGCAGAAACCTGGACTTTGGACGGCTCCATATATATAGAGTATATATTATTATATATCATTTCTTTGACACCCATAGGAGGTATAGATTCTGTCTGTTTAAGGGTCTATATTATATATTTGGGTATATATTTATTTTATTTCACTGTAACGACATGCTCCTTCGTTAGATTTGATCAACTTTCTGAAACATACTTTTGAAAAATGAAAAATGTTGAATTTTCCATTATCATCGATTAAAATAACAATTAATTTCTGTGTGGGAGTGTCGAATTCTGTTCAAGTGTGTAAATGTGGAAAATGTACATTAAAAAGTACAATAATAATTAGGTATGTTGAACTAAACAGTCAATAATAAAAAAAAAATGTCATTCATGCACTTATTTTATTTAGTCATAATGGAAAGATTTTTGCATGAGTAATAAATATAATAGAACAACAGGTTTCAATGCAAAGGAAAAATAATATTGTTTGCATCTGGGAATGTATTGTCTCTTTAAAAGGACTATTGTAAGGAATGCATTATTTATGTAATAGTTCTAGTAATATTGTTATTATCTGAACTATAATATAAGAGAAAAAATAGTTTGTTTGACACGACAAGGTGAACTACTGAACCGATTTAAATAAGTTTTTCACCACTGAAAGACTTAGGCACTGAAGTAAATGTATAATAGTACTACTGGTACATAAGAGAAATTCATCTCCCCGCACCAAAACTAGTTCCCCGCCGATATCCCCCTACGCACCGCACCCTGCAGGCAATAGTGGAGCGGCAGATTTTAGGGAGCGGCAAATTAGGAGTAATTATTTATTTGTTCATACATATAGAGTCGGGTCGAGTATATTTTCAATACCACTGCTGCTGTGCTACCTACCTTTCAGCTGCTTTTGCCCAGTGTAAAGTTATCTGCGTACCGAACCGAACCTAACCATTCTAGATTAGGTTAGGTTTATGTGCAACCCGTAAACCCGTAACTCGTACCCGCTTGGTGAACTAAAAACCCCTCTTGCCTTCTTTCTTTGCTCAAATACAAATCTATAGGAATTAGAAAACGTAATTCGGAAGGAGCCGGTCTCTACGCTGAAAAACCTAAGAACTGACATTGGTTATATAAAAATCGCGTGGGGGGCAAAATTGTGATAGCCTACTAGCGGCAAATGTGTAAATCCGCCACTGCCTGCAGATGAAAGTGAAATGACTCCCACCTGCTACTCAATATTATATAATTATATTTTACAGTCAACACTCAAAACCGGTCAAAACCACTCTAGATTAGGTTAGGTTCATGTGTAACCCGTAAACCCGTAACTCGCACCCGCTTGGTGGACTAAAACCACTTTTTCCATATTATTGCTGTCGAAAGTGGTATTAACCTGTTATGAGTTTTGACTGTAACATATTAATCAATAAAGCATAAAGTTATTAATTTCAGATAGACTCGTTTCTTAATTTTCAGTGGCAAAATATTTTTTAATATTATCGTTTACACCGCAGCGGGCGGGTTTTAATTTAATTTTTTACCTTTTTAATTGATTAAACTAAATACTTTTTCAATTAATACCGAAATCCTGGGATTTTCAATCATATCCCTATCTATTAGTGATATAGTTGTTTACAAACCGCACTTATCTTTCCGTTTTATGACAATTAGGGGGACCTTCCGTGAGTATACTATTATCGATAAGGTTGATTGGTCGTACCATTTCGACACAAGCATAGGTCAATTAAAAAAAAATAGTTATTCGATTAGCTAACCTAAAGGATGAACTACATAATAATTAGGGCCTTTGAAAAGCACAGCGATAAAATAAGGAATGTCACTCAAAACAGAATCGTAACAAGGAAAGTCAATAGTTAAAAATGTTAATTAAACAACATTTTGTTTTTGTGATATTTTCTGTTTTGCCGATTTACCTACCCTCTAATTGTGCAACAAAATTTGGACCAGCAGACAGTTAAGAATGATATCCACAGACAAAAGGTAGCAGAAAATAACTATTCTTATGGTACTCTTTGTCAAAAGATATCGTGCTATCATTTATTGTGCAGGCGCATTCAAGACGGTTTCTTTAAAAAGGATGTAGACGATTTCGCACCGGCTGCTTGTCTGTTATATGTATTGTTATTGTGACTGTACCAGTACTTACTCCTTACTCAGTGTACAAGACGAGTACTGGATATATGAAACAAAATTAAATAGAAAAATATTTTTGGTGTTCGAGACATACACAAATGTTGTGTAGTTGGTAGTACGTCTGCCTACGAAGCACAAGGTCGCGGGTTCGAATCCCGCCCAGGGCAAACATTCGTGTGATGAGCACTTGTGTCTGGATGTTGTATATTTATGTATATCAGCTGTCTGACACCCATAGTACAGGCTCGGCCTAGTTTGGGGTCCGATAGCCGTGTGTGAGATGTCCCACATATTTATTATTGGATGGTAATAGGAAATGCTATGGCATATTCTTAGACCTATCCAAAGCTTTTGACACTGTCTCTGTTCCCTTACTTGTACGAAAATTGGAGAATATAGGAATACGTGGCCTACCTCTTGATCTTTTCAGCGATTATCTGACCTGTCGCAGTCAGACTGTTAAAATTGCATCCACAAACAGTGACGTAGAGGAAATCTCGTATGGCGTTCCACAAGGAAGTATTTTGGGTCCCACGTTGTTTACCATCTATATAAATGACCTTTGTCGTGCCAAAATACCTAACTGCGAGATTTTCTCATACGCTGATGACACGGCACTTCTTGTATCCGACGATGATTGGGATGGGGCCAAGAGGAGTGCGGAAAGATCACTTTGCTTGGTAATGCAATGGCTAAGAAAAAATCTCTTGACATTAAATATTGAAAAGACAAAATTGCTTCGTTTTTCTCTTCCTAACACCACCAAGCCACCTAGCAACTTTGATCTTATCAAAGCCCACATGTGTTCATTTCAAAACGTAGACTGTAACTGCCTTTCCTTGTCTCTATCTCATTCTGCCAAATATCTCGGTGTATGCGTTGATGATAAACTTGACTGGAAAACTCACATTGATGGATTATGCACACGACTTAGAAGACTCATATATATTTTCAGAGAGCTAAGACACTCTGCCGATAGTAAAACACTATCATTAGTCTACGTAAGCTTGTGCCAGTCAATCATCAACTATTGTATACCAGCTTGGGGAGGCACATATAAAACTGCCTTACTGCCCGCAGAAAGAGCACAAAGAGCGATTCTCAAAGTGATGCACTTCAAGAGGAAGGATTTTTCTACCGCACGACTGTACTCTATAGCCCAAATGCTGACAGTAAGGCAATTGTACATTTTACGAGCAATCGTCCGACGGCATTCTTCACTTCCACTGGACCCAATTATTGCTCGAAGACGTCCAGGTCTCCCGGTGTGCGACCATCCTCGCTGTCGAACTGCGTTCGCTGGTCGTCAGTATGAGGTTCTAAGCGCGCGACTTTATAACAAGCTTCATTACCACCTGCATATTTATACTATCACAAAATACGAAGTCAAACATAAAGTAAACTCCTGGCTACTGACCAAGTCCTATGATGATACAGAAGTACTTCTCACGGTCGTTAAGTAGTAAATTAAAGTAAATTTCCATGGCATGCCTACTCATTTTGATATCTGGTTACCCTTCTTTTAGTTCTTCTTTTGGCTACCTACTTCAAACCATACCAAATTACCCTGCTATATAATAATACACTGCAATACCCATCCATATTATTGCTTTTCGAGTCATCATCTCGTCTCAACCCACTCTGCCTGGTTGTGGCACGTATATGTATTGTTACCGGAATGACTTTTAGTCCCTAAAACACAGGTTCTATAACTTAGTTTAGGGGCTGAAGAGAATTTCTTTACGCACCGCTGATATTGTACAACCTATTTTAAGTTACTGTGATTGACTCTGTAATGTACAATAATAAAGATTTATTATTATTATTATATTATTATTATTATTATAATTTATTACAGACTTAAAAGGGTTTCACAATGATGATCCATTAGGCTATGTATGTATGTTTGTTGGTCCGTATATCTCCGAAAGTATAAGTCGTATTTTGAACATATTTAAATGATTAAATTATAAACAGATGACCGTGATAGTACTCGGAACACAGATTGTTATGAGCTGAAGAAAAGGTTGACGCATGTGACCTTTTTTAACAATTGGTACTGGCTTTGACCTAGTATTCAAAATTGTATAGGTATTGTGTTTAGTATTTATTTTCAAGAACAAAATCGTATGTATAGGACTAATGTAATTAAAAGTACTGTGATTTTATATAGAAAAGGACACGCTGACATTGTAAAACCATTTAAAATAAAATTTAGCTTAGTTTAGTTTTAGTATTAGAGTTCTCAATTAAAAAATTACATATTATCAAAAAAGTTACAGATAACTTATTTGTCATGTGTGCTAAAAAAGTACCTATATTTTTAAATATTTTTCATTGGTTACCTATTAAATTAGATTCACTTTTTTATCTGGTGTCCATTTGATGAATTAAAACAGTAAAAACAGACGCGTTGGGATTAAGTCGAGTCAAGTCAAATATTTGTTCATATAAGCTGTGTGCTTAAGATAAAAATCTTACAGTAAAACAATGAACTTTTTTTTCTTATATACTTACTTATAATTCAGTCTTCCTGAAAATCTAGACGTAAGGAAAACGTACCTCTCCGAACGACTTTACGTTTTACCGTGGTAAAATGGGTATTGATTAGTAACATATCCAATTACTTCTACTGTTACGCACAGTTAGTAAACTTCATTAAACTACACAATTTCGTGGAAATATCGGCTCCCTAACATAAATGGTTTTTCTCAGATAATTGTTGTAAATGGTTTTATTTGTCATTTTGTAACATTGTAAGGCTTAATAATTTTTAGAATTCATAAGTACCTATACATAATGTAAAATTATTACCAAATGCCTAAGAAATTTCCATTAATTTATTTCGAGGAGCCCTTCTATTATAATGTAAGGAAACCAATCGTAATTCTAAGGCTTAGGATCCAAGAGGTCTTAAAAAAAGATACAAAAAGCTGTTTGGTTTGAAAACTTCGTTTTTATTATTTATGCAGCCGGACATATTGTCATTAATAAAGAACTAAAGCATAACAGTGGCTTCGCTTTTAAGAAGTGTGCGAAAATTCGGTATTGCGATCGGCCTAATGTAGTGCGAGTGTGTGTGTGTGAGCGGTGTGTATGTACAACACCAGTCAGCATATATAGGGTGCTTCAATTGTCCTTGAATGGGAACTATCTCCGCCAGTAATATATTACTATTCTAACGTCCTTGATGTATGTATGTATGCATATTTATTACTACCTTTCCGCCGCGGCTCCGCCCGCGCTAACAATTTTTCCCGTAGAAATAACACATTTTCCCGCGGTAAAGGATAGCCTTTGTTACTCAGGATGAATGAAGCTTTTTAATGGCGAAAGAATTTTTGAAATCGGGACAGTAGTTTTTGAGTTTATTCATTACAAACATACACACAAGAATACAAATCTTTCCTCTTTATAATATTAGTATGATTATGATGTTATTGGTAAGGAAAGGAAGGATGCTGCAAATATCAAGGATGGTTCGTATAACATCCTTGGCAAATATGGACGGATCAAGGAAAATGTTGTTCGTAGGTGAGAAATAAAGCAAACTGATAAAGTGGTCTACAATCTACATAAGTATCAAAGTCAATATTAAACTTCCTCAAAATAATATTTACAGTTTCATTATTTTTATGAGCATTATAAGTTTATACAATAATATTTTACTTATGGTAGTCGTCTAACACTCGTTTGCACTAAACTTAAGAATAGCTTAAGTTGATGCCTAAAGTATTTAGGTAAGATTTGGTGAAAATTTTGTTTGCTAGTATCCTTCAGACTTTTTTTAAACTGCTTAGTTTCTGCCTACCTTTATGAGCACAATTAGACTGTTAGTGAAAACCAATTTTTGTTAAGCTTTAGTTAACTTAGGTCTTTATTAACCACGAAAAGCCTAAGACAAGGTAGTGCAAACAGGTGTAAAGCCTGTTCAATTAACCCTGGTATATAAGATAGGCTGATTCCCTCGAAGTTGACATTTACGAGAATGTGTGTTTTTATTGATTCTTTGGCCATGAAAAATAATGTGATGATGACTATGTTTTGCCTGTGGTTTTGCGATTATTAATGCAAGGCTTAAGGCTTTGAGGTAATGGGAAAAAACATTTACCTGTACAACTAACTACAACTACTATTCCCACCACCTGTCTAGGATGGAGATAATGGCGTTTTTCTAGGCTTCTAATCGTAATTGTTGTTGGTCACTTTCATTCATATGGAAATCAAAAAGGATGGGAGATGAATTAATTTAATTTAGAATGAATAATATTTAAAATAAGCAGCGCAGCTGTCAAATTCAACTTAAATTAAGTGGGATGCTTTCGCATGCCTGCTAAACTAGTGCGAACTACGGGTAAAATCGACGTTTCAAAATTTTAGGTTAATAATCACCTGTCCCTATTCGTTCTTAAGAACGAAAAAGGGACGTAATATGGTTTTTAAAAGGTTAGAGCGTTATATGTAGTGCAGGCCCATGGTAGTACACAACAGTACACAATATATATTATATACTCGGGATCTTCGGTGGGGGAATAATTATGGTGATAGACAACTTCTACACTTCTTGTATCAAGTACACACATGCAATTTCAACATAGAAATTAAATTAGTTGGAAATGGTTGATAGTGACATTCGATAACGCTTATCTCTGTATTAAATTACTTATAATTACAAATAATACATCGTAGTAAACACGACAGGTCAAAGTTTGAATCAGAGTTCGCCCACTTGTAAGGAATTACAAATCACAATGGCGGACAACAGTAGGTTAATGCGAAAGTAGTGTGTAGTGTGTAGTAGTGTGTGTGTAGTGTGTGTGTGTGTGTGTGTGTGTGTGTGTGTGTGTGTGTGTGTGTGTGTGTGTGTGTGTGTGTGTGTGTGTGTGTGTGTGTGTGTGTAGTAGTGTGTCTTTGTGCTGAATAAATGTTTGTCTATGTCTATGTCTATGTCTAAAGTATGTTTGTTTGTTTGTACTAAACTTTTTTCACAAAGATACATAAAAGGCCGGAGAATGACACAGGCTACATTTTACCGCGTGAAAAGCAGGCAACCGCGGGACAACAACGCGGGTGGACAAAAATTTTGCAATGAAATAAATAGTCTCACTTTGTTGATGAGGGAATCGAACGCGGTCATATTAAAATAACACTAAATAAAAAACGTTAATAACCCCCGACACAAAACCGTTACTTGATCCTTTCAACAACTAGAAAAGAGCTGATAATCTTCAAATGGCTGAAGATATTTTCTTGGATCATAGCTAAGAACACTCTCGAATGTAACACCTTGCAAACAAAAAAAAACTAAATCAAAATCGGCGCATCTGTTTAGTAGCTACGATGCCACAGACAGACAGACAGACCGACAGACACACGTCAAGCTTATAACACCCCTCTTTTTTGTCGGGGGTAAAAAAACACAGTCGGGTATTATGTTATAGGGAGGATTAAGTCCGGTGAAGCTTGATTTGTCGTACCTTTTCGACACAAGCATAGGTCAATTCAAAAAAAAAAAAAAAAAGTTATAGGGTGTAAATGTACTTAATTAAAATTTACAATTAAAATTCAAAAAAATATTCGAGTTATAGATATTATTTAATGTTTCAAAGTTTAACATACTCTTCCAATCCCAATACTACACAAGAGTACATAAACTAGCTTTCGGCCTCGCGGCTCCGCATGCGTTTTTTTTTTTTTTTTTTGATTTGACCTATGCTTGTGTCGAAAAGGTACGACAAATCAAGCTTCACCGGACTGGTCGCCTGCGTTGTTAACAGTTTTTCCAGTAGGAATGAACAATTGCCCCGAAGGTGCCCGAAGTAAAGTTTTGCCTATGTTACTAACCAAGGTCTAAAAGATAAAATACTATCTTTATACCAAGGGTCATTAAAATCGGTTTAGAAGTTTTGGAGCCAATTCAATGCAAACAAACAATCCAATCTTTCCTCTTTTTAATATTAGAACCACCACCTGTATATTGATTGATTTTGTTTACGTGCGATTGTCGTTTGTCCTATTTCGTCACGTGCGGCTGCAATAGGGTTTTCTGTGGTGCATAAATGACGATAATAGCAGGCAAATTCATTCAATAATCAACTTTATTGATGCGATCGACACGACCGCTAGTAGTGATGTGCTGTTCCCGGGAATATTCCCGGAGATACTTGCCGTTCGAGCTGGCTAGACTTTGTCAACCGGGTTGGTCACTTATTTAGCGTGTGGGTTTCGAGATTAAGCTACCTCACAAACCCTGGTGTCAGAATCATTGAGCCGCCTATGGCTTCGTAGATAGTTACCGGGACCAACGGCTTTACGTGCCTTCCTACTATAATACAATCTATAATAAAATACCTGATGATATTGTGAATCTTCCAGAAAAAAGGTTTCAATGCCACGTGAAACAATATCTATGTAAGAAAGCGTACTATGGATTGGATGAATATTTGAAAGATAAGAAAGCTTGGTGTTTGGAGACTGCAGCTCGACACGGGAAACACATTGCTTAATAAAATTTGTTTGTAAAAACTACGTAATTGTGCAACATTGTAGTGCGAATCGACTATGCAATTGGGAAGCCATTAATTAAATTGTCGTGACAACATCTGGCTGACTGAGTATTCATGCTCACTAAAGTGTCCTGACTTGCGGTGGCGTATGGGCCGGGTCGTTGGGTTCCCTCTAATATGGTTGAGCCCGGCGGTGGCTGACCCATGCGTCAAACCCGTGAACGTAGTGCTGCTTGGTCCCCGGTCCCCAGTCCCCGGTCTACTTTAGTCGATTGCCGGTTGTTTTTTTTTTGTTATATAATTTATTTTTTCTACTTTGATTAGTTGTCTTCCTCTAATTGCATACTTCGTTTGCACTCTTTGTTATATTAATCAAATTGTATAAAATAATAATTTTGTAAAATATTTTGAAAAGAAGCAACGCCTGTGGAGTTTCTTCCGGCGAGTTCTTCTCCACAGAAGACAGCCAAAGTGTGAACTCGCCTCGACGTCGAAAAGAGATTTGTAAATCTTACTTCGAATAAAACATATTTCGTCATTTCATTTCATTTCCAAAGCACGGAGACTCGAGATTTCTAAACCGGCTTAGTGTACTACTAATTGGTATTCTGTGTTAGTGTTTTAAGTTAGTTACCTATTGACCCGACTGACCCTACTGAACCTACTCAAACGTTAAGTAGCAATCTCAGTGTCGGAACATTCCCGGAAACGGCATATCACTAACCGCGCTAAAAAGAACGTTAATAAGATTAGTTAATAATTGACCCTGTTTCTTCGATGATAAAATAATTAAGAAAAAAACAAGAGCAATGACGTCAGTACACACGCACGTGCGCCGGCGAAGTCTGGCGACTGTCGCCGACCAATCAGAGATCGCGTGAGTTGCCACACCGGCCGCACGCGCCACGCGGGTGAGGTGTGGCGGAAGATACGGCACAATAAGAAAGCTATAATAGTGTGGAAACGGCTTCAATTCAATTTGCCATTTGCTTAACTGTAAGCTATATAATTTGGTTAACTGGACTTAGCGAACGTAGACGTCGCCATTAAAAAAAAACATCAAACATTACATTTTTTTGCGACAACAGAGTCAGTAGTAAATCTTATAAGCTGGTGAACGTCATAAATCCGTAATTTAAAGAAAAAAGTGTCTAAGCAAAGACCTTTTATGGTTTTGTTTGTTTTTGAGCAGCTTAGACACCCCCCACGCCCCACACTAGCTTTTTTCAAGCGTCGACGTCGTCCGTCGCGCATACAACCATCCGCGTCCGTCTTTTGTTTCACTCGCCTTGCTGTCTATGATTGCATGCGCAACGCACAACGTCGCGTCGACGCTCAAAAGACGCTAGTGTGGGGGGGCCTTATAAACGGAGACGCTTCCGTCGCGCAACGCGTTAGCTTTGTTAATAACTTCTGTAAGAATTAAGCAATCCGGATTAGAATTAGACTGATCTGACCCAAAGAAATATCAGCCTGCCAAACGTGAAGATTATGACAAAATCTCCTTCTCTTCAGAGACGCAGCCCCTCAGGCGTCGTCTCCTTTACGATGGTTTTTCCGTATCAACGCGCTAGGCCTAGGATCTAGGCTCCCTTGAGCTGCTCCTAGACGCGTGGGTACATGACTACTTTGGGATATAGTCATCCCTACCTTAATTTCACTTGTCGAATCTGGAATCCGGGGCCTGCCCTAAGTAATCCTATACCACTTCACAAAAAAGCCGTGTTCATATACTCAAGCGTAATGAATACTCGTCCTATTAAGATAATACTTACAGTTGTTTATGTTGAACGAGTAATTATAATTATCAACAAGAATTTTATTGTGACAACATATTTGAGCATATCATGGGTATGAGTGACGCTATCGGTCTAGGTACACGTCTGATAAAAATTGTGATATAAATGATGTAATCTTGAATCATTTACGATTACATACTATGCTCTTTTGTATGTGATTTCGGAAAAGAAATAGGTAGATAAGCAACTTTTTAAATATACTTAATACTATAAATAACTTGTTTATTTAGTTTTATTATTTACAACGAGTTTGCTCTACAGCTCCAGGGAAGGGGCAGTCTAGAATATAAAAGACACAGTGTACCAAATCTGCCAAGCAGATTCGACAAAGGGTGAGGTTGTTGGACCATCCCCATTCGAAGACGATTTTTCCAGACTAGGGTCGGACACCGATTGGCTTATTGTGATAGAGGAACAGATAGCCATGTTGCAGATAGAGGCAAAAAAAAAGTTTTATTATTTATTTCAATTTCTAATATGAATAAAGTCTTGTAAATAAATTCGAAATGTTTATTCTTTATGTCCTCTGTTTGGAAGGCGTGGGTTTGAGTCCCGTTACCTACACTAGATGGATCCCACACTCCGAAATTTAGGTATCATCGACTGATGCTCCTCTCTGAGAGGCGTTAGTAGGCAAATAAAGGTGTTAGAAGAGAGGCGCAAATCGGCGTGATACTTGATAGAAAGAGGGGCAGCTACTTCGTTTTTTAACTAGTGCCGTGCGATCTGAAGTGCACTTTATTGTAACGGAGCTAGAGTTGCTATTTATTTGAATTAAGTCGCTAAGTGAACCTTTTGCTTGTAGGGACTATTTGGTATTCTGTGCCATCTCCTCTTCCCTCTCTACTCCGTGGGTTAGTTTAGTCCCTATTCAGGTTCGGCTCAATACCTTTAGTAAAGGAAGCATGTGGGGTAGTGTACGAGTACCAAGAGACAATTGAAATAGTCGGTTCTCGAGCACGGCAAGCTGAAAAGAATTGTTTTCAACGTGATAAAATATATTCTACATTTTCTTCGGACTAATATATCTTTTTTTTACTTAGGGCTAAATGGAACGTATTAAACAAACAGTTATCGAAGCCTTGTCGAAATCCACAATTTTAATATCATCATCACAATTTAGGTCGTAAGATGTCCACTGCTGGAAAAAGATCTGATCCAAAGATCTCAACAATATAACGATAAGCCCTACCCTCACCATCGTCGGTGGGGGCCTGCCCACGCTGTCATCCGGCGCGCGGCTTCTATTCAAAAATCTTTTTGCCCCAAATGCCACCGGTTCTTGGTATAATAATACGTGCTTATATTAGTGTGCATCTGGATTGAGGGCCCATTTTTTAAATGTTTACAAAACGATTTGAGATTTATAGGGGATTTAATAAAGAATAGTAAAAACATGAAGCACAGGGTCACGAATTTCTTAAACATAAATTGGAACTGTGGTGATTAAATAGCTTGGGCTCTCAATCCAGATGCTCGGCTAAAATGGCATATTTCAAATCTCAAAAAGTACAACCTCTGGGTTTATAATTTTTATTTCAGCATTTAGTTAAGAATTTCTTAAATATGTATATAAATTCTTAAATTTGTATAATATGATTTACATATTAATATTACGATTTATCTTGGGCCCTCAATCCAGATATGTCTGGACTGAGGGCCCAATATTTGACTTGCAAAACATTAATTTATATAAAGAAATACATAAATATGACTTCAATATGTTATATTTAAACACCTATGTGAATTCCTAAAAGATAAATAATGACACAAAAGTTAATTGTTTAAAAGTAAATGACGATCGAAAATAATCGAAATTTACCAAAACGTCTGAACTGAGAGCCCAATATTTTCGGCTTTATCGACTAGGCTCATCCTCATAGATCACCATAAAAGATTATAAATAATCCGTTCTTCTAAATTGCATACTTTAAGAGAAAATCGGTTTTTAATTTTTTATATGAGAAAAAATTGTAGGGTGGATATGATTTCGTGCTTTTTTGGAGACTAATCCGTATGTACAATATAATACAAAAATATACTTTATTGACACCAAACAGAAACACAACACATATACAGAAAAACAGAACAAAACAGAAGAGTCAAAAGGCGGCCTTATTGCTGAGGTAGCAATTTCTACCAGGAAACTTTTGGGTATGAAAATAGCGTAGGTAAACGTTATGCGGGTTGGTTTGGTGTTTTATACAGAGTAGGTTTTGAAATAAACTAAAATTCAACTTAACCAACATTAAATAAAATACTTAAAAAATAATAATACTTTACACAAATAGCTATGAATAGTGCGCTATAACGCGCATTTTAAAGAACTCGGGTGAAGGGGCTCGCCTGGCCGACTCAGGAAGATCATTCCATAAACATGAGTTGCATGGAGTAAAATTTTGTAGAATGAAGGGGCATGTTAAGTAACAGTCTTTTACACGAACGAAGATTACGGCACTGAGCGAAAAACGAAAATATCTTTGAGATAAGAAGGAGAATTGGGGTTGAAGAGAACAGAATATAGAAGAAAAAGTATGTGACAGTTCCTTCGGTGGCGGATGGGCAGCCACTGAAGTATGTACTCTCATACAAGGTATTTTTTAAACGACTAAGTAAATATTTGTTGCTCGATCTGTCATAAGCAATTGTGATTTATGTGCAGCGATTTGTTGTCAACGTAAGTAAGTAGGTACCTAGATCACATTAATATTGCCTATTTTCATTTAACGAATATCATTTCAAGTCATCTGTTTTTCCTACGCACCCGATGTAAAGAAAAAAGGCCATTACAGTCAATCTTGATAAAATTGTAGGTAATCTGTAGGTACATATAAAACAAAGTCGTGTTATTTACAATATTTTGTAACTCGGGAAGGGCCGCACGGATTTTAATGATCTTTGATTCAATTAAGTACCTATCTGTGAATCGGATTCTAATTGGTCAGTTTCGTGGATTTGTCATCGTCCCTAACCCTAACTCGTCAGACAAGTAAAATGTAAATAAAGTAATTATCACTACATAGTATAAAACAAAGTCGCTTTCTCCGTCCCTATGTCCCTATGTATGCTTAAATCTTTAAAACTACGCAACGGATTTTGATGCGGTTTTAGAGTGATTCAAGAGGAAGGTTTATATGTATAATACATGCATAATATACTTAAGAATAACCCACAATAACCATTTTCCCGTGCGGAGCCGGGGCGGGTCGCTAGTCTATAATAAAAGTAAGTTATATTTAAAAAAGTTATAAGCATAAATCCAAGCCATTAAATATCTGGGGTGTAGTCAAAACTGAAAATAACAATATCTTTTACTTGCTTCTCTGAACAAAACTGTTTCTTAAGTTTGTATTATATGTGTATTTTTACTGTCCCTTTCTGTGGAATATATAGTTTTTTTATGTTACCAACCGTGTTTAATTTATGAAAATAAATAATGCTATTATCTGCAAAGGTAAGACTTTCTGTCCGAAAAAGTAACAAAATCATATCCACTCTACAATTTTTTCTCATATAAAACAATTGAAAACCGATTTTCTCTTAAAGTATGCAATTTAGAAGAACGGATTATTTATAATCTTTTAGTTTAAATTTTCTAAAAGAACGTATTTTAATTACTGGTGATCTATGAGGGTGAGCCTAGTCGATAAAGCCGAAAATATTGGGCTCTCAGTTCAGACGTTTTGGTAAATTTCGATTATTTTCGATCGTCATTTACTATTAAACAATTAACTTTTGTGTCATTATTTATCTTTTAGGAATTCACATAGGTGTCTAAATATAACATATTGAAGTCATATTTATGTATTTCTTTATATAAATTAATGTTTTGCAAGTCAAATATTGGGCCCTCAGTCCAGACATATCTGGATTGAGGGCCCAAGATAAATCGTAATATTAATATGTAAATCATATTATACAAATTTAAGAATTTATATACATATTTAAGAAATTCTTAACTAAATGCTGAAATAAAAATTATAAACCCAGAGGTTGTACTTTTTGAGATTTGAAATATGCCATTTTAGCCGAGCATCTGGATTGAGAGCCCAAGCTATTTAATCACCACAGTTCCAATTTATGTTTAAGAAATTCGTGACCCTGTGCTTCATGTTTTTACTATTCTTTATTAAATCCCCTATAAATCTCAAATCGTATTGTAAACTTTTAAAAAATGGGCCCTCAATCCAGATGCACACCTTATATTATGCATTTTTTAGCCACTACCACATCGCATATCACAATATGAGGATGAGGTATTATTTTCCCACGGGAAAGAAGTATTTTCCCGTGGTAAAAGGTATCCTTTATACATCCCCAGGGTCTATTCTATCTCTGTACAAAGTTTCATCAAAACTTTCCACCCGCGCTGCCATTTTTCCCGTGGGAATAAAGAGTTTTCCCGCGGAAAAAAGTAGCCTATATCAATTTCTAAAGTCTATTTTATCATACCCCAAGCTCAGATTGGTACAGATACCGAGTTTCCACCCCACGGTTCCGCCCGCGCTTGCAGTCTTTCCAGTCAGCAGGGATGCGAACTCCTCCCGTGGGAATGAGGTATTTTCCCGCAGTAAAAAATAGCCTATGTCCGTTCCCAAGGTCTATTTTTTCTTCGTACCAAGTTTCATAAAAAAAAAAATCGAAATACCGTTATGTTGACATTCCGAATTTTGTACTTACGATTTGTCGCACTTGCGTGATTCGCTATTTTGTATGTCGAAATTGGGTTGTAGGTTCGTACACATTAATAACAGGCGGTGTATCGCATATCATAATGATTAGGCATCATAAGTGCGAAAGTAGCTAAAACTGTTGCACTTACCATTAAGTAAACATATTAACAAAAATAAATCCAAATCTATTCACATATCAATTTTATTAAAATCACTTTTTGTCATAATGAAGCTTGTATATTCCACTAGTTACATCGAACTTCTAACTTGCAATACATACAATAACTTAGGTAACTTTTATACATGTACATTCATTTTTCATATTTATAATTATATAGGTACTTGTTGCCTTCTAGCTCTTTCCACCATACACAAAATAAGGAAGCCAAAATGTATTATGTCTAAATAACAAATAAATTTGATGATATAGGTAGTATTCGATTTTAAAAATAGGTATTAATTATTTTTGCTCTCTCTTTTACACATTAGTTAGATTTAATGAAAAAATTGTTCGAAGGAAATTTTGAAATAAAAAAATGGCTTCTTAATTGGGTTTAGTCCCGATTAATGAAAAGATTAACCCTTCACGTATTTTTTACTAACGCCATTTATTTTTTTTCATTTTAAGTAGAGCATAACCACGCATAACTTCTACTATGATGTTTATTTATGAATACAAGATAGCTTTATCTTTTTTTTTTATATTGCAACTTATAACATTTTCATGTACCTTTCAACATTATCTTTAATGTGTAAAACCATATAATGTTGTTAGTAATAACTTACATTGTCATAAAAATACAATAAATTATTTAATTACAGTATTGAGAAAGTTTATCTTTTCCATAAGCACTGAATTTTTGACAAAATTGTATGACATTGTTAGGAATACAACTGACAACTTATTATTAAAAAAATCACTAAACTGTGTAAAATGAATGAATCAGGCTAAGATAACTTTCTCCTGTTTCAAGTTACCGTATCTGTCAACATGCTTTTACTAATGTATAATATTTAGTAATTGATTAACACATTATATATATTTATATAAATATCCGTACAACATCCAACTTTGACATTTATTTTTATGTTTACTTGAATTATAACTTTTTATGCCCGCATCTGCTTAAAAATATTTGTCGTCATAGTTTATTATTTTTTCAACAGATGTCGTCTGTTAGCGTATAGATTTATAGATAGTATTTGTCATCATTCTATAAAGGTACTAACACCTGTTTGCACTAACCTTGTCTTAGGCTTTTCTTAGTTAAGGAAGACCCAAAATAACAAAAGCTTAAAAAAATAATTGTTTTTCACTAAAGGCTCATAAAGGTAGGCAAAACAAAAACTAAGCTGTATAAAAAAAGTCTGAAGGTTACTATTAAACAAAATTTTGACCAAATCTCACCTAAATACTTTAGGTATCAACTTAAGCGATTCTTAAGTTTAGTGCAAACGGGTGTAAGACTTTCAACCCTTTTCGGGCGTTTCTTAAACCTTTTCATCCGCTAGCATCAATTTACAAATCTCAATTTCGATCGTCAACATCGTAGTGTAAGTAATAGATACATTTTTCCATTATATTAATCAATTAATATATCTCTCAATTTTTCTCTTATAAATATATCATCAACTAGGTTCAATGTCAACAAACATACCAAGTAATTAAATGTTTTATTACACTATTAAGTGCATTACACAACAATTACCGTTTAATGTTTTTGTTTAAACACATTGGCATAAGGCTTTTAAGGTATTAGTTATTATTTATTTTCGTTTATGACTTTGATTGAAATGAATAAACATGTGAAGAGTTTATAGTAAAGTAGAGTATTTGGCATGTTTGTAAACATAAGTTAAGTTGGCTTTATAATTACATTTAATGCAGTTACGATGACACCAAACTGACCTAAAAAATTGGTAATTTGTTATTATTATTGTAATCCATAATATGTAATAAAATATTTTGCTTATCACTTTTTCATTAACAAAAATTTGTATAAATGAATTTGTATAGAATACATTATCTTTTGTAAATATAAAGCCGCATACAGACATCGCGAGGCGTGCGCCGCGAATGGTTCGTCTCGCAGGAAATGTACAGATTTATTCGATACCAGTATGTTATAAGTACTATTAAATTAACAATAGTACAATAGTAATAGTACTTTGTTAATTTAATAGTACTTATAACATACTGGTATCGAATAAATCTGTACATTTCCTGCGAGACGAACCATTCGCGGCGCACGCCTCGCGATGTCTGTATGCGGCTTAAGATTTTTAAATATTGATCTGATTAAATAATTATGTTTAGTTATTGCTTGTGATATGCGAATTTCAATGTTAATATAGATAATACTATTTCATAGTATAATTATTTTTGTGTATTGTATGTACGTACCTACACACATTTAAATAAATATTCAATATTTTGCATCTTTTATTGTCTTTGAATTGTTAAGAAAAACTGTAGTTAGCCGAGTCAAGTGTAATTATATATAAAAGTGACAGGTAGTGTTGTAGGAAGCCCACGAAGCCAAAAAAAGAATAGATTAAACAATTAAATATTGTATTACATGAAAAAAAAAGAAAAAAAGAAACAGGGCTATGCAGACACCTACAAGGCGTCAGCAAAAACTTAAAAAACATGCTCAACAAAAAACAGTAAAACACAATTTTTTTCTTATTAATCTTTTCCAGGAAACGAAAAACTAATTAAATTTACTTTTTAAATAATACATTATGAAAAAAAATATTTAACCTTATAGGTTAGCAATAAAACTAGATGTCAAAAATCTGTGCATAGAAAGAAAATGCTAAAAACCGAGTGAGGGGGATGTAAGAAGTGATGTAGAAATACCAGATTTATGAAAAAAAAATTGCTTGTCTATTTGTACAGACAAGTCTCCGAAACTGTTGGACCGATTTGAATGAAACTTTGCATCGTGGTACCTTATTTTCCCGGTCAACATCTTAGATAGTTTTTACCACCGGAAAATATTTAATTCCTACGGGAAACTGCACAAAAAAGTCAAATAACGCGAGTGTAGCTTCGGGCGGCAGGCTAGTATTAAATAAAGATAAAAGAAGTATTCAGTTGAGCACGGTAGATTAAAACGGTAAAATTTACATGAAAATTTGTAAATTATGAATCCTCCGGTACATAATAAATTAACTATTAGAATTCCCTATTAATTAAAATCTTATCAAAATAAGACGTAGATAACAGTGATTGTGCTTAGGTGCACGTATTATAAGGAAGTGAACAAATATTGGAAATGTGAGAATATGTTGTGAAAATAATGTAACATTTAACAATACAACAATAAAGTTTATTAAATTAGTTTAAATCCTCGCTCCCCATATTCTTTCGCTCTTGTTGGCTTTATAAATCTATGAAATTTAACCAAAGATTAGATTAATGTTTAAAACACATGTCGACCTACCTTTTAAAATGCCTTAGTCTTTATAGCTTAACATATTAAAAATGTATTTTTTTTTCGTTACATTTAAAAGTACCCTTTCATGTGCCTATATAAATTTGGTAAAATTCCTCTTTTATAGAGTAAATAAAATTGCCTTAGTTTAGTCCTCACTAGTCTATAAATATCTTTTAGTTTCGATTCTTAGTATCATTAATGAACTCTGCTATCATTTGGCTCATCTTTTTTTCTTCAGTCAACCTTCTTTAATTGGAAGACTAACGAAAACTTTTTTAGCATTTCCAAAACGTACACTTTACTCTAAATCTACACAAAGTCACACAGCGTGTATACGTACAGGATGCTAGGAATAGTGAAAACATTTTGATTTTTTTATAAAAAATGACGACACAACCAAATTGAATAACCCCTGGCTTAGGAGCGTTTACATATAGCCAGTTACTGGCGCCAATAGACAGAGTTCACATTCCAACGCGCCACAATTTAAAAGCTGTAAAAGGAACAAACCTAAATCTTAGTGACGTTTCCTCGATCGAAACTAGTTCCGTACGAGTAAATTAGAAGTCTCGTACGGAACCAGTTCCGAAAGTTCGGTTTAAAGGCGGCCAAAGGGATTCTATCTTTATCTTGTAAAAACATTACCTGAGACAGCTAATGTATTTTGTATTTAGGTAACCAAACGCTATGTCTGTTGGTGAACACGGGCCTTAAAAAATTACAATAACCGACCCAATGTCTTTTGGCAGCCAATAATGTTACTGAAATGCATTTGAATGATAGTATGTAGTAATGCTAGAATTTTAAGTATTGATGGGTTTTTTTATAAAATCTTTATGGGCTTATTACTACACAAAACAACTCAGTTACCTCCCTACGCAAGATTTTGCTGCCATCTTCGTGTTGTTTTGTTAAGTAATAATATTATTAATAATTAATATGTACGTCTCAGGAAAATATGACTTTAGGCTCATTATTACATTAATATTTACTGCTATTTTATCGGTCCTTACGTTTGTTACCAAATAGTATAGTAATTTCTTACTCCAAATTTGTTATCTATTTAGCTATTTTTAAATCTATTCTATTTGTATGAACCTTTGTTTACGGTAGGAAATAGGAATAATATACATACATATTTAATTAAAAGGTTTACTCATAATCTACAAATTATGTATATTGGTAGATTTTTAAATAATCTTTTACCTAATTGTTAACTATATTGCCAATTAAAGAGATGAATGCAGATTGTAACCCTGCTTTCCGTAAAATGCAAACAAAGCATAGAATAGGTATGGGAATGAAATACTAGTTAATATTATTTAGTATTTCGTTGCCCGAGTTGCGTTGCGTTGCGCAGCGAAATACTAATTACAGACGTAACAGGATCTCTACAATGTTTCTAATAAGTATGTAAGATTTACAAGTGCTATCTAATGTAAACTCGTTGATGTTATGTTAGTGCGATGCACGCCTGCGGGGTGATAGGAGGTGGAGGGGGAAACAACTTATTTAAAATGAAAATATGCAAGTGTTTCTGTATTAAAAAGGTGCTGTTAATAGCTGTGCTTTACTTAATGTGATATTACTGACAGTTCTAATTGCAACTTTTCGTTACTTTAAGAAATAATAAAATAGATAAAATGCCCAGTGCGGTCTATAGTGATCATTAGAAAAATATAAGGTAATATAAGATAGTAGTTTTGATTCTTATCTTGGTCTGAATAAGGTCGCTTATTTTGTGAAACTGTATTTTTGTGTCTTATCTTTCCCCCACAAACAAGTTTCCTCACATTTCAGATGTTCATTCCCCACTACACCCACTACACCAACCTCACCCCACATGTACGTACAAAAGCCAGCACATGCGCACCTTTGACCTTGACAGCGCCCGTATTCCGTAGCAGTAGGCGTGAATTTCGTAAAGCATGAGTCCAGCCGCATGTGCTGGCTCCTGTACCTTCTTATTCGCACTCGCGCACACATTTATCAACTAACAGGCGTCTGAACATCCATATAAACATGCACTTCTAATATAAGTACGTATACACTGCCACCAAGCGCTCTATAAAACAACTTTTAAAACGCGTAAGAGTTTATGTCAGCCGGCTGCTATATAAGAGTTTCTTTCCCTCCGAACTTTGACAACTCCTTGTGGGGGGGAGGGCACTGGGCTTTGGGAGGAGGGTTGTTGGGGGGAGGCTCTCTCTTCTTCGGCCTTGGCTCTGCATACTAGTTTTTCGAAGTCAGTATTGTCACGAATTCTGGAATGAGAGAAAAATATTTGTTACGTTATTGTGTTGAAATTGTTCCTACACTAATCCCCCTATTTATAAACGTTGCTTAAAATTATATAATAATTCTTTCCGCTGCGGCTCCGCCTGCGTTAACAGTTTTTCCCGTGGGAAAGAGGCATTTTCTTGCAGTAAAAGGTAGCCTATTTTACTCAGGGTGAATGTAGCTTTCTAATGGTGTAAGATTTTTTTTAAATCGGCACAGTAGTTTTTGAGTTTATTCTTTACAAACATACACACACACACACACACACACAAATACAAATCTTTCCTCTTTATAATATTAGTATGATTTTTTCCCTTTCTGACATTTAAGTGTGTATGAAACAACAAAAGACATTTTATGTGTTGGGTAAACGATAATTATATTATTTAACTTAACCAAAGTTTATGAAAGAGGGTAGGTGCATACAAGACAAATAAAAAAGGAATTTAGCTCTCGCTGCACTGCACTCTCTTCTTACTTATTTCACGGGCACGCAAGATTTGTTATCTCGTACAAAATATTGAATAACTCTACTTCAAAACCAAGACGGTATGATTTTCAAAACCTTGGTATTCAAAACCAATTGGTTGTACGACGTTGTGTCCTACTGTCTAGGTTAAAAAAACATAATAAGGTGTAACCAAACTCACCAAAGGATTTTAAATGGAATTATTAGAATAATTATTTCATCCATCTTATTTCTCGTAAATGATCTGGAAGTTCAGGTAAATAAAGTCACTATAATAAAACCTATTTGCTCTTTTTTCAAACAAAAATTATTGAGTAACTTGAATAAATGAATATGAGGGGTTCGAACCTATAACTCGGAAATGAAGGTATTCACGAAATTATAGTCGGAAAACAGTTTCGGATTCCGCCATCATGAGAATTATGGCAACACTCAAGGGAAAGGCCTGAGGGATTTTAAAGGCTGTTATAAATAACAAATAAATATGTGGGGATATCTCACACACGGTACTATGAGTGTCAGACAGCTGATATAGTAGATAGTTACATATATAAATAAACAACATCCAGACACAAGGTAAACACAAGTGCTCATCAGACGAATGTTTTCCCTGGGCGGAATTCGAACCCTCAACCCTGTGCTTTGAAGGCAGACGTACTACCAACTAGGCTACGGGGCTGTCAAATCTTCTTATATATAAAAATGAATTGCTGTTCGTTAGTCTCGCTAAAACTCGAGAACGGCTGAACCGATTTGGCTAATTTTGGTCTTGAAATATTCGTGGAAGTCCAGGGAAGGTTTAAAAGGTAAAAAAAAAAGAAAAAAAAAAAAACATCGCGGGCGGATAGCCGCGCGCGGACAGCTAGTAAAATAATATATATTATAAACGTGAAAGTATATTTCTACGTTTGTTTGTTGTTCCGCTTTCAAGATTTAATTACTGAATGGATTCTTATTTGAATCCTGGCTAAACAAATGTGTAGGCAACTTTTTACCAACAATGGTACCTCGTTGCTGAATAAAGCCAAGCGGAACCGCGTGCCGAAAGCTAGAGTACTTACTTATTAAATGTTAATTAAGTAATAAAGACAAAGATATTAACCGTCGTCCATACTATTAAATATTACAGTACTTGTATGTAGTTGTGTTATTTAAGGCAATATCACTTTTTCTCCAGCGGCATTTTCTGTAGAAGTTACATTTAGAATCCATTCATTTATTGTTACAAACATAGCTCTCATGCGGAATTCTAATAAAATAAAAAGAAATACGATATTAGTATATTATTTTATTACTATATTTTTTAATAAAATTCTAATAAATGAAAATCGGCACATTAAATCTTTAGGCCACATGAATTAATTTGACCTGTAGTATCGAAAAAAGGGGAAAGAAAATATGGCGATCTTTTTGTTTTGTTCCGAAACCTATCATTTGTGTAGTGAAATAATGGATATAAAAGAACTAAATAATGGTGTCAGTCACGTGGTCTTCTTGTTAGACCTTGTTTTCTTAGACCATGTAGTGAACTAACCATCGTAGTTGACCATGCCGTCTCCGTCGATGTCAGCTTCGCGGATCATATCGTCCACCTCCTCCTCGCTGAGCCTCTCTCCGAGGTTGGTCATAACGTGCCGCAGCTCCACCGACGATATCAGACCATCGTTGTTCTTGTCAAATACCCTGCAATTCCGGAAAAGCATCACGGTGAATATTTTTAAATTATTCGATACGTAGGTACCAGACTGGCAATTTTTTTTTTAATTAAGCCGGCGTTCTAGTAACAAATTTTGGTTTTTTGGCTTCTGAAAATCGTTGAACTCAATACCGTTGCCATCTTAGTTATTTTATTTTACCATATCTCTAAATTCGGTACCAAAAAATCTTATACTATCTAACTAAACCCTTATCTTAACTGAAAGCCTCTATAAGCTCGTCTTCTCCATCGTTCACTCTCATCTTCTTGGACATCCTTTGAAGGCATTCGTTGAACACAATGCCGTTCACATCTAGGTTGATCTCCTTTACCATAGGCCTTAACACGGTACCAAAAGGTCTTTCATCATCTGAACCCGTATCTTACTTGAAAGCCTCTCTAAGTTCGTCTTCCCCAACATCCACTACCATCTTCTTGGACATCATCTGGAGGAATTCGTTGAACTCAATGCCATTTCCCTCCATGTTAATCACCTTTACCATAAGCTTCAACTCGGTAGGTACCAGAAGATCTTTTATCATCTAAACCTGCCTCTTACTTGAAAGCTTCTCTAAACTCGTCTTGTCCATCATCCGCTCTCATCACCTGGAGGAATACTTGAACACGTGCCGTTCTCATTTCCTTTATAATATCTATCAACTCGGTACCAAAAGGTCTTTTATCACCGGAACCTGTATCTCTAATATTCTATTCTATTGTCTTACCTGAAAGCCTCTCTAAGCTCGTCTTCCCCATCATCCACTCTCATCTTCTTGGACATCATCTGGAGGAACTCGTTGAACTCAATGGTGCCATTGCCGTCTTGGTCCACCTCGTTTACCATGTCTCTTAACTCAGTACTAAAAGGTATTTTATCACCGGAACCTGTATCTCTAATATTCTATTCTATTGTCTTACCTGAAAGCCTCTCTAAGCTCGTCTTCCCCGTCATCCACTCTCATCTTCTTGGACATCATCTGGAGGAACTCGTTGAACTCAATGGTGCCGTTGCCGTCTTGGTCCACCTCCTTCACCATGTCTCTCAACTCGGTCTCTGTGGGAGAAGTAGGTTGCCACACTTTAAAACCATTTGTATATGTAATGACTAGATAAAGAATTAATATCGTCAAAGACATTATTTGTGTACGATGGAGATTAGATATTTGATGGTTTTAATCAAAGAGAAAAATAAGTACAATACGGTTTATTTGATCATAATAACAAATAAAATGTCATCATTGACAGAAACCCTCAGAATAACGATAAGAGCTTTTAGAGGGATTGAGCCATAGATAAGCTCGATATAAGCTTAAAAAGATAGCTCTGTGGCTCTGTGGGAAAAGCGCGCTGAGCGAAACGCAAAAACCGCGTTTTTAGACATTAAAGGCCATGGCCTCGCCCTCGGATCTCCTAAATCATTTATTTGTACTCAAAGATACGCTTCAGTTCACCTTCTTTTTCCTAATAGAGTGAAAATGGACATAGGACCACAGGAATCCGTAATATGTAGAGAAGTTGGACAAAATATTTGGATAAAGATTTCAATCCAATTCAATTCAATTCCAAAAATTCTTAGACTTATTTTCTTACCTAACAAACATTTCACTCGATAGGTCTGTACGTAGGTGGTTTAAGGTTTAACAACATTGATATCAAATAAAACATCAAATAAATATCAAGTTAGTTCTATGACATGTAACTAACATTATTTACTATTACATATGGTGTGCAGTAATAAATAACTACAATATCAGTACCAGCAGATTCAGTAATAGTGTAATAAATATTATGAAGAACGGACATTATTTATTTACGGATTTTATTTTACTCATTACAGCGATAAATTATTTCACCGACCCGAATGTGCGGTTTCAGCTCGCAAACAAAACATAATAATACAGAAATAATGTTATTTCAGGACAATACCTTTATTAGCGACCGCTAGCCTGACAAATGGCCCATCGTAAAGGGATCTGTGATGTTTTTGCTATTATTTTTTCTACAGTCTTGGAACCAAATATAACCATCGTTAACAACGCATATACGTCCTTGCCGAGGGATTCTAGCCTACCTTGAATCAGGTTGGATAGGCCTTAGTCGACCACGCTGGCCCAGTGCGGGTTGGTCAACTTCAAACACAAGTTTTAATAATTTCGAGGTGTGAGCCGGTTTCTTCACGATGATGTTTCCTTTCTCTACGCGAATACAATGGGCGAAACAACCTCCGTGGTCGAGTGGTCAAAAGCTTGTCTGACGTCACGGAGGTTTCGGGTTCGAATCCCGGTGGGGATCCGCCGAACAAATATCACTTTATGAGGCTTTCCCCAGTTTGGTTAGGATATTGCAGGCTGAATCACCTGATTGTCCGAAAAGAAAGATGATTCCGTGCTTCGGAAGGCACGTAAAGCCGTTGGTCCCGGCTACTATCTACGGATGTAGTCGTTATAGGAGCCATGTCGGAAGCCTAAGGCGGCTCAACAATTCCGACACCAGGGTTTCTGAGGTAGGTTAACCACGAATAAGAAGAAGATGGGCGAATACGTGCCTAGGCTAGAACCCGTGTCTTCCAAAAGCAATAGCTCTAGCCACGTAGCCATTGACATTCTGTATGTAAATGTAACATAACAGAAATCTGGAATGAACACCATGCTTGCTTATCATGTGAGTTGCGAGGTTAACCTACCCCACAAACCCTGGTGTCGGAATACACTAACACACAATAATATTATTATAAATACACTTTCAAGTTTTTAAGCTCAGGTAGAGACTACTATTTGGTATTCTGTGGCTCAGGGTCAAAGGCTTGTCTGGTCTTCTCCTGAAAAACATATTAGGTACTCGTATTTATTGTGGTTGTCTTGTTTTACTCGTACGTAGTCCTTTGTATTTCTAAAGAAATAAATAAATATGTAAGGGTGGACAACTCACACACGGCCATGATATGACCCCAAACTAGGTAGAGCCTGTGCTTTTGGAGTCGAAATGCTACATACTTAGATATACAATATCTAGACACAAGGCAAGCACAATTAGTGCTCACACAAAGTGTTTGCACTGGGAGAGATGCAATCCCGCAACCCTTTCGCAGGCACTACCTAAGCTTCGGAGTACTTTATTTTGGTACATTTTGATAAAGGTAGTACATATGATATAGTAGGTGCCCTTATTTCATCAATTTATTTCCCGAACTAACTTTATACCCAGGTAGCTGAGAACGAATTTTCTTTGCGAGAAACGTGTCTCATCTGATTCTGGACAAGACAAAAAGAGGTCTAGTAAAAATTCATGAATCGCATAAATCTAGACAGCGAACATTGAACTAGTATAGTAATAGAAACGACACCAGCGCACCCCACTCGAGCACTCTTAGTAACATGAATTGGATGTCCCGACCTCCAACTTCTATCTATGGCATTAGTCTTACGTTTTCTTCTCGCCGCACAGTGGGCGGAAATTTGGCTTTTATAGACGTTTTCATTCAAAAACAAACACAATAAAAAAATAACATAACAGAATTAAGCCGCAATCGTGCGAAACTATAGCGAAAGTATAACGGAATTTAATGTCCGCTACAAAAAAAAAATATATAAAAAATGTTTGGTTTCATATTTTAAGGCATAGACGAGGTTGTCTAAACAATATCCGAGCAAAAAAGAAACTACAATTAAAAAATCGAACGAAAATGGCTATGAAAGCCTTTCAGCCCACTGTGCGCCGTGCATTCGGATTTCCGCCTGCCTCCCGCTGCCGCCATGTTGGCGCATAGAATTCATTCGAGGTGTCTTCTCTAGTACTTGTACGTAATACCTCAATGAGCGCAAATTGAAATGTCTACCGTACCCTTAACATCTCTTCATTTATTCAATTCCATTCAGCCAAATATTTTCCCAATCCAATTTCCGATAAATTATTCAACATCTATTTCATTGGACTTTGTATGTCTGAGAAACAATTTATAGTTCCACAAGATACCTATATAGGTAAATAAACGTGTGAGGTAGACTGTCTGTTTTAGTTTGTTGGAGACGTTGGAGTTGGTCTATCAATATAGGAAATTACTTAAACGAAGTAGTTCTATTATATAATTCTTCGAAGATGATACAAGTAAAGACAAGTATGTAAGAAATTATTAATAACTAGGTGTTTAATAGAATAAGAATCTGGGGTACCTATCCTTAAGTATTATTGTCTAGCGCACGCAAGGTAGGCGCCTCAATGAATAATAATAATAATAGATTTTTTTTGTTCTTTTTCGTACATTCTGGGCAGGCGAAGGGAAGCTTGGCCCATACTGCCTCGTCAGGAGTTTTGTCTTCTTTGTCATATTAGTTAGAGTAAGGCCGAAGCCAAGTCTTCAAGATAATAGTCAATCCGTTAGGAGTCAAATCCGAGATAATAATGTCCTGTCTTATAATAAGCGTCAAATCCGTGTAATCCAAACAGGTAACACCTTAGAGTATAAATAGAAAAAAATCTGGGAGGGATAGAGTACGAGTAATCAAGTATGAACCGTAAGCACGGATAGAACAGCATGGCTACTATGTAAAATGAGGCGAGAGGCGACGCGAGACGAGAGAGCTCGCTCGCCTCACTGCAATTTGTCGCTTTTGTTAGCATGTAACTCTCCCGCGACAACATTTTGCAGCGCGAGTCGGCAGTCTCGCGGTAGAGAAAATGGTGTTACCACTATAACAAAAAAAAATTCTACCATATTCCTACCAAGTGGACATTCCATTCATTCGTTCGTTCGCTACCCCAAGTAAAGTGTTAGAGCGAGATAAAAAACAAGGAATGTCGTATAGCGCTATCTTTTTTCATCACTCCATCCATAAATGTTCGTCTTAACTTAAACGCATATGTCAGTCAGCATAAAAAAACTGCGAAAAAAAAATTCGTTTTGCTTGTATTTATTGATAAAACTCGTTTAATAAAATTAAATATCTTTTTCTTGATTGCCTAGCGATTTTTATCGGTAGATAGATGTACTCACAAGGAAATCCGCATCACTCGCTAGTTGGTACGTTGGAAAGCACATTATTACATTGTTTCGTATATTTTCCTTGTATTATTATATTATTTTAATGTCTAACATAATACGCTTTATTCTCTAGGATGGAGTTATGATCGTGATCTAAACTTTGATACCAATGTGGACGTTCAAGAAGACCTTACCGTGTGTTCAATAATTGCTGACCCTTGAATTATATACCTACTTTTTCGAACTTGAACTATTTTCGAGGATATCAATGTTGATTCACAATGCAGAACATGACATATTGAAGAATATTTTTACAGGTAATTGGTTTACGTAACTTAGGTATTTACTGGCGAATTATGAAATGAGAGAACTGATATTATTGTACATTACAAAATAAAAAACTAATGATTGTGTCTATTTTAGGTTCCTCATACCAAAGACAGCTGTGCTGACTGTGCTCTTGCCTTTTGTCAACAAAAGTTGAATTACACGGACGGCAACTGTATGAAAAAGCCAACATAATTATTATTTGGCAATAAAATTGAAGATGCCATTTAGGAGTGTCATTGCGGAGTGCCATAGTGAATGTGCTGCAGGGAATGGAACTTCAGCAAGCAGTTGTAGCTGTGTTATTGTTAGTTAGTCATTACATTGACTACAAAAGTATAAACAATTAAATTTCAACACTATGGTGCATCAACTACTATTTATTTCGCTTATAACAGTTTACTGCTGGACTTATGCCTTCCCAGTCTATTATTACAAAGATTAGTTAAAATACACAAAGATGTTAATAAATTAATTCTTTATTTTCTTTTCCAACATGTCCCAACCAACCTAAAGATAATATAAGAAATAATACACACAAATAATACAAGAAATATTAAAATTTTAATTGATACTATAATCTAATTTCTGTTTATGGTTTTATGTAAGATATTATTCAATCATGAAGTTTGAAAATCTCCACAATTATGCTATAATCATAATTAAAAAGCATATACAATTGCTTGAGAAAAAAATTGCAGCCCCGCTACTAACATATTCATAGCCAACCATACATATTTACTTTCAGAGATGGTTTGCTATTGTTTTGTTTATTCAATATAGAATTAATATGAACCTACTTAACTTACAAGTATTATAGTATATAGGTAATAATAAGTTTTCTTTATTTCTTTTACAATGGTAAGCTAAACACTAGACGCAGTCTTATTAAAGGTTCAACATCATTTCTGATATTTTTGTTTATGGTATTATTGTAAGATTCTATTCAATCATGAGTTAATCTCATGATAATCTCTATAATTATCCTATAATTA
Source organism: Teleiodes luculella (assembly GCA_948473455.1). Lineage (NCBI taxonomy): Eukaryota > Metazoa > Arthropoda > Insecta > Lepidoptera > Gelechiidae > Teleiodes > Teleiodes luculella. Next base: position 11,575,352 of record OX419590.1, read on the forward strand.
TAATGAAAAGCATTAGGAATTGCCTGAGAAAATTGCATACATTTGGAGTAGCCCCGCTACCATCATATGAAGGAGTTGACCATCTTTATTAGTAGCCAACCATACATATTTACTTACACATTAAGTATTGTTTATTAAATATAGAATTAAGGTAAGTACTTTCGAAGTGAAAGTTACCTACTTATGAAGAAAATTATAGATTTTTCCAATCACTTTTCAAGTTAACCTCTTTATTGAACGTTCTCGCCTTGCTCTCGCGCACTCAGAACGTGGAAGACTTTATCACGCGTAGAACTGTCAAAAAGCGAATGTCTAAGTCGCTTAATGAACGTTACGTGCTAGCCAAAGCGACAATTCCGTCGCGTTCTCGCCGATTGACATAAGGTCGCCATTTTTGTGTCTCTCTCGCGGGAACTGTGCTAGCTCCCCGCGACAACTCCGCGAGACAGGCTCTATGTCGCGTTTTGACAGCTTCTCGAGCCTGTCGCGGTCTTACATGCTTGCCCTGCAGTCCGAATATCTTCAGCGCGTTCGTTTAGTATCAAATAGTTATCGGAGCTGATTGTTTTTCCCGGTGAAAATAAGAAATTTAATAAGAGAACATTTTGAAATGTGTAGTGATAAGTTGCAAACATGACTCGAGGAACACATAAAAAAAAATGTTATTCATTTCACCGCCTATACAAAATCTGCCAAAATCTGCTTACGCTTGACATTAAGGCAGAGGAGCGATGCGCGTGCTCTATGTATATTTATTCTCTAAGGTTAACTCTTGTTGATGTTTGTATGTATGTAAGTAAATGATAACACAGCATGTATCATTCATTTCGACCAAGGGTGCCACCGGCGCCGTGGCTTAGTTGGTTAAAGCGCCTGTCTAGTAAACAGGAGATCGCGAGTTCGAATCTCGCCGGGGCCTATGCGTGATTTATATGCACGTATTTTATTTATGTTGTATTTTCTGTCAATTTTTTTTTACTGTAAAGTTAGTTTTAAAATAAACTCAAACTGGATATTAATTTTATCAGTCCGGGGCACTGGTCCAACTGCTTAGTCCAATCAATTGGACCATGGGCATAGCCCGTAGCTGTTTTACTTAAACTAAAAATTTTATGTTTATACAAAATGATAGTTTTAAACAATATTTACAAAATCGTGCAAGAATACAAGATTTCATATAAACATGAAAAAAAAAAGATTTATGGATTCAACAACGCAGTCACAAATAAAATATGTTTCCCTAACAAAAACGAACGGATTGGTTGAAAGTTTATTTATAGTAAATTACACGTAGCGTGCCACTTGGCACGAGATATACAGATAATTCGGCAATTTGTTTATATTGGAGACTTGTCTTTATTTTTGTCAGTTGTTTTAAAAAACTATGTTGACTCATACACAACAGTACGCTAAATGAAACAGATATAGTTTGAGACTACCGTTTTTTTCTCGATACCTTTTGTGGAGTAGGTCTTTGTGACAAACACTATGGTAGGTACATGTTCATTTTTCTTATAAAAAATCTTTCAGAAATAAACCCAAAAACATACCCTAGGTAGGTACTCTTCTACACTACTGGTGTCTGTAATTATTCGTAAATTGTATGTTGTTGTGTTTTCAATGAACTAATTCTGAGATAAAAATAATGTTTATAAAAAAGCGGCTAATATTTAAGTAGGTAATATTAAGTAAAAACACCAGTAGTAGTGTAGAAGAGTAGGGTATGTTTTTGATGTATTTTATGTATTTTTTATATTTCATTTTTTTTAAATGTACGTACACAGAAAACAGAATACGTACCTAATAGTGTAACTACATAACATAGTTCCTCACTCCCAAAATGCGATATCTCGCAAAGTTACTTTCATACTATTACGTCTATTAAATGTAATAGTAACAATAATTTGATCTATTTGTGTAAAACTATCTTTATTATGTTATAGTAAAGCGGAGTATACACCGAATAAACCTCGATTCAATCTCTCGGACACACGTGACAGGACTATAAAAAAAAGAGCAGACGCGCTCTGATATGATATCATTGAACTACTATTCTACTAGCGTTCATAGAAACGACACCCGCAAACCGCTCTCATCACGGAATCACAGAATACCAAATAGTAGTCCCTTCCCTAACGGAATATATAACACTAGAGGAAGTGGCATGTGGGTGGGGCGGGTGTGCCTAAAGTTTGCGGAGCTCCGTAAACATTCAGCGTCATTCTGCGCAACACGTGCAGTGCAGTGATCGGTCGTGTCACCAACTGACCTCTAGCTAGGTAGTCTTTACTATAAGTGTCAGATAGCTGATAAATATATACGCGCGTAGTAATCGGTCGACGGACGACACAACGATCGAATGACGCTGCATGTTTATGGAGTTCCGCAAACTTTAAACACACCCGCCCCGCCCACATGCCACTTCCTTTAGTGTTATATATTCCGTGGCTCGCATAGTAATATGAATTGGAGTTCCCGACCTCCAACTTCTATGGCGTTTGTCTTTTGTTTTTCTTCTCGCCCTGGATTCTGCCCGCCTCCCGCTGCCGCCATGTTGGCGCATAATATGTATTCGAGGCGTCTTCTCTAGTACTTGTACGAAATACATGTATGATAATATACAATCTGTGCGTGTGTCCGTATAACAAGGATTATTTACGACCACATCAGGAAGGAGTCGGGTAGCCGCAACATCTGCCGAGACTCAATATCACTGTATCTGTGTGAAGCTTGTTGCCTTGTGGAAAAATGATTCATAACTGTTTTAACAACTGTTCAGATTTATTTCATCGTCACTATCTAAAACGCAAACGTACACGTATTTGTTTTTTTTTCTTTTCTTTAGTAGGTTTTTAGAGATTTTTGAGTATTTATCACTATCAATTGTCAATTAAGTGTCAATTACTACTTTTAATTTTGAGATGAATTAAACAAGTAGCGGAAAGAATTTCAAATCCATCCATGGTATTGTGTTTACAGTACAATCAAAGAGTACCTAACATTATAGAGATGACGTAATACATGCAAATATTAAAGAAATAATTTCTGTCATCTAGCTAATATGTATATGGGGTTGTGATTGCTCCAAATGTCATGCAGCTGTCCATATATGGCATCCCTTCGGCCATGGCAGACCTTATATGACATAGCATTATACTATATATGTCGCGGTAGCGCCGATTTGTATGGGTAGAGTATCGGTGGCCCCATGAAGGAAAAAAAAATCCACGCCCGTAAATAATAATTCATTTGGGCGCGTAAAATTTTTTCTTCCTTCATGGGTGGCCCGCTGTCTTCTATTCGTACAATCAATGTTGTCGATTTTCGAATTCATGTGTACGTTCCATAGTGAGGAAACCTGTACACACTTGAGGCGTCGTCAAAATCAAAGCTAATAATCAGAGACAGAGCCCCTCAGGCGTCGTCTGCTTTACGATGATTTTCCGTATCAACGCGCTAGGCCTAGGTTCGAGGCTCCCTTGAGCCGCCCCTAGACGCGTTGGTACATGACTACTTTGGGGTAGAGCAATCCGCTGCCCCACAAGTCCGGTGAAGCTTGATTCGTCGTACTTTTTCGACTCAAGCATAGGACATGTTAAAAAAAAACTTGTGAAGTAACTGAAAGATTATTTTCGTGACCAAACAGCACTGGGCCAGCGTGGTCGACTAAGGCCTATTCGGCCTGATTCGGGGTAGACTCGAGCCCCTCAGTAGGGTCTTAAATAGAGATGTGTAGGTAATGCATATGATATGATGATATCACAAAAGTAATATCACCCTTAAAGGTAATGCAATATCATACATTACGCGAGTATTACAACCAGTACACCAGTACACATCACACATTAGCTATTATGAAGGAAAATTAACTTTGTCGAGTAATGCGGTCGCGCGCAGGTAATGTAATAATAAAGTATATGTGCTGACGGTATGGAATTCTACAGGGTATTTCTTCGTACTAAGTGACAAATTTCATTCAACATTTCGGGTAATGTTTAGGGTGATGTGTAATGGTACGGGGAGAAATCACCTTTTCGAAAGTAATGAGTAATGTGATATGGCATTAAAACGTACTGTTTTGCGCATGTCTAGTCTTAAATGTATTTATAGTATTACCATCATCTATGTGTTTATAGTATTACCACTGGTCGGTCACTCCATACAAAAAACGCGTTTTGATAAGCTACTTCTTTTTGAATAACAACTGAATATCAACTACAAGTCAATGGCGCTAGGCGCTATGTAAAACACCCCCGAACACCACCGGCGGAGTCCCGCGGCGCCTGCGGGGTGCGGGGCGTGGGGCGCTATAGGTATCGGGCGGGAACTCATTTTGGCGCGGGGGGGTGAGTGTCCTTTCTGTACGGGTTAGTACTATTATTTTCTTCTGTGGTATATTACCTGAGGGTCTCTGTCCAAGGGAGCGCATGACCACGCCCAGTTCCGCCATCGTGATGGTCCCATCTTCATCCTTGTCGAACAGCATGAACGCTTCTTTAAACTCTGTCGGGAAAAAGTAAAATTGTGATCAAGTATATTTAGTAGTATTTTGAGGATGCCTCGGAGGATTTCCGGCCAAAAATTCACAGATTTATTGCCTCACACGACTATTGAGCTCATTGGAAATTAACCTGTAATGTGAAAATTTCGTTCTGCTTTCTGACAAAAAAAAAAGGTTTAACTACAGCTAGATACTATAATAGTACCACTATGGGGCAAACTCTCAATTTCTTAATCGTTTCCAAAGTATCAAGCGCCAAAATCAAATATTCGGAAAAAAATATTCTTTTGACTTTCTCGAATATTTTTTTTTGCACCTAAGGCTGCCCCCACATTGGGCGTTGGCCGAGCGTACGCGTTTCCTGAGCGTGCTGCCGGCGTCGGCGCGGCGCGGACGTCGCGTCAGCGCACCGTCTGCGGGGCGCGGGCTTCGCGTTGTCCAGCGCCGCACAAGCGCTGCGTGAACGCCGCGCAGACGCCGCGCTTACGTCGCGTTCCACGGGCGTTCGGCCGCCCGTGCCCCCCGCACACATTCCCCCCCGCGCCCGCTAGCAGACGCGACGCGACGTCGGCGCGGCGCTTGCGCAGCGCTTGCATGGCGTTCGATGGCGCGACGCCCGCGCCCCACAGACGGCGCGCTGACGCGACGCCCGCGCCGCGCCGACGCCGGCAGCACGCTCAGGAAACGCGTACGCTCGGCCAACGCCCAATGTGGGGGCAGCCTTATAGCTCTTGTGAATACGCGTTTTTGAGTTTTTTTTAAAATATCATATCTTTACAACTCTCCGAAATATAAGTAAGGGGAACACCACGGGATCGCACTTTTTAGAGAAGTCGGATCCTTTAATGGAGCAATCAAAAATTTCCTATGTCAAAAAGTTTTATGTATATTAATGAAATTCTCTGGGAGTACAACATTTGCGCGGCCAGCTAGTTTGAAATGAAAATTTAATAAATACATAATATTACATATATATTATATAAGTATGTTTTGCTTTAATATAGGTAGTTATAAGTTATAGCTGCTTAGAAGGAATTGAATGTGAGTGTTTCTATAGAAAAGCTTAGACCAAAGCGCATTATTTCAAAAATATGATTTGTAATTATTCACTCTAGACTATTTTGGTTTCAGAACAGTTTAATAAACATAAACAATATTTGGGAAGCTATTAGTTCATTCGCGCTGACGACAGTTTCGTCGTCGATCTAGAGTTTGGCACCAATCCTAGAATATTACAAACATTAATGTCCTAACTTCGAAACATTATGGAGTCACCTAGGTGTCTATATTTTTTTTTTTTTTTAGTTTCTTTCTCCCTTATGGGAAAGGCAAAGGGATCTAAGCCCATACAGCCTAGTCTTTAGTAGTTTCTTGCATTATCCAAGTTTAATGTCTTCATCTTCAGTCATTATTTCTTCAGTTTTATTTCGTCGTCCATGTTAAACGTCTTCAGTAGTTTCATTTCTTGTTACGGGATCATTGGAATGCAAGGGTGGTTCTTACATTCCAATGATACTGGAGTTTAACGCGGGGTATCAGACCAGAAACAGCTAACCACACATTATTTCTCACTTTAATTGAATAGTTCTTCTTTAGCGGCACATTATCGCACTAATTCCACCATATTAACACCACAATTACCATGAAAAACTAATTTTAAAAAGGACGAAACAATGAACCCGCCATTTCCTCTCGATTCCCGCGTAAAACTCCTAGGTGTCTATATTAGTCTGGTACAAATATTAATGTCCTGATTTCAAAACTTAATGGAGTCACCTACGTGTCTATATTAGTATTCCAAATACAAACTATTTTTTATATTATCGGTAGTACTTCACTTTCACCCTCCTTCCAACATCCTTGGCTTTATCTTTTTTTTTCTGGCCTGGATCCAAGTCCTTTCAGCCGTATTCATTTCATTATCAAGTAGAGTTACCAGATTGGAAATGACGATATCCCAAAAGCGGTACGTACACTTATGTTAAAAAGTAATTTTGATATTTTTTATACATCATATCTAGACAAGATAATAATAAGAGTAGCATCACATAATATCTTACCTATCTACTTAATAAGAGCAATATAAATAATTATTATTTGGCTCGCAGAGGTTAGAACAGACTACAATAATCTTTATAGATATTCGTTATAGTTTGCTATTTTTAGTTACGATAATGGGCTCATTTCTGCCGTGGCAGCTAAAATATCTAAATCTAAGTTGTTGGTCTGTTTTATTTATATGGGAATAAAAAAGGATGGGAGATGAATGAATTTAATTTTGAATGAATGATATTTAAATAGTCGGGATTTTTTTAAATGCCTGCTAAACTACGCGTAAAATCGATGTTTGACGTCTCTAAATGTAGGTTGGCAGAATCGGGCCCAATATCGTGTTCAAATTACAAAACAATAAATTATAAAGTATCTAATAGAATTACATTAATCACAATTACACTTTTATTTACGTGAGATCTTTTAGAGACATACATACATACTTTTATTTGAGTAGTCTGCAGAAACTGTGGAAATTATCATTTATTTCTCCTTAGCTAACTGAAGTTGGTTCCAAATGGCAATTTCCCAACTCCCGCGTTCCAAGTTTGAATGAAATCATTACGCGAAATTGCCCGGTATTGTGCTCATTTTTCGGCGAGTGTATTGAAAGTATCATAATAATGCCATTCGGGTATGCCATTAGTGAGTTTTAGATTTTCAGGCCATTAAGGTCTTTCAATTAAAAGAATTAAGGCATAAATTCCTATACACATAAAGTGAGACTAATGTCTTCTTAGAAATAGGTACCTCGGTAAGTGTCATTAGTGAATTTTTGATTTTTAAGCCATTTAGGTCTTCAATTAAAAGAAATAAGGCATAAATTCTTATAGACATAAAATGAGACTAATGTCTTCCTAGAAATAGGTACTTCGGTAAAAATGTTATATTATTGCTGTAACTAAATTCACTTTTTTACATATTTATTTATACTAACTTTTGAACAACAAGTACCTACAGCAATGTATACTTGTTGTTCAAAAGTTAGTATAAATAAATATGTAAAAATGAATTTAGTTATAAGAGCAATAATATATCATTTTTACTATACATTAGGAATAGAATGTTCCCTATAAGATAACCCATGTTTTAGGTAGTTAAAGTTTATGTTCCTTTAACTTAAATTCTTTAGAAAAGATATTCAATACGTATACATTCATATCAGAAAAGAAATCAGTTAATAATCATAATATCGTATCCAAAGCATAACAACAGTACAATAACTCTACGATAGCACACCTATTGTATTTTATTATTACTTTCTTATCGTAAATTTCTTGACTTCAATGAAACCGAAACTGCACTTAAGCATTCCTAGTTTATTCTTTACCTACGTAAAAAACTTATCATCATTTCAGCCAGTAGACGTCCACTAGTGGGCAAAGGCTTCACCAAAAGATTTCAACAATGATCGGTCCTGCTTGGCCCGCATTCAGCAGCGACGGCAAATAACTGAATAATCCTACTAATATTATAAATACGAAAGTTTGTGAGGATGGATGTATGTATGGATGGCTGGATGTTTGTTACTCTTTCACGCAAAAACTACTGAACGGATTTGAATGAAACTTTTCAATATAGCTTATACATCAGAATAGCACATAAACTACCTTTTACCACGGGAAAATACCTCATTTAACGCGGGTGGAGCCGCGGCGCGGAAATCTAGTATTATTACAATGGATTAATATTACTCGTATCATAAGAACATCAAGAAAAAGATCTAGAAGTTATTAAGGAATAACTAGGTAGGTACTAGAATATTTAAAACTAGCTCTCCGCCGCGGCTCCGCCCACGTTATCAGATTTTCCCGTGGGAAGAAGGCATTTCCCCGCGGTAAAAGGTAGCCTATGTTACTCAGGGTAAATGTAGCTTTCTAATGGTGAAAGAATTTTTGAAACCGGCACAGTCGTTTTTGAGTTTATTCATTACAAACATACACACACACAAAAATACAAATATTTCCTCTTTATAATACTAATATTTATTATTATTATTATTACTAGCTTTCCGCTGCGGTTCTGCCCGCGTTAATAGTTTTTCCCGTGGGAATGAGGCATTTTCTAGCGGTAAAAGGTAGCCTATGTTACTCAGGGTGAATGTAGCTTTCTAATGGTGAAATATTTTTTGGTATCGGTTCAGTAGTTTTTAAGTTTATTCATTACAAATATACACATACACACAAAAACACAAACACACAAAAATACAAATATTTCCTCTTAATAATAATATTACTATGATTACTAGTATGATAAATAACTAGACGTACCTGCAACTTGTTCCTCGGTAAGGCCATATTCAGACTGAAAAATAAAAAAAATGGTATAATTAAAATATCTGAGAATTGATAAAATACCAACTTTTATAGTATCATAAACAACACTGATAAATTAAGTGAAAACGATCTAGATGTCATACATAATAAACATTTATAAACTACAAAAGATTTTATTATTACAAATCATGTTAAAATGTTATTCAAAACACACCGAAATCTGTCTAACAGCCAAATCTTTGGTAATTTTCCTTAACCGTCTATATTCCTTGGTGTAAACTTCTTCTGAAGCAGCCATTGCCATGTTTATTCTATAAATTCACCTTTTCAATATCTCACTTGTAATAAAACTTAATAAAACTGAACAAAGTTTTTCAATATCAAGACAAGATAGTTTGTACGACCTAAAAGATCGTTTCACACTTGTTTACATCGCCCGCACAACAAAAAAAGAAATTTCACTTTCAAAAATAGAATGAAAGAACACTTTTAATTTAAAATGGCTAGTTTCAAAATTCGTGTATTTTGTTTACGTGCACACTTTTTTTTTAAATGAAGCTATCAACCGTCTTGTTATAATAACCGCGCGACAATGTCAGGCTGTCAAGTTCAAATGTTCTATTCTATATTTAAATTTAATTTTTGCGCGCTTGCATACGCGCACGCGCCTGCTCACACAATGGCGACGGCAATCTTGGCTTGTTGGCTCACAATGATTTGTTATTATTATATTATTGCTGTTATAATTGTGAAACTTTCATTTCGAAATATTATATTGATAAATTATTTACCACATTATCATAAGCAACTACATACATACATAGGCTTAACTAGGAAAAGCCATAGAAAGATTTAACAACATTATTAGATAATTTTATAATTCATACTAATTTACGATATTTATTTAAAGATCTTTTATACCTGAGAGAAGATAGGTATGTAAAAATATCTGGACCATTACAGAGACAACATCTGAAAGGTTATTTTTATTAAATGTTTTTTCCTTTGGTAGATAATTTAAGCAAAAGCTTAAACTCTGTACGATAATGTTTACCTACAACTTTTTCCGATTGATTATTACCGAAAAATATTATTTAATTTCATAAATTTTTATTTAGTGCTATTCTAAGATCTAAAAATGGATGTTTTTAGCAAAAAAGACATAAAACTTTAATAAAACGCAGCTCGAGCAAAGCAATATATAAAATGTATTTTCTTTCCGCAGATTCTTGGCATTGCGCGGGAAATGAGCGAGGAGTGAAGTTAGTTTTGGCGCGAAAATTGTAGACTCGGCATTGTCGTATTACTCACTTTCAACTTTAATTCCTACATCATAAAGACTACATTTTAAACATTAAACGCACGAAATATTTATTCAAACCATTGACCTAGACTTTTACGATCAGTTTAATTTAAAATGTTTATTTTGAACAGACTTTTCCTCACAAACATTATTTCTTTGAGACATAAATAAAAAAACGCGATTACAGTGATATCTAGCGTAGTTTTGAAATACTTCATAGTCTTGTTATGTGTCGATGTAGTTATTGCGACTAAAAATAATGTAACCTGCGATAGAGGGAGCCAGCAATCAATTTTTGAATTGATTTCAAAAATATGTAGGAGAGCCTCGGCACGTACCAATGTGTTTTCGATTTTCGAACTCGACGCACTTCATCATCATCAACAGTTCATAATGTCCCCACCAAAGGGCTTGAGCCTACCCTGAAATCAGGGTGAATAGGCTTTAGTGTGAATTCGACCAACCCGCACTAAACCAGCGTGGGTGGCGTGGGCGACTTAGGCCTATTCATTCGCCCTGAATTAGTGTAGGTTTTAGCCTCTCGTTAAAGTCATATATGGGCTGTTATTTAAGAGATATTTTTATGATTATTATAACTAGTCACTCAGTTGCTCATTTTATACGAGCACTTGTCCTTTTCTTAAATGATGCAATTAGTAAAACAAAATTCGTTATTGAGAAAATTTCGGTGTCAACCTATGAACGAAACTAATAATTATTATCGCTCTAATCAATCTAAAAATCACAATATTATTGTTTTTAACAACAATTTTAAATATGTATGTAGGTATTACTGAAGACTCTACATAAAACTAGTAAAATAAACATTTTACTAGTTTTATGTAGAGTCATAAGTAATAAAATGTAATAGTAATAAACTAGTAAAATGGTTATTTTACTAGTTTTATGTAATACCTAGTCTTAAGTAATACCTATTAAAAGGAAATGGTTATTTCCTTAACAATTTTTACTTACGAGAATGTATACCTATTTGCTTTATTGTGGTTACAGCTAGAGAAAATTATTTAGAGCATTGTTTATCTAATTTTTTATCATAGTTGAAGAGAGTAGTTTTATGAGTCCTTTGAGCATCGCCCACGTTGAGGTTAAGCTATTAAGCGATTTAAGAAAGCGGTAGACCACATAGATTTCCTGTTTTTCGGTATGTAGTTAAATTTAAAACGACACAAACCATAATGCTTTATTCTGGAATAAAAAATAGAAGGGACTTTTTTCTTCTATTTCAAAGCATAATATTTTCTAAGAAACTGATGACGGTAAAAATATACTTCAAAAACGACTACCCGAGATTTTTTTACTTAATAAACTCAATAACGCTTATTTTTTCCAATTTCTAAAATAAATTAACAAACTGAAAACGTATTGTATTTCAATATTGCTTTTTGTTACTTATTATTGTCATCTCTATCACATAATAATATGTCATCTAAAATTATAATATTATATATTATATATTGCAAGCAATATTGAAATACAAATCGTTTTCAGTTTGTCAATTTATATTAGAAATTTGAAAAATTAAAGCGTTTTTGAGTTTATTAAGTTAAAAAAATCTCGGGTAGTCGTTTTTTTGAAGTATTTTTACCTTCATTAGTTTCTTAAACAATACGCTTTCAATTGAACTATGTATTGTAATATTATGTAACTGCATAATTAGTTCTTGAAACGCTTCGAAATTGTTCGAAATTACACACAACTGCATAATAATAGAGTTTATTCCAGAATAACTTTTCACTTCTAACATTAAATCTATTTATAATTAACAGCGACTTAACATCATCTATGTGTTCGCTCGAATATTTGATTTAAAAATCAATTTTCACAGCAGTGATAGGTATGTACTTAAATCCAAAGATTACATAAACTATTATGTTTTTTTTTTTGTTTTTAAAACTTATGTAGAACAAGTCATTCCATAAAAAATCAGTTAACACTGTCAGCTAAAGGCTCACCGAGAAATATTTAGCATCGTATAAGTCTTTATAGCTGTATGTAGGTACTAGGATATTAAAGCTAGCTGGCTGGCTTATTTTTCATAAGCTTCTATAGATCAAATATGTTATGCAGGGTAATGAGAGAGCTTCAACTTGCTGTTTTAATTAAGAAGGATTTATCTGAGAAAAAGTACCCTTTTCATGACTATAAATATAAGTTTTAGAAATCTAAGCCCTGTTTTCCGTTTGGTTGATTGCATGGTTCATGTATTTTTTAATTATACGAACTTTGTACCTATACCTATCAACAATAAAAAGTCACTTTACTATCACTATTATTTTCTGACTTTCCCAACTCGTATCATATCTAACTAGCTACCCAACTCAACCGTTCCAAGCCCATAGGTCACCGATAAGAAAAATATCGTCCTTTCCCTATATACTCGTATGTATGAAACATAAGTTTCATTTTTATTACGCTCGTCCCATTGCGGCATATCGGGATCCCTTTATAGACCATATTTGATTCTCTTTATGTAAACAATACTCCATTTCGGACCCGCATAAATGTATTTCAAATGTTCCACGTTAACATTTGACAGATTCTCGTTTCGGACGATTATGGTTTGTAACAAAGTGTTGTTTGATTACGATTTTATGTAAACCTTTTTTTCGGTCTTTGGATATATTATTATCTTCATTTATCATATCAGTGAGAGCTATTGAAGTTATTTTGAAAAAGGTGTTTTGAAATGATCAATTCAACAGCAAATTTACACACGTTTAAACTCAAAACACATTAAGGTATTAGCACATAGTAATTATATTATAATGGTATTTCTACAAGAGTAGTGATTTGATTTAAATTAGTAGTGGGTAACCAAATAACTTAAATTATTCCTTTTATTTTTTCCATTCCGATTGGTAGTTATCATTTCGTTATTATTTTTCGACCATAACAATGAAAATATAATATAACTTATCTTTTTTAGAATCTTCAGAATCTTAGTGTCATTAAATTAAAGCCAAAAGTCGGCAAAGTAACTTTAAATCATTAGTAATGGCAAACTTCCCACGACACTGCTTATGTGTGCAAACTGCTGGCCGAGTGTGGAGAAGACAAATGTTCGGTGTTTGGAAACTTTGACTGGCTTTATCAGATCTGCAAGTTTCAGAAGGATTGATCACTGCACCACAGCGAGCGATTAGGGAAACGCGAACATCGATCCTGGGTTTACTTCATTATTCTAGTACATTCTGATAATGTAAATACTCTGCAACTGCGTCACCACCTAACTTCGCAAAGAATTAATTACAAAGTGTACGTCAGATGTACATAATGTACGTGTGTCGAAAGATCATGTACGAGTACGTCGTTAAAAACTGTAGAAAATAATAATTAAAGTATTTCTTATTCTTATGTTGATTGTACCATTACTACACCCATGTGTTTAGTATTTAAGGCTCTAGCACACCGGATGCGTATGCGTTAGCGTATGCGTAGACGTGCACGTACCATTGCGTTGTAATGTATGGAATTGTATAAGACCTATCACACCGGTTGCGTAGCGACGCGTACGTCTACGTTACGCAAGCGGTCTGCAGCCCGATTGTGCTAAACTATCTCAGCTGGATTGGAATTGAACCACAAGCGTAGCGCGTCATTTGACAGAAATCGGTACCGCGCTAAGTGGTTTGACAGCTAGATGGAACGTAACTGAATTGCAATCGAACCGTAGCCGTTCTCATTTACAAAGTTCGACGGAAGGAACTTTTTCTTGATTGTTAGTCAATCGTTAAGCTGTGTTTTTGTCAAAAAGTGACCTAAAATGTTATTATCTTTTAATTTACTAGAAGTGAATTATGAATTTGATGTAGCAGAAGCTCGTACATAAGCAAAATATGTGAATTTTATGATCAGACGCAAGATTTCCACCTTCAACATGACCGATCGGAAGTTCATAATAAAATACACTATTCAAGGAATTTGCTGCTGAATTAGTAGCAAAAATGATTCCCCACATCAGCCCACATGCTTCCGCGACTCTTCGGCGGATGCTTTGGATGTGGAAACCAAGGTAGGTAAGCATTTCATAACTAACCTATAACACTTTGTAGTAATACATTCTACATCCGTTTATAGGGTTCCATACTTAGATTCTAATACCGTTTTCTTGCTATAGGTATAAACTATACTTACTTATTTTGCTTTAAAATAGGTACAGACAGTAAATAGTATTTCTTTGAACCCTTGTTGAATAACAAGGGTTCAAAGAAATAAGTGAATACTTATGTTGTCTTATCATTATTTTATTTTTGACCATAAAAATATAATTCTTTATATTTTCTCTGACCTTATTTTCAGATGTATTTCAACATACTAAGTACCTGTAGATCCAGACACCAGTTTCCGACCCAGCACCTGACACTCCAGAAGAACATAAGTATTACAAAAAACTGCAGTTAACTAGTAGATGTGCAGTTTAGCGCTGTATTAGAGTTTTAAAGCTTTCTTTAGGTATGTATTTCAACACCATGTATATTAATTTATCATGTACCTTTTAGTACAGATACTTACTCTTTAATTATTGTCCACAGATGCCTATTTAGTAGACAAGAAGTTGCATTATGTATACCTATGGCGCATAAAGTAAATGATAGTATAAATAAATACTCATTTGATAGGGAATGCGCTGATAACCCGGCAAGAAACCTTAGCCTACTCCAAAGTGCAGCTAGGCTGTGAACAGAGGCAAGCTACCAGAAACTGTATGCAAAAAGAAAGATAGAAGAAAGTTTAGAAAATCTTTGGAGGCAATACCACCTCGTTTTAAGTTTAATTAATCTTAATTTATAAAATAGGTATAGGTATAGAGAAAAATTAATATTTTATCTTAATTTTTATTGTATAACATCTAACACTTCTTTTATTTATAATAAAGATGTGCATAATTATATTAAGATATATATTTTTTCATTTTATCTCATTTCTTCACCTTCCAATTTCTTGCCGTTGACTAATCTGGAAAGAAAAAGAATAATAATGTAATAATAAATAATTCAGGGAGGTGTTTGTCCAGCAGTAGAGGTCATAATATAATTGGAATAGCAAAGAGAAAAATCAGTACTTAAACAACAAAATAAAATAAAATTTCCCTAACATTGTAAGTGACGACTACTTCGGCACACAAAAACATGCTACATTGCGAGTATAATCAGACAGTTTCATTTGTTTATATAATGTGGGCTGAATTAGGCTATTAACAATACCTAATAATAATATGGGGACAAAATATTATAGTTGTGTAGCCAAGAGCATGCTTAGCTTTGAGTTTTGTATGGTAAATAAGGAACTGAATCACAATTCCCATGTTTGTTTATCTTGCCCTTGGCCATACGAATGTAGATTTTTAATACATAACTTAATAAACATACCATTTGGCTATAGCAATACATGCTTTGTATATTAAATCCTCCAGGTATTAAATCAACTTTTGTCTGTCCCGTCTCTGTAATAGGTTGATTTGTGGGTGGTATTTCAGCTCTCCGCTGCATCCATATCGTTCTGGATCTCTCTATAAACAATAAAATATGTTTTGGTCAGTTCAAGACTGTTTATTCCAATCATACAAGTAAGATACATAACAAAGTAGAGTGATATTAGTAGGTTATTAACAATAAAATTAATGGAATTAAATTAGTATTTTTCCAAAACTAGTTTATGTTTGTACTCTCTGACGACTCCTTATGAGCCGATTAAAGTTCGCCAAACCCGTTTGTGAAAAATATAGACTTCGTTTGTGGGTCAGAGAGTCAACTTCAGGTGTATTATCACTTGAAAATCAAATACTTACCATCATATATCGATCAAGCTCTTTCTAGGATCCATAAAACACCTTTTGGCTTTGGAACATGTAAAATATATAAATTCTTATTTCAAGATTATGCTTATACGTCATCGTTTCGTAGTTTTAATACACTAAAATCATTCTAAACACTTAAAATTCTTCAATTTTCTTGGATTGGAATTACGGGCGTTCACATAAATAAACATTTTTCTTGACGTTTTTGACAGTAAAAAACTCACCACAGATTATAAAACTAGTAATCGATGCTCGATTGACTGAAATACTGGGGTACATCTCTAACGTTTGTCGTACGGTTTTGGTGCTGTTATGGTTCTACTTCGATTGGAGTTAAAACTTTAGCACAATACCGATTTGCGTAGAGACGAATTGCAATTGGATCACAGTTTTAACCGGATTGGAATTGGATGAGAACGTTTTGATTTAGCACAATCGCCCTGCTGATAGGTCATAAACAATTCCATACATTACAACGCAATGGTACGTGCACGTCTACGCATACGCTAACGCATACGCATCCGGTCTGCTGGAGACTTTAACATTGGATTAAATCTATGCTCCAAAGACCGCAGCTTAAGAGGTTGTGATAGAATTTTTTTTTATTGATTGAACTGAAAATCGAAGTCTCAAGCTTTATCGGACTTAGTAAGTGAATTTGCCAGTATCTTTAATTAACTTGATAATTACGTTGTTTTTGAAAACCGTAAATTTAACTTGTTTATCCGCAACATAGTTGTAGTACTCATGAAACTAAACCACTTTTCCCAAGGTACAGTAGCCAGCACATGCGGCTAGACTAGACGTATTGACTTTGAGAGCGCTCGTATTCCGTAACGATAGGGGTGATTTTCGTTGTGCGATGTGCGTGTCCAATCGCATGAGCTGACAGAAGCCAATACTTAGGGATTATTTTCTTCCGTGACTTAGGTTTGAATCTCATAAATAATATTTAACTTTCATCCAAACTACAGTCACGTGACAGGCCACTTTCGTGGTAAAATTCTAGTTCTTGTTTATGAAAATGTTATTAGCTATGAATAACATCGTAGTGTCTGAGCATTAATCAGGCCATGAATTGCAGCCACAAATTCAGCTAGACAATAATGAACACTAGTTACCATTTCAAATCAGAATCATCGCATTTTGCATAAATAGGTCACCATTTGACGGTAATCTCCCTGAAACCACACAATAATACCCAAAGCTCAGCCATCATTTGCATCACTTTAATGTATTTTCATGGAATGTTATGCTATCATTGATTTCTGTGAAGAATGGGCTTATATTCTATGTTAGTATATGGATGTACTAGAATATAAGCCCATTTCGTTACTAAACAACTATGTATTCTGTCTGAAATAAAGTTATTATTATTATAGCAAATCCATTCTTTACACCATAATACTGAAATTGCTTGCTTATCGTTTTGTTCGAATTATTGAGCCGCCTATGGCTTCGATCTAATAACGACTACATACATCCGTTGATAGTAGCCGGGACACGTGCATTCCGAAACATGGAATCATCTTTTTTTATACAATCATCTGATTCAGCCTGCAATATTATAACCAAAAGGGGGAAAGTCTCACAAAGTGATATTGGTTCGATAGGGCCTCACCGGGATTTGAACCCGGAACTTTCGTAATGTAAGGCGAAAGTCTTTAAGAAAGTACCTATGACTTGTTTGAGACAGAATTCGATGGTATTATCATAAATAAATAATTTCAGACCCACCGTACTCCTGGCTCTACCCCTACGGTACGGTGGGACAATAAAATAAAAAAAAAAAATCAAGCAAAGGTCAATAAAAAAAGTACGGTGAGTATTTTAAAGATAAACGACCAAAGCTAAAAAGTGCTATTATAAAAAAAAAGATAAACGACGCCACTGTATAAAGTCATATACGAGTAGTATACTGGGCTGACATAGGCATTGCGATATTGTTATTTCGCCTATTTAATCTGACTCAGTAACTTTTTCCATAATGTCTGATATTAAAACGCCCCAGTCACTAGGCTACCGACGATCTTTTGTTAGACTTATTTTCTTACCAAGTTAATAGTAACAATGAGCTCGTATTGCTGGTGCCGCTGACCCTTCTTCTTCTTCCCCTGAGGAGTCTTCACCGCCGCTGCAGCCGCCGCCTGCTTCGGGGGAGCTGTCTTCACTGACCCTTTCTGGGCGGACGGCTTCACTGGAGTTTTTGGTCCTCCTGCAACAAATATTTTGGCATCATTTTTGCATCCCCTCCGGCCGCTTTCAAAACTGCTAGTTCGTATGCAAGTGTGAGAGAGGAGAAATATGAGAGTATTTTCAAAGTAAACGTTCTGAATGTACTATTTTCCTAGAAAATAAATATTTTATTTTCATAATCATGTGTAGTAGGAGTTATTAAAAAATCTTTATAATTTTTAAACTAGCAAAGTTCAGGCGCGTGTTGCTGAGGTTTGAATGAAATTACTTGTTTTGATGGGGACTTAAAAATGATTGCGTAAGAAAATCATTTTTCGCGTTTTGTTGACTCAGAAGAAACTATATTTTTATACATGGTGTAAGTGACGTCTTAGCAGATATTAAAAAGACATAATAAGTATAATATAATATAAGAGCATATAAACATACATTATAGTGTCTTCAGTATACGCTTAGCGGAAAATGACCCCATGTATAAAAATATGCCAATTTAGTATTCCATCTTCTCCTTGTCTATATCTTGTCCTTGGAGAAGAAGAGTATTTCATGCCAGAACAGTTGAAACAGATTTAGATAAAATTTCATTTTTAGAACATAGGGGAAACATGAAAAACAACGAGAACGTACCGCAAAGCTTAATTTAATAAAGCCACTTCTACCCTCTTTGACTTATAGAACCTCTCTCTCCAATTGATAGGCCGCAGCCCTGACTCCCGCTTTGTATTCAAAGCGTCACATCAATATTATTGCTTCTATCAACCCTAATACTCTAAGATTTGAGAAATTATAGTTACTAACTGTTAGAGTCGGGTAGAACGTTGACCTCGCCAAGTATATATCTAGAGGACATCTTGACAACTTGCGGTCCTAACTAGAAACTGCCATTAGTTTGTTTGTAAATGGAAAATTTTACGAGTAATTCTTTTTGGTAATAGCTCTATTCATTCACGTTAGTAATTTTCTTAATATTCATGAAGTTGTATTCTGTGTTCTATAAAATACGTGTTTAGATTGTTTATTGAGACAAATCAAGTTAAATCTTATGTCGTTATAAAATGTGTGTAAATTCTTTTGTATGGAGATTTATGTGTCTATGATTTACCTTGCAGAATAGAGTCTTACGTAGTCGTCTTAAATAAAGTATCTTTTTAGATCAAGTCAAAATATCTTGATCAAGTGCAATTAAAGTTTGAACCAAGTAAGTCGCTATAAACCGGTTCGCATCAAGCGCCTGATTTTTCTAAGCTTGTAAAATCTTCTATCTTTTACAATAAAAATGAATCGTCAAAAATGTATCAGTGCACAACGCGAATCTTTTAAAGTCTTCCGTCATCTCGAAACTTCAGAACAGCCCTTAATCTTTTTTTGCTGTGTTCGTTGTACGAACAAGGGTTGTTATTATAATACGGACAAAGCCTTAGAGCAGACAGCTAGTATTGAAAACTTTACACCAGAAAATAAAGATATTAATATTTCAAAAAAAAGCCTGTTTAGCAATAATTGCTATACTCATGTATTTTGTGCTTTATACTTATTGAAAATTGTCTCAAGTCTGAAAAGAATCAACTAAATAAGATTATAATATATGAAAATCTATTTATTTTGAACCGACTTAAAAAAATAGGATGTGAAGTTTGATTCGTCGTAATTTGCGACACAAACACAGGTCAATAAAAAAAAATAAGAAAAATAAAAGATAAATATATACACGTGTGTCTTTTTTATGTGTGTTTGTTATAAGATATCTCCGCCAATCTATTTTATATTGAACTATTAGGTAGAGGGTTTAAAATATTGGCTTATAAAAAAAACTACAGCTAATAAAGTGAAACTATAACTGCAGTAAAGTTCAAAAGTTCGGTTCAAATTTGAAGACACAAGTGCATCAAAATGCTTAAACACATGTGGCCCGATGTTTGGAACTAGTTCGCTAAGTCCTATCGTGGGCTTAGCTTGTTGTCGTTGACCTAAATTCTACATATTTGTGCAGTCTAGTAGATTTTCCAAAGATACATACAATAAAATGAAAACAAGACAATGAGAATACAAGGAAATATAAACAAAATTTATGTTATGTATGGCACGTATTAGCTAATCGTACTTAATAAAGTACCCGCGAAAAAAATCCTGTGCGGATTATTTTACAGCTAAACCTTCCGTTTCCAAAGTAAGATCGCGCCTTTTGTTTGGCTGGTCGCAAATGCCATGCAGTGTTTTTTTTTAAAGATAGGGTGAATAGCAATATCAATATTTAAAAATAAAAAAGGATTGTTTAAATATTCATTACTTACCCTTCTGGCAAGGTTGCGTTGACTTTTGTCCCGCGGCGTTTTTCTGATTGACATGACCTCCGCCGTCCGCCGGTTTGTTCCGAGCCTGAGGACAAATATTAAACAATTAAAACCATGCTATAAATATTAAGATTTAAACAAATAAAATCAATAACTAGTGAGTGACCTCTAGTGAATATAATGAGGCTATAACCAAAATTTTATTCTAACCGTTCATTGAGAAATGAGAATGAAAAACCGAATCTGGTGAAATTTTATAAGTAGGCTCTATAATTCAATAATAATTTGTTGTTGAAGTCAGATTTTAAAAATGTTGGTTGAGTACCAAGGGTCTCATAAGTTTTACCGTACGTAGTACTTACAAGATCCTTGGTAATGACTAATGACAGAGTTAGGGGGGTTTGCCAGCTTGCAAGGTCTATTGCTGATGATGTTTTCTTCTACGGGTAGCATTTTTCAATCGATTGTCTTAAATAGTTGTCAATTGTTCGCTCGATTTATTACACATTTTATTTTTCAATATACTTTTTAAAACTTTCACGGCAGCCACCCGCAAGTTCTCTTCAGTCGTCCCGTGATCATGATGCATCCAACTGCATCCAAATATCGGGCACACACACAAAACAAATACCACGGTAAATATCTCGTATTTAATCTTAATAGTTACATTTTATTTTTATTTATTTTTGATGCAAAAGTTAAAACTCATAATAATTAATAAAAACTCATAAAAACTGTTAACGCGGGCGGAGCCGCGGGCCGGAAAACTAGTATGTGATAGTGCGCATTAAGTGCATATGCATTAGTAATTTTCCATCTCGCTTTTGTACCTGAGTTAATAATTTTAGGTTTTATTTCTAGCAACATCCGTCATTATGTGTTCAATGTTGATTTACAAATCTAGATCACGGAGATCTAGACCCATAATACCCAAGAAATAATGGAGTGACCTCACTAAAGCCGGTAACCTAAATATCGGCTAGGAACATTATTTTCGGTGCCCTAGAAGAATCACTGTTGTATCCTTTATAATATGTCTGAAATTCCAATACACGGCAGGCTGAGTAATCATTCTCCACGGCCTGTCGACGACATCCGCTCAGCTGTGCAGGAAGCTCATACGTCATCTGTTATGTTGGCAGCGCTGTTACACGGCGCTGTCATGTTGGCAACAGAGCATTTTCTCAAGTTACAAAGAGATGGAAAAATATTGGATCGAGCATAGGGGATGGCATGGGGATGGCAGTAAATGCGTTGAAGCGATACGATACGCGAAAAATTACAACACGCTCAACAAAAAATAGCATAAATAAATAGGTAGTTTATATTTTCAGAATCATGTTTAAATTAAAGAAGAAAATTTATGTAATTTTATTGACTGATTAACTACAAAATAACATTATGCATGCAAACTTCATCGATATCGTTTAGTCCATTTACAAGAACTTAAAAATCTACACACATAATATTTTACATTTACGTACTAGCTTTTCGCTCCGCGGCTCCGCCCGCGCTAGCCGTTTTTCCCGTGGGAATGAGGTATTTTTTCTCGGTAAAAAGTAGTCTATGTTACTTTCCATCCTTTCAACTAACTCTAAGCCAAAAATCAATTCGATTGGTTGCTTAGTTAGGGCGTGGAGGAAGAACAAACAAACAAACACACTTTCGCATTTATAATATTAGTATGGATGTTGCTCGTTTAAAAATATATAATTATTTATGTACACTATTTTACCTACTCAATAAAAAAAAAACAAAGTGCACGTTTCTACGTACTTTAAACAAATTGAAATAAGTAAAAACAGTCAAATAAAATACCAGACAAGTTCGAGTTGAACTCGAGTGAAGAGGATTCCGTATATACAAAGTTCTTCATCTGCAGCCGAAATGGACGCATGAATGAAGAAAAAAAAATTTTTTCTTTCTTCATGGACGCATGTAATTCCGTGACCCAAGGACAGACGCTCGGAGGTCGGATTGTTATGGACTCATCTATAGGTAAATAATAAACAATTGAAGCGAAAATTCTTTTTATCCTTTTTCTTTTTTGAATTTCGAAAATTATGGAAATTAAGCGTGTCTATGTTAAGTAAACACAATATACAACTCAAGTACCTACTGAATTTTTACTGAAAGGTTTGTTATTAGAACCATTTAGTATAACAGGTAGAGCAAAATACTGTGTTTGCAGCGGTTAAAACCAGCCATTGTACCACTCACACGCAGTGTTGGAAACGAACTATAATATGCAGTAAAAATTAAACGGCGGCGGACGACGTGACTTGCGTACAACGTTCACTTAATTCACCATTAGTTTGTGCCTAATGTCTATACTAATATCAGAAGAAGATACTAATATTATAAAGAGGAAAGGTATGATTGTTTGTTTGTTTGTTTGTTTGCATCAAAGAGGCTCCGAAACTACTAAACTGATTTCAAAAATTCTTTCACTGTTGCAATGCTACACTGTCTCTAAGTAACATAGGCTATATTTTATTAACTTGGTACAAAGATAGAATAGAACTTAGGAAAGAACATAGGCTAACTTTTACCGCGGTAAAATTCGTCATTCCTACGGGAAAAACTGTTAACGTTGGCGGAGCCGCGGCGGAACGCCAGTATATTATATATTTCTAAATTAAATGTTTTTATATTGTGACTTAGGTGTTATTTAAAATGTTATGTGTGAGTCTGTGTTGCGGGTGTTAGACAACTGATATACATAGTTATATACAACATCCAGACACAAGGCAAACATTCATCACATAAATATTTGCCCTGGGCGGGATTCGAAACCGCGACTCTTTGCTTGAAAGGCACGCGTGTCACTTACTACTGTTAGGCTACGGAGTCGTTGATTATTATGCTCACTATTGTTCTATATTTGACTATTTGATGATTAAACTTGTCGCTGTTGTTGTTAGTCAATATGGCCTTGTGACATAGTTTACTAAACAAAATTATGTATAAAAATAACATGTTGACAATTCTGTTATCTTAGAGTTCAGTACTAGATTTTTTTTACACATTGCTTACCTACTTACTTTTGTAGTTTTGACAACTATTTTATATTCTGTGGTTTTGATAAAAACAGAAATATATATTTTTCACATGTCATTATTAGTGCAGTTATAGACGTTTTCATATTTCAACTTTATCTTTTATGATGGCATATTTAAAAAGTTGGAAAATAAAACCTGCTACCTAAGGTAAAAGGATTATTACAGCGTCATTCAGAATTAAACACTTTCGACTAAAGACGTCCAGTCACGTTCCGTTCAACTCTATGCATAACTTAACTTACTTACAGAGCTTATACCATTGTGAAAATCCCTCAACTAATAATGCAGGAGTTAGAACTTGCTTTGGTGGAAAATTTTGTCGTTGAATATTATTTTATTTTAATCCATGCAACAAATAATATTCCATACCACTGAACGTAATGATGTTCCCACGGAGGAGCTTCGAGCCTACCCTAAATTAGAGTACATAGGCCTTTATCGACTACCTTTACAACCTTTGAATTTCTTCACGATGTATTCCGTCACCGAAACAGCGGTTAACAGATTATACGCACTCTAACATTTTCGATTTCCCTTGGGCGGGCGTAACTTGATATCTCAAAAATAATTGCTTTTAGCCGACGAGGCTGTTGTCTGAGGTCCGTTTCGGTCTGGCGGGCAAACAGCTGATTGCTTCGAGCTAATACGTTTAGGTTTAGCCAATAATATCTTGGCTTTTCGAGAAAATATCATTATTGCGAGGTAACAGCGCTGCTGTTTCTTCTTTATTCTGTTTCTTCTTTATCTTGTTGTTTCATTCATAATAATTTTGTTACTAAATCTATAATTATTATATTTATATACAAAAATCGGATATTAGATGCGTAACGAATCTTAATTGAAAAACATGCTAAAGGTGGTTTTACTTCGGGTAATATTTTTAAATAAATAATGAAATTATTTTCTCTAAAATGAAATTGCACCAGTGCCGACCGTCCGGCGTGCCTGCAATATTTTAATGCAAGATAAACAGTTCTCTCTTTCTCAAAAAAAGAAAACATTTTTGCAGCTGGCTGAGTCGCCACATTTTAAAGCTAGTGCGATGACGTAATGTTGCTATTTCGAAATTTAAAAACTTCTGGTTTCCGGAAAAGAAATTGTTTAGGAACTCCTGCTGTTTCTGAGATTTACCTAAAATATTATTTTGAAAATTACTGAACTAACTTTTTAGCTGGTACTTTGTTCATATTATAAGAAATTTTGAAGCAAAAAAGAGATTCATAATATGCTGCGTCTACCTCGTCTCCAAACATAAATAATATAATATGTAATAAAATCAGTAGATACATTTTCCAACATAGAAACAATGAAGTCACACATGCGTAATCAGATTATTGTAATCTTATTAAAGAAGCAGTTTGAAGTAAGCATACTTCGATTCTTTGTTTAATTCTACCTTGCACGCATCGAAATATACATGCCTTTGTATAAATTTGACTCTGAATAAAGTGAATGCATGAACTTATGCAGGAATATCAAAACGTAGATTTTGTGTTCGGTATTTTAATTATAACCAACAGTTTTCGTAGATATTATTTTAATTTGGATGAGGGCTTTTGTTCTGCAATAATTTCGCATAGAAACGATAAAGTCACTTTTTTGCTATGTAGGTACATTTCAGTAAAAATTATATTTCTAGATTTCAAGATAAGCTTTCATGAGAAAAAAATAAAACAAGGAACCTAATAGACTAGCAAAAATAATTATGCCGTTCGTACGAGATCATTTCGTTCGGAAAAAGGAATTTTACGGCAAAGCTCCCGCGGGCGTTTATTGTGTCCAAATAATAATTGTTGACGTTAAACATTCCAGCGCTTCCACCGTGCCGTTTAATTTTCAAACGTCTTCTGACGTGGCCAGTCCGTTAACGAATTTCCCGCGCGCGTGGTAAAGCGTCGCGTCTTTCTGAACACTTTGTTCTTTATTCAAAACATGGTGCGTGCAGTTTTTATTTTTTTAAATATATGACACTTATTGGGTAGTGTATGTAACGAAAATGTAATGAAAATGAATTATTGTTCACAGACTGCCCAAATTGACGACGAACAGATTGCAAGTAAGTTGTATTTTTTATGTCTTGATTGAATTGAACTGAAACGAATAACTAATCAAAACAATATTTAAATTTATTTCATCTGAATAAGAAAATCTGATAAACTTAATAAATCGAACAGAAAAACCACTCTATTTTAATAATAAAATGCGAGTAAATTATGATAAAAGATAGTCAATAAAAGTAAAGCATTTAAATCCTATAACTTTAAAAAAATAAAAATATTTATGTACTATACATACAGTAGTTTCGTTAAAGGCGCCAAAATAAATATACTCGTTTAAACACGTAGTAGTTTGTACTTAAGTGAAACAAATTGCTCAATTCATTGCAAATTAAACTCTAACTACAGCACAATAGTTATTATAGTAATAATAGCGCTGTTAGCCCGTGCCGGAAAAAGCGGTTCAACTCTAAAACACAGTTTTCCGGCACACGGTGCTGTTGATAGCATGCATTAATTGCACCACCGTTCCATGCATTTATACGAATTTCACAGAAAAAATGAAAAATGTTCTCGTTTTCTACGAACTCTGTTATGTATGTTTGCTGCTCGTACTTGTACCCTACGTGTCTTTTTCTTTTAATCCCTTTTCAGTTATGGAAAAGAGAAATGCAAAGTAATGGCTTAGAATAATGAAAGGGGAAAGGCAAGGTACCTAATGTAAGTCAGACTGTTTTTTGTTTCTTGTCTGTTTAACTGGGTTGCTCGAAGCTACAAGTAAATACGAGAGTTCTTTAGGAGGAACATGAATATTATTCTATAGGCTGAAAGAGTGTGAAAAAGTACGACACGCGATAAAAAGAGAGGCATTATAGGACTATGGTAGGTGAATAGGCGCGGTACGATCTAAATTGCAGTTTATTGTATTAGAACAAAAAGTTGATTTTAATTTAAATATTTGTCTATACGCTGCTAGTTGTATAGTACTATATTCTGTGAAATTGATAAACCTGCAAATAAAGAAGTAATTATATTGTAAGTAATTGAAGGGTCTGAATGAACAATTTAATTAAGGTTGAAAATTCGAGGGAAAATTGCAATAATTTAGTTCTTAAACGCCGAAAGTAACAAAGCAATTATAAAAGCGGTCATGTTTACAGATCGTGCCTTTAATACCCTATTGCTCCAATATCGACTTTTATTTCCAAACTCCGACAAGATAATAAACGGGCAAATTTACCAGCTTCTTTATATACCTACTGAATTCGCGTTTCGGCGCAAAGTTGGGGCAATTAGGAACACGCGAGTAACAATAAATAGTTTTGGATGGGGCAACTGCGGATAATGGGGTAATATCGTACTGTTTTGAAAATTTCCGACAAATCCTTCGAATAAAAATACGATGTAGGATAGGTGTGTGTGTTTGGGTTTATGTATCAATCATTGTAGCTAAAAAATCCATATTCATGGCTTATATATTACATTGTGCTCAACTCTTCTTACACGTGAGTGAACAATGGGCGGCTGATTTCACTGGTGTAACCAAAAAACAACAGCAATCCAATCGGCCTGCAACCAAAGTAAAAGATTTAGTCTAGTGATGAAAATTGGCTGTTGTCAACAATCATATTAAATGTATCAATGAAATTCATTTATTATTTTTATTACGACCCTTCTTTTAATTTGATCAAGCTCGTTTGATTGTAGATAAATATTGATTCAACAATATAGCGCTTCCGATAAGCTGCCTACAGGAAATTGTTTTGAGTGTTTCAAATTTCAGTTTACTCTATAAATATTTGGGTGAGAGAGAAATTGTATCATTAGGTACAATGTTTAGATAATCCTACAATGTTTTTACTGCAGAAACAAATAATTAGTGAAAAAACTGGTCAAGTTCCATTTGAATTCGTGTGAAAAGAGTTCCGTATGTACAAAGTTCTTTCATCATAAGTCGAATCAAATGCACTGATTTAGTTGAAAGGCGTCGGTGGCCAAGTGGCTAGGGTCGTTGATTTCCATTTGGAAGTTCGCGGGTTCGAGCCTCGGCACTTACCAAAGTATTTTCGATTTTTGAATGCATATGTACGTTTATTCGACGCTCTTGCGGTAAAGGAAAAATCGTTAGAAAACCCGCACACACCAAAAGTAATTCAAGGGTTGTGTGTGAAGTTGACCAACCCGCACTGCACGCACACTAAGGCCTATTCATACTGATTTCAGGGTAGGCTAGAGCCCTTTGGTGGGGGCATATATGAGCTGTCAATGATGAGTTGAAAGGCGCATATTTGTAAATAAGGCGAACTTGTACATATCATTAAGGTTTTTCGTGATATAAGAGCAGTGTTACGCACAGCAGCGTGTGTGTGTGTATATGTAATGTTTGTATTACACTGTATTGTGTTACATAAAATGTGCACCCAAAAATATGATTCGGTAGTCAGTCGATACTTCTGTTAAAACTTCAAAGCTGTAAAATATATTTCCAATTGAATAGGAGACATCGTTTATTGCGGACTGCATGAAAGCGAATTTTGTCGATGTAATATCGGAAACGGGGAAGCTCAAAATTCAACAGAAAATGGATTCGTTTCCAACCGAGAGTTTATATGAAAAGGGTGCTGAAAGGAACGCGGCTTTAATTTGAAATTTAAACGGGAACGTTTGAGAGCGCTATCGTGAAAGGAAAACTGAAAGCCAAAGAAAATTAGGTCTTTTTAAACACACAAGAGAACAAAATGGTTTGAAAAACCTACGAAATCTTGTTAATGTTTAAAGTTAATTAGGATTTACGTGCTACAATATATATTCAAAGAGTGCTTTACTAATCAATCAGTTTTAATGTTACCAAGAGGTGCAGTAGCCAACACATGCGACTGGACTTTTTGACCTTGGGCGCCCGTATTCCGTAGCAGTACGAGTGATTTTCGTTCTGTGAGTGACCAGCCGCATGTGCTGGCTTCTGTACGTCAGAAGATGCAATGAGTATGAGTTCTAACGTGTTTCACTTTATTACTAACTTTATGAAACTTATCTATATCTATACTAATATTATAAAGAAGAAAGATTTGATTGTTTGTTTGTTTGCATTGAAGCTCTGAAACTACCGAAACAAAATGAAGTTCGGTAAAAATAGAAAAGACCTTGGGGAGTAACATAGACTACCTTTTACCGCGGGAAAATTCCTCATTCCCACAGGATAAACTGTGAACTTGGGCGGGGCCGCGGCGGAAAGCTAGTCTATTATAAGCGGATATCACGCAAGGGGGCCGAGCACCTAAATAACTTTCTCTCCGCCTTTGTATCTTTTCTGTAAAATAAAGGACTATCAAAATTAAGAGCCCTCGTCGGATCATAATCAGTGTTATCTGATTTCATCTCACTTGCTTGACTGAGCAAGAGCTTTTCATTTCTCTTTCCGACCTTTGCTATCAAGAATGTTGCCAATTGCCAACCAATCTATTTTGTTTTGTTTTATTTTGTTTATTTATACAGGGTGTAAGTGGTGGCTCAGCAAATACTTAAAAACGCCGGAGAGAGAAATGAAAAGATCTTGCTGAGTCTTGTGTCAGCAAATACTTTAAATTAGTTATTAGCTGACACAATACCTACAAAAAACGAGAATTTGGATGACACGCATGTTGGATTACACCCATAATAAATTATTGTCCTTTGATAAGTAATGTTAAATTACTACTGCAACCTAAAAATAATACCCATACTATTATTTTACTGATTCATTACCTATAGGCAAGCGTGAAATACTCGTATTAAAGGTTAGGTTAGGTAGATACATGTTATTTGCATCTTTATTGTTATACAAAATATCTGATACGGATTTAAAAAACATAAAATAAAAAAAATTAAGAATCCCCCCGCCACAAAACCATTACTTGATCCTTTAAACAAATTGGAATGAGCTGATCTCTTCATCTTCAGATGGCTGATAATATTTTATTGGATCATAGCTAAGAACACTCTAGATTGTGACACCTTGCAAACAAAAAACTAGATCAAAATCGGAGCATCCGTTTAGGAGCTACGATGCCACAGACAGAAGACAGACCCACACGTCAAAATTATAACACCTCTCTTTCTTTTTTGACGGGGGTTAAAAAATTAATACTATCTATTAAACCGAAGCAAAAAACGATCGATTACTAATGTTTTGCATATTGAGGATTACCTACGTCAGTTTTTTTATCTAAACATAAAATAGTGGTCACTGTAATTTGGCTGCTGCCACAAATTGAAACAATATAGTCAGTTTAAATTGTTTCGGCGGCACTGTGGTATAAACTGTGAAATAATAATAACGGAAAACTATCGTAAAATTGACAATTTGGAGGATATTTAGGTATTTCTGTTTTACTGCGGTTTTTACTAACAAAGTTATTCATTGTAACAAGTTTGCAAAGCGAATAGTATGTACCTTTATATAATACTAGCTCAGACTAGCTCTCCGCCGCGGCTCCGCCCGCGGTAACATTTTTTCCCGTGGGAATGAGGCATTTTCCCGCGGTAAAAAGTAGCATAAGTTACTCAGGGTGAGTGTAGCTTTCTAATGGTGAAATAATTTTTAAAATCGGCGCAGTAGATTTTGAATTTATTCATTAAAAAAATACACACAAAGATACAAACAAATCTTTCCTCTTTATAATATTAGTATAGATAGAGTAGAAAAATGAAGAGATCGCAAACTATATACACAAAAATATATACTTAAAAAATCATAATCTAGACTGGAGACCATTGGTCAAATGGTTCATTTTTTACTTATTGGAGGTACGGAACCCTAAAAAAGAAGTACATACATAGGTACATATATTTTCCTTCGGAAAATAGCAGTAGGTATAGTATAAGAGCTAGCGACCAAATCCGTCACGTGGCTTCATACATATAGATTATAGGAAAAGGTTGTTCAGGGAAGTAGCTAATGGAGTTTCAGTACAGCTGAAGCCACATGACCGATTTGGTCGCTAGCTCTCAGTCTATTGAGCCCGCCGATGGCTGACCCATACGTCAAACCCGTGAACGTGGTGCTGCTTGGGGGGACTGGTCTACTCTAGTCGATTGCCGGTTGTTTTTTTGGTTATATAATTTAGTTTTTCTACTTTGCTTGGTTGCCTTACTCTAATTGCATACTTCGTTTGCACTCTTTGTTATATTAATCAAATTGTATAAAATAATAATTATGTAAAAATATTTTGAAAAGATGCAACGCCTGTGGAGTTTCTTCCGGAGAGTTCTTCTCCACAGAAGACAGCCAAATCGTGAACTCTCCTCGACGTCGAAAAGTGATTTTTAAAATCTTACTTCGAATAAACACATTGTCATTAAGAACTTTGAACTTTGAAAATAGTTTAGGCAACGTCGACACTTACATTGTAAACACAACGTGCGGTCGCGGTCATAAATGATTCGCGATCGGAAACGTGAATCCACTAAACCACGAATTCTAATAGTAGCATGTGTGACGGTCGTAACGTTAACACTATAGCTGCCGACCCGGTCATAAAATGGTATTTTACAAAGTGAGTTTACTATGCGTTTGTTTGGAATTCAATGGTCAGATATTAGAGTCCAATAATAAGTGACAGGTAGTAGATGTAAATTAAAAAAAAAAGGAAATGTATGTAATGTATTTTAATTTATTAACGAAACTCATAGAGGATCAATACAGAGCCAATTTCTTCCGAAACTACTAATTTTATATTCCACCTAACTAATGCCTATTATTAATTCAAAATTACCTACCTACTACCTAATCTTTGTCCGCCGCGTTTCGAAAGATAAGGATCAGGTATGCAAAAAATAAAAAAAACTAACTGTTATGGTTAAAACCGCGGGTGGATACAAATATGTATTGTCAATCGAATTAATTAAAACGCGTATGTTACAGATATATTTATTTTACGTTATTTCATTAACAAGTTGTTATTGTTTAGGTTTCACTTTGGTAAAGTTTCCAACAAAAAGCTGTTGCAAATATGTGGGTAATAAAGGAAACTCGAGCCACTAAAAGTTATATTGTAAGTATTGATAGTGTTAAGGCACTGATCATAAACTCCGCTTTGTAAAACTCGACCAGGGCAGCTGTCAGAAAGTAATTTAAAACGTCCCTCTCGACAATCAACTACTATTGTACTAGCGTACATAGAAACGAGACCTGCAAACCGCACACTTAGTAATATGAATTGGAGGTCGCGACCTCCAACTTCTATGGCGTTTGTCTTTTGTTTTTCTTCTCGCCGTGGACTCCGCCCGCCTCCCGCTGCCGCCATGTTGGCACATACAATAGGCCCAATTCTGGCGTGGCCGCTAAAATATCTAAATTTAAGTTGTTGGTCTCTTTCATTCATTATTATTATGGGTATGGAAAGGATGGGAGATGAATGAATTTTTTTTTAATGAATGATATTTTAAATAAGCAGCAGCTGTCAAATTCAGCTTAATTTAGTCGGGATGTTTTTAAATGCCTGCTAAATTAGTGCGAACGTTGACGATGACTCGATGTGTGACGTCTCTAAATTTAAGTTATCAATCACCTGTCCCTTTTCGATTTAAGGACGTGAAAGGCACATATGCTTTTTAAATTTAAGTTAGAGTGTAATATGTAGAATCGGGCCAAATGTGTTTTAGATGTCTTCTCTAGAACTTGTTCGTAATAACTCAATGCTCTCGACTAACAAACTGGTGTTTGGAAAACTCGTGCTGTAGGAAATATATTACGCTGTGGTTCCTGCGGTGTATGGATGGGCTTGGAAGCTTTTTGATTAACGTTTTGCACTCAAAGGATGTGGCAAACCTTTGTGGCTTGGATCCTACAGACAAACTTATGCAGTTTTGTGGAACTATGATTAGTTTTTAAGAAAATCTTATGGATAATACATAAATCTGATGACGAGAAGGTAAATCCATACTAAAAGTGTGTTTGTTTGTTTGTCCTTAGTAGATATAGTATAGATCTTTGAAAATGTTATTAAAATTACTTTTTTTTTTCTTCCACAGTGCTGCGCCGAGCGTTCCTGATGTTCGACTCTGCCAAACAGGGCCGGATTGAGAAGGAAAAGGTTCGCACTATTCTGAACACTATGGTGCACAGCTATGACGACAGGGAACTGGACAAAATGCTCGACGGCGAAGACGCCGACGGTAATGAAATAAGCTTTATTTTATTTTCAGATTATATGTAATTCCACAGAAGAAAATAAAGTACTAACCCGTACAGAAAGGACACTCACCCCCCGCGCCAAAATAAGTTCCCTGCCCGATATAGCGCCCCACGCCCCGCACCCCGCAGGCGCCGCGGGACTCCGCCGGTGGTGTTCGGGGGTGTTCTACATAGCGCCTAGCGCCATTGAATTCTAGTTGATATTCAGTTGTTATTCAAAAAGAAGTAGCTTATCAAAACGCGTTTCCTGTATGGAGTGACCCAGTGGTAATACTACAATATATAACATTTTGCTCTCCTAACCTCTTGCTTGCTTGCTTATTGTGTGGGCTTTGAGGTTAACCTCCCTCACAAACTCTAGTGGACAGTTTGTAGGCAAGATCAGAAAGGGGCAAGTGCCGAACAGACCTCGGAGTGGTCACCTTCGAAACCACAGAATCATCTTTCGGACAATCAGGTTTCAGCCTGCTATGCCTTACCAAGTGGGGAAAGTGTTACAAAGTGATATTTGTTTGACGAGTGGGATTCGAACCTAGAATCTCCGTAACGTTAGGCGAGCTTTTGATCACTCTATGTCCTCATAGCATCTAGCTCAGTGGTTCTTAACCGGTGGTCCGCGGACTACAAGTGGTCCCTGGAGGCAATCCAAGTGGTCTGTGAAGCGATCGTAAACAAGTGAAGTCGACACAACAGGAAGTGCTTTAATTAAATCAAATTAAATTTTTGAAAAATATTAAGTACATAAGTGTTAGTAGCAAAATTATGCGTGTTTTAGTTACAGATATATCAAGTAAATTTATTTATTTACATTTAAGTACCGAATGTTACCAATAAACCAACGGGGTGGTCCTTGGTAAGACAGAAATTTGGTAAAATGGTCCCTCATGCCTAAAAGGTTAAGAACCACTGTAGCTAGACGCGCGGCATTTTTGTGTAAATGACGACGAAGTCATGGGGTTGCCACGCCTTCTGAGTCATTTCTATTTGGTATTCTGTGTCATTTCTTAATTTTTCCTGTACAGGTGAAATTTTATTAGCAGATTCGTTTTTTTTTTCTTTTTACTTTTTTTTGCGACTTTTGCGAGGTAAACTGTTTAAGTCGAGGAGTTTTCATTATCTTTTATTTTTAAATATTTATCATCATTACTGCCATTTATCAGTACAGTACCTACATAAACTGTTATATCTTTAAAAACTAATTTTGGTTCGCATAATATAAGTAATCATTTCTAAGAATAAGATAACTTTGGATTTCGCAGAAAGCCGTCTATCGTTCTGTCGCGAAGTTTAACATTTTCTGAGAAGTAAGAAATCTCGAGTTACAATCGATCAATATCAATTTTGTACACCACCGCTTCGCCTAGTAGTGAATAATATATTTTGCAGTATATTTTGAATTTCAATGAAAAACTAAGGCAATGAAATTTATAAATATCTATATTTTTCTTTATATTTCATGCCAAATACTGACATGGGAGTTTTGATACGTTTGTTATTTCGTTTCTTATACTTTACCACAAAGTTCAGCAGACGCCGATGTACTGGTATCTCTTGCATTACAAAGAACATCACAACAAAATCATAATTAAAAAGTTAATGTAATGTCGATTCAACTAATGAAAATGAATTGCAAAGTAGCAGAAGCCAAAAAAAAAAAAAAAAAAAAAACTAATGAAAATTAGGTGTACTGTACAATACTGTACTCCCAAAGTTTCGGTAATTTATTTAGTGATGTATCTTGGACGTTTATTGGCAAGATGCGAGGATTAGTGACATGACACTGAGCGTGAAACCGAAACAGTGTCATGTTGTCTCGCTCGCGTCACGCAATGGAAATGTCCCTCTTTTGAAACAAGTATCAACATCTATTCATCGCAATTTAATGTGCCGACCCATAATTAAACCGCTATGGCAAATAAAGATACGTGATATAATTACGTATATATAGATACGTGATACGTGACAAAATTAATTTGAAAACACAACTGACTGTAAGTGTGCATGTTAGTCTATTCGAATATGTTTGTTACTTCATTACAAAAACAACGATTTGATGGTTTTTTGTAGTACTTATAACATCTATTTCCAGGTCTATGGTCTATTTTATCTTTGTATTAAGTTTCATTAAAATCGGTTTAGTATTTCAGTAACCAACAAACAGCCAAATACATATTTCATCTTTATACTGGGTCTAACTAAATATAGCATTTAATTTAACCTTAAAATGAGACCATGTGTTGTGACTAAAGTTACGTTTGTAACTATTTACTTATTAATCTGTGACTAAAGTAATGTTTCACAATATAGCTATAGTCTTATACAAAAACGATGGATAGGCCATAAAATTCCGACAGCTTTGTAGAAACTCCATCGCAGCACTTTGGTTTAAGGCCCATCATTAAAGACCCTTGTCTTAGTGAGCTAATTTAGCAGCTTTGACGGAGGCTTTTAATACAACAAGCTCAGTACTGCGCATACAGCTTGGGTTTATGACGGAGATAAGCCGCCCCAGGCCTTTTGGATTAACTGCACCCTATTCCGATAATGCGACTGATTCCAGAAGCGCATGTCTGGAGGAGACTATAAAATCATGATATTGCGGCAGTTCCCTTACGCTGCCGTTAAACTGGTGACTCCAAAGAGATCACCAATGTGGAAACAAAGGGAAGATCTTCCTTGGGGCATGGTGGTAAGCCCGGGGACCAGGGTCCAACTGTACTTCGTTAGAACTTGTATTTACTCAATGTCTTGCGAAAACTCTGATAGCGCGTTTCAGGCCTCGGCTTCTAATTGGTCGCTCTTCTAATGACGAAGTATGTGGCGCGCCTCCACAATGTGATATGAACATAATATGAACCCTTTCTCCTCACTAGCGTCTTACGAGAGTTTTTTGGGCGTCGTGCATTGCGCATACAATCATAGGCATCAAGGTGAGTAAAATAAAAGACGGACGCGGTGATGTTTTCGAAGCCCGAAACTTTATTTTTGGACTATAGGGTTATTGAACATGCAATAATGCTACGCGGAGGATGCCGCGGGTTATAGATAGTTAAAAAATATTATTTAACAAAGCAATATTTTTAGTCGTCTTTTTTCTACTTCAACAATATTATGAGTTGTCATTTTTCTACTTCAACATTATTATTAGTTGTCTTTTTTCTACTACGACATTTTTACATACTGACATTTTTCTACTTAGGCATTAATATTTTTAGACATTAGACATTATTATACCTAGTCATTTTTCCTTATGGACATTAGTCGCCTAAATCATTGTATGCGCGACGCACGACGACGGCGGCGTTCGAAAGACGCTAGTGAGGGGGCCTAACTAAATCAAAGAAGTCAACTTTTTTAAATGTAAAAGTTTCTTTGGGAAGTTGATTAACACCTGTTTGCACTAATCTTATCTTAGGCTTTTCTTAGTTCTAAGCTAACTAATGCTTAAAAAACTAAAGCTTAACCATGTATATACAAAAAATAGGTATACTTACGCACTGATTAAAAAATAACCCTGTATATTAGAAAATTGATTTTCAATAACACATGCATGAATTCATAGATTTCATTTTATTATCTCTAAAAACAATTTCATTAAATCAGAACAAAATATTTATCAAAACGACTGACCTATCATTACTCAAATCAGAAATGTCTAAAAATATTGCGATAGGTAATTTGATTTATGGTCGGCAACCTTTGGTAGTTAGTCGAATTTCATTTTTCTTTAGTATCACTTATTGGAGGAAATTGTGGTAAATATGATGATTTAGTTTTTGTTACTTTAGTCTTATTTAATTTTTTTTTGTACTTCCTTGCAGGAGTATCCAAAATCATGATAGGATCATTAGTGACGATGATGGGCCGAACTGAACCGAAGAAGTCAGTGATGAGTACATTATTTGGATCGCGTTTAAATAAATCAGTTCTCACCCCTACATCACCTTTACGGTTGTTTATTAAGCTAATAGGACGGATTTGGAAAAAAACTGACATAGGCAGTTTACTGTTTGAATGTACATTTTCCAAGAATTCCAAAACGTTATAAGTATAAGAATCGATGATGTGTACACCTATTGCCGGGTCTGAATGATGAGACGTCGACTCCTGTCCAGACAGACTACTAGCCGTTGCTAGAATATTTGGGGAAAAGAAGTTCTCATACATAGACGCCGCTTGGCACGTATCGAAGACAAACAATATTTCGTTATACCGTCTCTTCTGCCACATTTGTTCAACAGCATTTGCCAATTCTTTACTGCTTAGTTCTTCTGAGTCTTGGAACTTCAGATACCCTTTACCGCCGTGGCCAGTCATATACACCAGAACATTGCTGCCTTCGTCTGTTAGAAACTTCTTGGACCTTGGAGTGTCTTTGATTTCTCGTCCCATTAATAACCGTAAAAAGCTTTCCACTGTTACTTCTTGCCCTCTGTAATCGACCTCGACATCGTCACCGTACACGTTGATTTGTTCGTTCATGTTGTTGAACACTGTTGCAGGTCTTGGATTCCTAGGGTTACAAGCTTTATCATCAGCGATCATTAAGATAATCTGGCTGTCAGGTATTCCCAGTCTTTTAATACTACGGTATATCGACAACACATTGGCACTGTGACGATAGTTGAACCAAAATTTTGATGTGTCCACTAGTAATGCCCAGTTGTTGGTGTGATGGGATTTTTCGATGTTTATACCATTACAGAAGAATGTTAACACTGTTATAATTAAGAACCATCTAATATATTCAGAAGAAAACATCTTAAACTTGTTTATTAAAGACAAGACCACCAATTCTATTCAATATTTATATTTTATAAAAATCAATGAATTTTTTTTTCTTTGGCTATGGGCATCATCTATGGGCCAGTCGTGGGCAAAGAGGTCGTGGGCCAATCACTTGAATCTTCTTGACACTCTGTCAAAACCGTTCATAAAAAGAGAAAATACTCAAAAGGGGTCAAAATCTTCTTGTTCTATAAAAATAAAAAGTTTAAAACCTTTGAGCAGATAACAGTATTCGCACGATTCGCACCAAGGCGCAAAGACGTTATAAGTACTTACTACCGTTGATTCGCACATAATTTTTATGTTAATTTATTTTATTTTTAGCCTCGTGCTTACATTTGTATTACACAAAGAACATTCATTAAGGACAACAGCAAATGCTTTCATAATTTCGAATTTCGTACGGTTTTGTTACGTGAATTGCAATGAGGAAAATTCCTGGTTATACTTACTAAATAGTATATTATTATATGATTATTTTGTAAAATATTCATAGCTATTGAATAGTTTTTTTTTAATTGACCTATGCTTGAGTCGAAAAAGTGCGATGGATCAAGCTTCACCGGACTTGAATTGAATAGAGACAATACTGATTTTGAAATAAGTACTTAGTGGTAATACGATATTTTGGTTTTAAGTCCTTATAGACCGGAGGGACTGAAAGTTTAAATATGACCGTAATAGACGTGTGTAATTTTAAAAACGCTATGGAAGAGATATTTTTCTGTTTTCTCTTTAAAAGTAATAAGATTTGACGTAATTCAAACATATTTATTGTATTTTGCTATTTTATTCTTAAGCATTTTCTATGTCCTACACAAATCACATAGAACTTAATATTCGTAGTAATATCCTACCTTTGTCCTTTAAATAGGACATAGTAAAAAACCGTTTTCCCAGATGCGGAATTTTTATTCGCTGTTTTTTATGGTTGCTAACCAATCAATAATAGAATACAAAACTTTCAAACATATAGCACAAAAAAAATATGTTTTGTAGACAGGAGGTTAGGATGCGGGAAGTATATTAATAATCACATTCGTTTTCGTGTATCACAGTACCTACTAAAGTCGACAATATGATACAATATTTTGTAAATATTGCTATTTATTATTAGTTCAGCCAGACAAAAACTTAAAAGCTATATATAACCTGAATTAAACTGTTAAACAATGAGACAGTATCAAAACACGTCTTATTGTATGTTTGTTACTTGAACTTTATTTTTTACTTATTTATAAATAAAATAAATCAATATGTGGAGACTTTTCCACACAAGGCCAGCTGACCCCAAATCTGACAGACTTTGGGTCTCAGTCAGCTGATATACATAAATAATACATTAATCTAACATCCAGACACAAGGAAAATCTTATATCTTTAAACACTTTTGTTCACTAATTACAAATGGGCGGGATTCAAACCTGCGACCCTGTGCTGCCAAAGTAGGCGCTCAATAACAATAACAACTAGGCTACGGGGCCGTCACACGTTTGAAGTGTGACAAACTGCGGCAAATATGATGACTGAATCTTTGGAGCTCTGATTTTTTTGACCTTATTCTTCCTTACTGGAACCTCCATTATATATATAGGATCCGTCGTAAGACTGATTGGCCACTTGGAGCTAAAAAAGTCCATGACGGGGACCTTCGTAACATCTCGTTGAAATAAGTCCACCCTAACGTTTACGGTGGAGCTCAAAGTCTCTTTGACTTTGAAAAACTCTGACATAGTTATCTCACTGTCGGAGTTGAGGTTATCTAAAAACACGACTACTTTCTCCGTATAATCATCGATAACATGCACGCCTATTTTTTGATCCGTTCGATGAGAATAAGATTGCTCTCCTTCGACGCTACTAGCTACTGCCAAAACATTAGGCGAATACAGTTGTTTGTACATAGAAGCAGATTGGCATGATTGGAAGATGATGAAAATTTCATTGTATCTCTTTTTCTGCCACATCTGTTCTATGGCATCAGCTATTTCCTTGCTTTTAAGATGTTCTGCGTCTTGAAACTTGAAATACCCGTTTCCTCCATGGCCGGACAAGTAAATGAATATGTTGCTGCTTTCGTCACTTAACAGTCGTTTTGACCGAGGTGTGTCTCTGTCAACACATCCTATTAACAACCGAATGAAGTTCTCCACGGTCACTTCATACCCACGATAGTCTACTTCAACATCATCTCCGTATACATTAATTTCCTCGTCTTCATTATTGAATACCGTAGCCGGACGAGGATTCCGAGGGTTACAAGCTACATCGTCAGATAGCATCAAAATTATATGACTGTCAGGAATTCCTAGTTTCTTCACACTCCGGTATATCGACAATACATTGGCGATGTCGTCATAGTTGAACCAAAATCGGGAAGTGCCCACGAGAACTGCCCAGTTATTGGTGTGGTTAGATTTTTGCTTACTTTCATCATTTTGTATAGTTCCGCTTATGAATAATATTGCTACAAAGTAAATATAACGGTACTGCTTTAAGACAAACATTTTTACCTTTTATTGCCTATTCTCTCAGTTGAATGCAGAAGATATTATAATAGTTATATTTTTCTCTTTGTAGCAGATATTAAGAATGTGCAGAATCTTATGAGTAGGTACTAATTCAATTCAATTTCTTATTCTAGTGAGGTACGCAAATACAATTTCAAAAGTCTTTTTGACAAACTGTCAGGCATAAGCACAAACACAAGACAAACACCATGCAAGTTTCTGCAAAGAGTTCACAGCACATTTGCTCTATAACTTTTCAAAACTTTAAAGGAATTTATAGTCACTTTATAGTATTATTATAAAAATTTAATTTATTTGTAGAGGAATATTAAATTATACGTAAATAGAATCGCAGAAATATATGCGCATCATTTCTAAACATCCACACCGAACCGGGTAATTTATTTTTATTTTGGAAAAATAAAACATTTTGAAGCTGCAGGACAAATGATGTAGCTATTCTTATTTTTTAACAAAAAAATAATTGACGGAATATAAATGTGTAGACGCACATCACTGCACCAAACAAAACAATTCTTTTTTGTTTTGTTTGTTGATTTTTGAGGGCCGATCTATCTTCTTCTATCTATAGGTACCTACTATAATAAAACTGACGAATCGGCGTGTCTGTACATTGATTTGTTTAAAAAAAAAACTGATTGTAGGTGTTATAGGGAGTGGAGAACACAAAAATACAAGTATTGAAAAAAATTTAGGTCTGTCTGTCTGTCTATTTGTACGTGACGCTAATCTCTTCCACTACTCTACTACTACTTTTTATCAAGGGAAAAAATCAACGCAGGCGTAGCCGTGGGCGGATAGCTAGTTTTAGAATAAAGTTTGGCCTGATATGATAGCTTATTGATAAAAATAATATTCTTTTGAACTTTTTGCCGGAAGCCAACGACGCTCCTTAACCCATTGTTGCAAATTTTGCAATCTGTGTTTGCAATATACTTTTGGATCATTTAAACCTTTCGCTGACTTTTCTAATCTAAGTTGCGCATATTTTTTCAGGAAGCGGCAAGCTGAACTTCGATTCGTTCGTTCGCGTGGCGACACACTTCTTAGACGAGGATGACGAGGCCTTACAGAAAGAGTTAAAGGAAGCATTCAGACTTTATGACAAAGAAGGTAAGAACAACAATCTTAGGTTCAACCATAAACTTTATGTATCTTATTTAATAAAACTGTAGAGGTCGAAAATCTGTACATACAAAAAATGCTACAAACCGAATAAGGGGGATGTAAAAAGTTATATAGTACATTATTTAACCAGTTTTTTTGTTTCTCTGTTTATACGAGCTAATCTCCGAATCTTTTAAACCGATTTGAATACAATTTTGCATGGTGGTACCTTATAATATACCCGGTCAACATCATAAATTAAAGAGTTCCCGTGAGATAGCAAAAATTACTACGGAAAAGTCGGAAAAGAAAGCCGCAGGCAGACAGCTAGTCAACAACATTATTTACCATCTTTTGGGTGACATTTTTTTTTTATAATAATAATAATAATAATGTCTTTATTAATTAAACCAACTATTTAATACATCATGCTGAAGCCTGCAATAGCGTAAGCTGTGCTACAGACTTCAGTCTTCCCCTACTATGTCTTAAAGCTAAACAGTTAAGAATTAATTGCCATCAACTTTGTTATCACTGTCCATCGAGTGAAATAATGGTGTGGTCAAACCCATACCCATTGCTTGGTTATCGTGTGGCTTACAAACCCTGGTTTCAGACACGGATCGTGTAAAAACTACACCCGTAAGATACGAGTAGTAGCCGGAACCAACAGCTTTACGTGCCTTCCGAAGCACGGGATCATCTTTCTTTTTCTGATTTCTGGTTTCTGATTTTTTTTTATTCAGCCTGCAATGATCAAACTTAGGAAAGTCTCTGAAAGTGATATTTGTTCAACAACTGCCCCACCGGAATTCGAACCAGGAACCGATGTGTGAGGTGAGCATCTTTCCATTGGCCAACCATGGTAAAACTTTTTTAAATGTATACCGTGTTTAATTGGTTGTTTATCCGCAATATTGTGTAGTAACTGTCCCTAAGGAACATAGGTTTAAATATAAAAAAGTCACGAGACCGGCCACTTTGTATGAAAAGTTGAATTTTAATTTTGAGTTTTCAAAATTTGTTCCTTATGGATAGTTGTTCAGTTCTATGAGTGTAGTACTCAATATGTTGCGGATAAACAGCCAGGTAACTTCACGATGTATATCGTCACGGACGTCGTAAAGGACAACTCTTGTAAAATTCATTTTTTTAATAATTGGACAAAAAACGCGCAGTATTTGCACTATAAATTTTACGCATTTGTTTAAAAGCTCTAAAGATAATCATATATTAAAAAAAAAGAAAAAAAAATGTAAAGTAGTGTTATAGCAGTATATTATACATGTTACTAAGGGAGCCATTTCTGCCAACAAACTGCTTAACAGTTTGGCGGAACATGTAAATTTTTTTATAGGGTGTACTGTTACCATGAATAAATGATTATTATTATTATTATTATTATTAACTAAAAAACTACAGAATTATTATTTACCTATCATACTTTTTTCAGTGAGTAGTTTTTGTGTCTCCTGTAAAAGATTTTTTGAAAGCGTTTAAGAGGTTTTCTCACCCGGGTTACGATATTAGGTAAAAAACTTAAAAAATCGTATTACAAGTATTACAATATCAGGGAGAGCAGCAGATTGCAAAAGTCGAATATTTACCAGCTTTTGTTTGTTTTCCATATACACACGTCTCTATGAAGGGACTTTGAAGTGCTCCCTTTGAACGTAGTCTAGACGCCGACATTGTTTAAACCAAATTGTTTGTGTACCAACTGAGCGTGAGCATTATAAGAAGAGTCCGTTTCTGTTTATAATTGAGCTCGCTGAAAATTACTGATAATTAAAACATATCTTTTAGCTGGTTCTTAGAAAGTCTGTGGATCGGGGTAGTCGTTTTATAGGAAGGGTATTGTGTGGATATGTAAATTATGTTTTGTTCGATGTTTTTTTTTACCGGATGAGCGTTGAATAAACGTACTTATGAATTTGAAAATCGAAAGCATAGGCTCTCGAATGAAAAACAAAAGCCTTAGGCAGTTCAATAATTCTGACACCAGGGTTTGTAAGGTAGGTTAACCTCGATACCAACACGATAACACGGTTGCCTGGAAAAGATTGCTACTATTACATTATTGTAATGTATTCTTGGTGCCAATAAAGTGTGTATTGTATTTTAATGCAAAGTAATCGGTATTTATTCGCTGAAATGTTCCATCAGGTGCACACTGAGCTCTTAATCGGGCTCTCCGACCGCTTGACGAATATTTCCATTTGGCCCTGATATATCAGTTACATCTTCATCACACAATACCATCGGTTTCCATAATGATTCGGGCATTATTTCCTAGTAGCTTTTTAACAAATTTAATGAGTTTATGTTAATATGGAACAATAACATCTTTCTAATTTTGCTATTCTCAGCTTCACTGGACTTAAAAACTGCAGAATAAAATAAAAACAGATTAAGTTACATAACGTCAGGAATTATAAAAAAAGCGTGTGACAAAATAAAATGCATAATATTACCCTAATGGTACTCGTAATTTAACTGAAATCAAGACGTAAATGATCATGATGCTTATGTCCAGATAGTATAAAAACGATGCAAAAAAGTTCACTATTAACGATATGGAAAAAACCTATTATAGAAAGAATAGCTAATTACAATATACTGGG
The DNA here is from genome assembly GCA_948473455.1 of Teleiodes luculella. NCBI lineage: Eukaryota > Metazoa > Arthropoda > Insecta > Lepidoptera > Gelechiidae > Teleiodes > Teleiodes luculella. Next base: position 11,619,072 of record OX419590.1, read on the forward strand.
AAACTCATTGCAATACTATTGTACTAGCGTCGTAACTCGGTGCCAAATTGCCAAGAAAGTGTTTTTAAAACATTTTTTTCTTCTGGTTATATGTTATGTCAAATAGTTTGAACTTTTTTAATAATACCCGAGTGCATCCGATTTTTTGAATTCGATGATCCTCGTTATTTTGTACAATTAGGTATTCATATTTTTAGATATACATTACTTAATAATATAACCTAAATACTCATATTACTGGAAATACGATTTCTGAAAATTCTATCGATAAAAATTGTACCAAAGTATCACCTATTATCTTTTTTTTTACTTCTTATAGGTAAACGGCAACTTATTAGACGTTGAAACTTAGTCACAAGTATGGTATTCAACTTTATTAAAATCTAGTTTAGAAACATTTTTACTATAATATGCAGTACTTTTTCTATAAATGGACAAAAACTAAATTGGCGCTTACGCTGTTTAGTTCTAGCGCGCAAACAGCATACCTTTCTCTGTTTCACACATACGGTACTGCTTAGCGCTAGAACTTTCCTGCTTCGCCATCAGTGGTCCATCGCAGATAAACCACGCCTCTACTGCGATTATAAGTTTTTCGAGGTGCCGCCTTTAATATTCAATATATACTCGTACAACTCACAAATTTGTCGCACAAAACAATAGTAGAGGTTTCGTTCTGGCGCGCTCCCAGCGAATCGATTGAGCGCGTTCATTGCAAGCAATTATCGCCAAAATTCATTGTTCTCTCTCTCATAAATCCCAATGTACACACATGAAACAGGAAAACATGTATTTATCGGGTATCAATATTATATTGCCAAACTGGGTTGTAGTACATGGTATTATCTTTATTATAATAGTAACATTATATAGAAGAAATTTCATTGTTTGTTTGTTTGCTTTGATTAGGCTTCGAAGCAATAATGTAATGCAAGGTGTAATTGATGAAACTTGGTAAGATGATAAAGAACATAAGCTACCTTTTACCGCGGGAAAAATCCTCATTCCCACGGGAAAATCTGATAACGCGGGTGGAGCTGAGATGGTAAGCTAGTATTTGTATACGTATGTACATTTTGCTTGCATGTGCATTATAATATTGAAAATAAATTATTTTTAACTCCGAAATTATGCTTGTTATACTCTACGGCTATATTGGAATATTTTATTTAGTCATATAATTGCAAATCATCGAACAAAATCAGTAAATGGAACATTACGACGTCATAAACTTCTTCTATGTACCTATATAATAATTATTCCTTTTTTTATTTTAAAAGGTAAACAAATTATAATAATTACATTTCACATAAAATTCATAGTTAATTAAGTCAAAATGTCATCAATACAACATCATTGTTTTTGATATTTATAAAAATTTACTAGCCAGTCCCTTTTGATTTTATGTAGGTTACAAAAATATCTCCAAATAACAACATATACGATATAGGTACACAGAACGACAAAGCTGTCAATGGCTACCAGTATAAAACATTATCTTATCAGGCTGGCATCGTGAAATACAGTCACAAACATAATGTAATTTCCATTCGGCGAAGTGATATATGACGGCGATTGCCTGAGCGGAGCTCGTTATGTGAAACTTATTCGAATGTTTTTTTGTTTGAATTCATGTTTTGAGTATGCTGTATGGTATTGTTAAAATAATATTGTTTTTAGTTTTTCAACAGATATTGCCAGTTAAAGCCTGTCAAGTATAACTTGGCGTTCCAATGGCGGCGCCTCCTACACTCAGTTCTATTGTTAGGGGATCCGCAAATTTTCAGATACCAAGTATCGAATCAAAAGTATCGATACTACTTGGTATCGAGTACTTTTTCATCATCTTTGAAAATGTGTTATAAAAATCGTTCGTTGTTCGTTTTTCGCCACACGCCAACTTATACTTGACAGGCTGTATTTTATTTTTACTATCTATCGAGTGTTTATCAAAGTTCAAATAATAAGGCTGGTGTGCACTCTATCATATAATTTCTCCTCCGAGGGGTCCGAGCCTACTCTGAAATCAGGGTGAACGGGCCTTAGTCGACCTCGCTGGCCCAGTGGGGGTAGGTCAACTTCACACAAAAGCTTTGAATTACTTCGCAGGTATTTGCAGGTTTCCTTATAATACTTTCCTTCACCGTAGGAGTTTATTTTTCTTTTTTTTTTAATTGACCTATGCTTGAGTCGAAAAAGTACGACGGATCAAGCTTCACCGGACTTTAACCGTAAGAGTGTCGAACGAACGTACATATGAATTCAGAAATCAAAAACACATTGGTACGTCCCTATTTGGTATTCTGTGGTATTACAGAGGCTTGAACCAGCGATCTTCTGAATAGAAGTCAACAGCCTTGGCCACTTAGACACCGACGAATTTCTGAATAATATAAAGTAGTATAAAAAAATATGCAGGAAAAAGTTACTAAAATACATGCTGTTAATGTTTTCTTGGGCTTAATGGCAGCGAAGTAGGCTTACTACGTACGAAGCGACAGGCTCGAGAAGCTGTCAAACGCGACATATTGACAGAACTACTATAGCTCTAATGTCACTTTGTCGCGTTTGACAGCTTCTCGAGCTTATCGCTTCTTACGCATTAAGCCTACAGGACCGATCATTGTGGAGATCTTTGGCCTTTGTCCAGCATTGGATGTTTTTCGGCTGAGATGACGATGATGATGAAAGGTTCCTTGATTCCAGGTAACGGCTACATCCCAACTTCCAGTCTTCGAGAGATCCTGGCCGCTTTGGACGACCAGCTGACTCCTGACCAGCTGAACGAGATGATCGCCGAGATCGACACCGATGAGTCCGGAACCGTCGACTTTGATGGTAAACGAGCTTTGAACGTCAAAACAGTGTAGAATAATATTTTTCGGTTTCTCATAAAGATTTTCTGGGCTGGGGTATTATTTAAGCCTTATTTACGCCGAAACTGCTCTATAGCTCCAGGGAAAGGGCAGTCTAGAATACACACGCTTAAAAAGACACAGTGTACCAAATCTGCCAAGCAGATTCGACAAAGGGTGAGGTTGTTGGACCATTCCCCTTCGAAGATGAATTTTCCAAACTAGGACCATAGAGGTAGATTTGTCGGACATAGATTTTTGCAGATGGAGACAAATAAAATTCTCCGAGGCAAGAACATACAATATTGATGTATGCCACTTATAATTGTGCAATATTTTTGTAAGCCACAATTATTACGTACCTACCTACCTATTATTGCATGTGGCATTTGTGGCGATTCGAAATTGTCCTACCAGTGATGTCATTAGCCCTGTATAAATTTAAGAGACATCAAATTATTTTCTTTATGAGGAAAACTGCTGTACATTTTATATTCTGAAATTTTTTCTCATTAACGATGACGTTTTTATTTTCAGAATTCATGGCGATGATGACTGGCGATTAATTAACAATGCCCACATCACTTTAAATTACTTTATTAAAGAACTCCACAATGATAAGTGGCGCAGGCGGCACCCTTTAAAAATTAATAATTAAAAAATATATTTTTTTTTTCAAAATATAGACGACAGGATTGGAGATGGGGTTCTGTAGGATATATTAGAAGCATTAACTTTATTTATTATACCTCGCTATAGTAAGAGATAGGAAAATTGGGTAAAACTGCCACATTTCGTAATTTTTCTATCTGTATCTGCATTGAACTATATAATAAACATATGTGATTGCTTTTATAAATTCTGTCGTCCGGATTTTTTTAAAATTGATTATTTCCCGAGTTATTATTTTATATGGATGACATTATTTTTAATTATTCACATCTAATAAAGTTATCATGAAATGTTAATTTGTAATATCTAGTCACTTTTTCAAATAATAAATACTAACTGACTTATAAATGATATTTTATTTTAAACTTTTTTGTCTTGTCTTATTGTTTGGGTTGAGGTTCAAACGCGTTGGCGGTTTTTTTTTTTAGTTTCACTTAATTTTAGATGATTCTGTCTGATAAACTGTTAATTATTTCCCATTCTTCTTCGGAAAAACTGTAGGTACATACATTACTAATAATAATAAATGTGTGGGGACAATTCATACACACGGCCATTTGACTCCAAACTAAGCAAAACCATACAGTTGATATACTATAATTACATATACATTTAAATAAATACATATTTATCCAGACCCATAGAGAGCGTTGGTGGCCAAGTGGCTAGGGCCGTTGACTTCCATTCAGAAGTTCGCGGGTTCAAGCATCGACACGTAGCAATGTGTTTTCCATTTTGGATTTTCTTCTACGTTTTTTCGACGCTCTTACGGTAAAGGAAAACTTCGTGAGAAAACCTACACACACCTGCAAAAAAAATCAAAGGTTGTGTGTGAAGTTGCCCAACCCGCACTGGGCCAGCGTGGACGACTACTATGACGACCTGATTTCAGGGTAGGCGGGGCGGGGACATTATAAGCTGTTAACAAGCACAAGAACTCATCACACGAACTTGAACCTATGACCTTGTGCTTCAAAGGCATGCGCGCTACGGGGCAGTTGTATACTTATTTTTCTTCAAATCTATACTCAAAGGCAATTGATATTTTAGCTCTTTTGGGTTGTTCTCCTTAAAATGTATCTACAGGATACAAGTAAAGTTTTATTTGTATTCCTCGTTCAGTTAAGAAGGCCTCATTTCCCTGTGTGTTCTTTACAAACAAACACAAAGTAAGATCTCTTAATTAACGCGGAACTTAGGAGTTGCGGCTTGAATGTGTACAGAAAGAGCTTCTTACAAAGTACAAACCTAGTACAAACAACAAAGCAATGGGTTGTTTTTTAAAAAAGTAAGAAGTCAGAGTCAAAAATCTAGTTAACCTTTTATAGACGAATGGACTTTTGGTAAATGTGACTATTGGAAAATTCTAAATGCTGTAATTTACATAACTCTTTATTGTTAGTGAACCGTTCGGTTTATGCAATGCCAGTAAGAGTTTGATTTCGGCAAAATTAATATAATCAAGGAAAAAAGATACAAAAATAAGTTTACAGTCGTCATCTACTGAAAAGTAATTAATAAAACTCAAATATTTTCCTTGTATTTCAATAAAGTTTTTTAGAAATTAGTGCTGTAATTTGATCTCGGAAATCTGCTTGACCCCAACAGAATTTCAAACTTTTGTACTTTTATTTCAGGCAAAACACACTAGGTATTCTACAACTCCTTACAACTTATCGCCATATCTGAAAAACCAATCTAACAGAAACATATTTAAGGCACAGAAACCCGTTTCCCCAATAGTAAGTGGGTTTTTAGGTCACAGGACATTTACATAGGAACCGGTGGGTTTTTATGGCGGCACATTAGATGTTATTGAGTGAGACAGACGCGAGAACCCAAACAAGACGATTTTTAGAATATTTAGGATGATTATTCCCGGCTACGATTCCGAAGAAAACATTATGTGACGCTAAAAGTTAACGGAAATCGTTTAAGTTACTTTATTTTTGCGAATCATCAATATATGTATAATATCCGTTAAAACGTAATAGCACAAACAGTTACTTTTATTATTTTTGTACGGTGTCAGCTTAAGTAATTACACCATCGGTTGTTTTTTCTTAGTTACTACAGCATTCTCCTTCCTTGCTTTTAAAAAATCGTTGTAGGTAACGATTTTTTTTAAAGGATAGCTGATGTTGAAATAGATGTCAACTTTTAAAATTTTACCTAACAAATTGTTCAGAAGCCAGCACGTGCGGTTAGACATTCGCACTATGAAATTCACCCCTGCTACTACGGAATACGGGTCAACATGTCCAGCCGCATTTGCTGGCTACTGTTCGTACTTGTTCACTATTCACTAATAAAAAGTTCATCCGTCTATCCGGTTAACTATTTTACAGACTCCAAAGACTAACTTTTTTAGGATTTTGAACCTCAAAAAGCAAAACCTAATAGTACCAGGAAAAACGACACCTGTATAAGAACACTTGTGAGTCTGTCCGTCCGTCTGTCAGCACCAATTTTCCCTTAAACTACTGGACTGATTGAGCCAAAAAGGTAACGGAAAATCGTTTATGGGGAAGAAATATTAGCAAGTACCAGGAAATACTGAATACTCGTGTTTTTCGTTGATGTATTAGTAAAACGCGTTCACTTTTCCGTTGAAGATGATGTGTTTTTGATGACTGTTTTTTTTTTCAATTTGTTTCGTTTTTCATATTTTATGAAATTAACAAATGCTCATACTTCGAATTTCTTTTGATAACTCATTATTAATCAAAAAACTAATGCAAGTGTTTCCGTTTGCTTGTATGTCACTTCACTACATAGTATAAAATAAAGTCGCTTTCTCCGTCCCTATGTCCCTATGTCCCTATGTCCCTATGTCCCTTTGTACGCTTAAATCTTTAAAACTACGCAACGGATTTTGATGCGGTTTTTTTTATTAGATAGAGTGATTCAAGAGGAAGGTTTATATGTATAATACATGCATAATATACTGAAGGATAATCCACAATAACCATTTTCCCGTGCGGAGCCGGGGCGGGTCGCTAGTTATTAATAAGTAGCAAGTATTTCATCCAACGTCAATTAATTATTCTTTTTATTAATAATGTAGCTCAATTTTAGTGTCACATAATACTTATAAAAAATAAGTAGGTATGTGACATTTTAATGGGTTGACCACAATTACTGGAATTGACTGCGAAAGTTTAAAATCATAAATAATTTCACATACTTATGCGTACCTAAAAAAAAGACCATAATATAAACCGTACTTATTAGAATTGAAGGCTCTAAAATACAAAACAAAGAATGTTCAGTATATTTTTTAATCCTGCACGATTATTCTAAGATGAAGGTCGCATCAATATCGTTGGTATAAACAAACCTTGGAAAGGTTCCACGGCGGGACTATCTACACTATAAACACAACACAAAGACAATTGTGTTTGTCCTACGAAGGGTTGTACAAACAATCAAGGAGATACCTATCCCTGGGCCAGCAATTTTCGTTCCAAATTTGTCAACAAGCAAATACGCCGAAATCAATTTTGTAAAAGGTACAAAAACAACGTGCAATTTAAGTAACTATTAGCAGGCACCAAATGTGACTGGACACTGACTTTGAGGGCGTTGTTATTCCAAAGCAGTAGAGGTGAGTTTCATATTGCTAATGCCCAGCAGGTGTTGGCTTTAAATCTGGCTATACATCAATAAAGAAGAAAATAAAAAATGCAAATAACGTTTTTCAAAACAAATATTTTTCAAATAATATCGAAACAGATTTTCAATCTGCCTAGATTGGTAAATAACATCAGTATATTCTGTGGTTTTTGTACACATTATAACCTTTTTTTTTCTAAACGACTTACGTAGTACTTACCTGTCTTACCTGTATTTAATCCATTTTAGCTGCTGAAAATTTTCTGAAAATTCACAGATAAACAAAATATCTTATACTTGAAAGCGTGTTAAGAGAAAATGTATTTATGTAAATTTGAGAATATTTGTAAGCCGTATATCCTAATTCTCTTCATACATAATAATTAAATAGTAAATGATAATATGTATGTTGTAAAGTTTGAATTGTTAGTTTATTCTAGTTTCTAGTATGTAAATTGAGTCTACTAATGAGAGATGTGTTTTTGATTGTGTGTTTGTATGTAACTTACCAGTCTCCGTGATAAAACAAATTACATGAAGCTACATCTAAGACAAACTACAAGGTTATGCGAGTGACGTGACATAATCATTTGGCAATCATTTTCATCCATATTTGTTTAGCATTTACATTTTTACTAATGAAATAATCAAAAGGCATATCTTCTAATACTATCTAATTATTATTTTTTCAGGCTACGTTCATTTCATGTAAGTGTTTTCTTGTGTTTATTTGGTAAATGTTAAGATATTTTAGACTTTGCTAAATTTGAAACAATTTTTATTACAATTAAAATTACATTCGTAATTTTTATTTCCTTGTGTGGTCTACAAAATATTAACTGCAAAAAATCGATCTGTTTAAAGATTAATGTTCATAGCATTAGCGAGATCGCGTGACATCCATCGATCTAGGTATACTTAGGTCTTAATTACCATCCAGTAGACCTAAGCTACCTAGGTAGATCCAGCCATGAACTAAATAATCGAATAAACATCAATAACGCGTCGCGTGCCGTCAAAGTAACAGAACTAATGTTTTAATATTTTCAACATCAATTGAAAAAAAAGATTTTTTGAGGTGTTTAGGGTGCAGAAAGCAGAAGAAAAGAAGAAAGTAGAATGAAAATTTATAATATAATAAATTATAAAGGATAGTCACGTAATTCTTTATAATTCATTTTAGGTCGACAAATAAGTAAACATTGACATCAAATCATAAGTTGGACTTCATTTTCTCCCCAAAATTTTGCTAGTTTTTCTGCTTTGAATAGACTATCACGTAATTATAACGAAATTGTCGAAGCAATCTCTGACAAAAATAATTGCCGTACAAAACAACCAACAAAATGAAGAAGTCGATGGAATGGTCAGGCGTGCTAAGCGATAACCAACGTACTGTTTTTACCTGACTTACACTCCTAAAGCTACTGGTGCTTGCGCTCCGAGCCTGCAAGCAGAAACATTCGGTCCTATACACTAGCACACACAGCCGAGATAGCGACCAAGAAGATTGACATGCTTCCACTCCTGTCGGCCAAACGGCCATCTTGATTTTTTGTTCTCTTTATGAAATAAATTCGAACATTTTTTTTTTTTTTTTCCTTAGTTATACTTTCAAATGTCAATATTTTGCGCGAAAACAAACTTTAGGTTCTCAGAGAGAAGGTTCAAGATCTTTTTTATTTCATTATTTTGCATCTTTGATTTTTAAGGTTTGGCGGAATTCTTTAAAATAGAAAATATCTTTCTACTCTCTGACGGGCTCCTCTCTGGGCGTTGGACGTTTTCGGGAAGAAAACATATTTCTGATTTATATTTACGGATTTTTTTTTATTTTTAGTCACTTTTTCATATGTGATTTTCCATTTATTATCTTTAATTTATTTATCTCCAGTCTCCTGCGTATTTTATGCCAAATCTGATGAATTTTAAAAATATCTTGAATTAGAAAAGTTCATTCTTCTTTTACTTTTGGCGACGAGAAAGAAGTCAATCTATACACAAAGCTATAATTAACAATATTAAAATTTTCAGCGTATTTCTAATTTAAGAATAGTCATTTAATGTTTTTATTTTATTCTTGCTCAAACACATTTTGTTCAGTGTCGACTGCCTTCAAGACACCTGCTAGTTTCTATATAATTTGTTCTGCATAATTTTCTTTATAGGTAGTGCACCGCTGTTGCGACTCGGGCATTACTATGAATTTTGAACGAGGGTGGGTGGCAGGCAGGGTTTTGTTGGTGAAAATGGTTCTTCTATATAATACCGTGTTTAACTGGTTGTTTATCCGCAACACAGTGGTAGTACTCATGAAACTGTACAACTTTCTTGGAATAATTTCAATTTATGACGTACATTGCTGGCTGGACAAAGGCCTTCTCCAAAGATTTCCAGCCACAACGATCATTCTCGCGTTCAGCACCTCTCCACCAGATCGTCGTTTATTAACTTGAAGCCAATTTTAATTTCCAATTATTTGTTTATTTCATTTCAATTTATATAAAAGTCGACGAAAAATTATTGTTTTGCTTTTTGCTCTTGATATATTAACAGGTGAGGAGCTTTTTTTGGCGTTAGATAAAATAGCTTGATACTATTCTAAATTTAAATAAGTCTGCGGTTCCACCTAGGACCAATTCAAATGTCTTTTTATGTTCCAAAATAGCTTGCAAATACCACGAAAATAAAGAGGTTCAAATAATTCAAACAAAAGTGTTTGCTAAACAATGATTCGTAATTTTCTTGAATTTGGGAGTAGAGATTTCCGATATCCCTTTTCAATGCAATGAAAAAATATTATTATCTTTAACTTCAAACCCTGCCATCAGAATAAAAATTCGTATCACGAATCTGTCGAAGGGCCGTAATAGGCAGTAGGGAAAGTTGGAGGGTAGCTCATCAAATCATGCAAATGTACTCGAGCATTTCTTCTAGTTTGGAGATTCTAAAACTGGTTCTGCAATGCTGGTGAAGTTTTTCATAGATTACTGG